>JARHVA010007095.1:265000-732500 GCA_037957365.1 Torreya grandis
TTTTCATAACAAATTTAAGGGCTTCCTTTTGAAGATTTAATATTTTATCCAAAGGGATATAACCATCCAAGATTTTAATACTCCCACATTATTTCATTTTCCATATTTTATTAACAAGGTTGGGGAAATGAACACATTCCTAAAAAAATATTAATATTGCCCATTAGGTTTCTAGGTAACACTTATTTAGAAGGCAAAATGGTGCTAGAAGAAGGAACTCCCAGATCTGGACAAATAGAGTCCTCCAAATTTACATTAAAAAATTATGATTAGGAATAAAAAATTGGGTTTGGGTAAATTTTATAGATATTATGCTTTTTTAAGGGCCTAATATCACAACATGAATTTGTAGGAGGAATAATAGTTGGGCCTAGTTTAAGTATGATAAAATAATGTTTGTTTTGTTTATTATGTATTTTTTTAATAACATCATTATTTTGAATTAAATTCACATTTTAATTATGTCATTTATGTTTGAAAATACATTAGATACATAGGCTTATACTAAACTAATTATCCTGACATTATTTTTTTAATATAATTTTTGAATTTTTTGAATAGATTATTTTAGATTATATATATATATATATATATATATATATATATTTCATATTTTATTATTTTTCATCATGGTACTCTAATTGTATTTCAATTTATTTTTTGTATAATCATCCCATGAGATATTACACCAAGATATATCTATTTAAGTTATGTGGATAAAATGTATTCACTATGGATGGGGACATCTTTCCCCTTTTCTCTTTTAGAATAACTATTGATGATAATGCAACACATTATATAGAGTTTCCTTTTAAATCAATTATGATATGTCTTAATAATATTTGGAATTATTTAAATGATGTACTTTCCTAACATTAACTATGGGAAGTGATGTTTTTACGATTTTGGTATACTAATATTGATTTATATTATCATTAAAATGTGTTATATCAATTTAATAATTATGTATATAAATCATTATTATTATTTAGTATGATTTTTTTTGGGTTCATATACTAGTATAATTAAATTATAGATGTAGTAGACTTTTTTTGAATTTTCATTATTTTGAAGATATTTTCATATAAATGTTCTTTGAAATGACAATGTTTGTATTCTAACCTTTGACATTATAAACATGTGGCTACATAATAGACCATGTCCGAATTCATTCCTAATCAAAACTAAAATTATTTGATCTCATGAATCATTCTAGTGAAACTAGAGTGAGTAAAATTAAGATTATGACTTTATTCAATGATTTTATTCCTTAGATCTTATTATGAGGCATATAAATTCCTCTAATAGACATTGTAATTATCTATAAATAAAAATTTAATATTAATATTTATCTTCATTAAAATTATGAACAAATTCTAAATTAAAGTTTGTAAAAAATTCACTACCTTTAATAATGTTAAAAAGTTATATCATGAAAATATAAATTATATGATAAATGGTAGTTATATACCTATGTCAAATGATATAATCTATCACATGATTTTATTTTATTTTAACATAATACTTTGATAACATAGTCATTTAATAATTATCCATGTTTATTTTCATGAATTCAAGTTGAGTCAAGAAGTAAAAAACCATAAAGTATTGCGATATAATTTCAATTCAAAATATTTAACTTGGAGAAAATGCCTCTAGATATTTTCCTTATTTTCTTCCACTACTTTCCTTTTTATTCTTCAAAAGATGACACACATTAGGCCAACAAGTATACCCAATGTTCCTAATAATAGGAACCTTAATAAATATGATATTAAATCTAACAATTATAATTATCAAAGATAATGTTTTGAGTTAAACAAGTGATAATAGTAATTAATGTATCATGTTTAATGTACAATGTTAAAACATTTGATGAATTATAATATAAAATATGAATTCATAATTTCTCACTAAGGTTTCTTATTCTACGTGATTTTATATCCATATAATATCATTTCACTAGATTCTTATAACCATTTATCTATTTAAAAAATACCACACATTCTAAGATATCAACCATATATTTTCAAATATTACCAGTTAATTATTTATAAACAATTAAGAACATGAAATAAAATATGTCATTAAAAAAAAAATACATATGAAATAATATATCTGACATATCTTATTACATTTCATCTAAAAGTGATTTAATGAGATAATAAATTCCTTATTTATCATTAGATCTCTAAGGGAGTAACTGAGCCCTTATTATCGGAGTTGTTTCCAGAATCTAGATAACGTGAGTGCAATGGAGACGTGATCACACAAGATGATGCAAGTGCACACCACATAGATGCTAAAGCAATTTGAAAATAAGACAAGAAGATAACTTGCGCAAGACAAAATGGAGAAAACCAAAATCTAATTAGCATGAGATGGCCAAAGTGAGGAATACAAATAGGAGAGTACGTAAGTAACTCCTCCACAAAAGGTGGACAAGGCACCCCAAGAATAGAATGTAACTCCTCCATGAAAGGTGGTGACAAGGTGTGAAGAATAGAGAAGTAACTCCCATCAAGGGAGTTACTTATGACACTTATGACACATCTATGACACACACCTCCACATAAGCTAGCCTATCCCACAAATGTAGGCAATATCCATGTATGCACAAGAAATACAATTTCCCTAATTAATAAATAGGGAAAAATAAAAACCTACACTAATAACGCCCCATAAGCACAGCTTTGGTGGGAAGTGTGGAAATATAAAAATGCAATCTCCCATAAGATTGAGAAAACGAGAAAACCCATAGGAAAAAACTCCCCTCCAAAAGAGAGACATAAAAGAAAGAAGAGGCTAGAAGGCCCCCCTAAAGATGATGCTACTACAGATGTAGACCACACCCCAAGAAGAGCTTGTAGATGAATGAAATTGCTCTCAATGAAAGGTTTGGTGAAGATGTCTACAACCTACTCTAAACACTAGCAAAATATCAAGTCAATGACTTGACTATGAATAAGCTCCCAAATGAAGTACATGTGAATCTCTATGTGCTTGGTCCATTGGTGCTGAATCAGATTCTTACAAATCTGAATGGTACTCTGGTTGTCACAATAAATGATGGTGGGCTACTTGATAGGAATTCCAAACTCAAAAAGAATCCCCTAAAGCCAAATAGCCTCAATAGATGCATTAACAACTCCCTTGTACCATGCCTCTATGGATGATATAGCAATAACATTCTACTTCTTGCTAGACCAATTGATAGGACCAAAACCTAGAGAGAAACTATAACTAAAAGTGGACTTGTGACTCTGTGAATTACCAGCCTAGTTTGAATCTGTATATCCAACCAAGTCAACATATATGCCAAATATATAATGAATCCCATATCTATGTGAACCCTATATGTAATGCAAGATCCTCTTAGCTACTTTCTAATGCAGCTCATGGGGTTCCTACTTGAATCTAGAGACAAGTCCCACTGTATATGATATGTCAGGCCTAATGTGAGTCAAGTAGATGAGACTACCAACAAGTTGGTGATACCGAGTGGCTTTAACCAATGGTGAAGAACAATTAGCCTCAAGCTTGAGTCTTGATAGAAAGGGAGTTGGAGATGGCTTGCAATCAGCCATGTAAAACTGAGCCAATAAGTCGAGAGCATACTTAGGTTGTGCAAGAGAAATCCCTAAATTTGATTGTGAGATCTTGATGCCAAGGAAGTAGTGTAAAAAACCCAAGTATATCATGTCAAATCTATCCTGAAGAGATGCCTTAACCACTGCAATAGCTGATGAAGAACTCTCGGTGATCAAAAGGTCATCAACATATAGAAACAAAATAAAGAGTAAATCATCATGTTACAAGAAGTAGACATTGGGATCAGAATGGCACCTAGTGAAACCCATTGTGAGAAGGAAGGAATCCATCTTGGCATACCAAGCCCGAGGGGCCTATTTGAGGCCATAGATAGATTTTCTAAGTCTGCATACTAAGGAAGAATCCTAAACAAATCTTGGCAGCTGCTCCATGTAGATATCCTCCTCTAGGTTTCCATGAAGAAAGGCACTCTTCACATCCATCTAATGCACATCCCAACCATGTGCTATGGTAATAGCCAAGGTGAGTTGGATAGAAGTCATATTTGCAATGGGTGCAAAGGACTCTAAGTAGTTAATGCCTACCACTTGTGAGAAACCCTCTACAACCAATCACACCTTGTACTTATCAATCGACCCATCTACTATAAACTTGGTCTAATATATCCACCTACATCAAACCATCTTTCTTCCCTTAAGAAGTGAAGTCAAATCCCAAGTGTGATTTTTGATTAAGGAAGAATATTCTTCATCCATAGCATTATCCCACTCAAGTACCCCTGATGCCTCTTGAAAAGTCTATGGATCTAAAACTGTAGCAAGGAAGGCATGTGGATCTCTCTAAAAATCCCCCCTAGTATGTTTGTCATCTGTTAGATCTCCTACCCAAGTGCCAGCACTTTCAAGTGTCTATCTGGCCCAAAGTGGCCAGAAAGTGGGTGAGTTAGGTGCTAAATCCTCATCCTCTGACTGACTAGAGGTGGATGACTTTGCATAACTATCCACACTATTTGAACTTGAAGAAGAAGAAGAAGATGTCTTTGGCTCAAGAACCTATTGTGGCTGATCTGAATTTGATGAGGAATCATCATGAAGAAGTAGATCCAATGAGGGAGAAGAAGTGTCAAGTATTGAATCTCTAGGACTCTCCTCATGAGTGACTAGATCTAGAAGGTTATATCACTTAATACCATTTAGATATCCTATAAAGATGCAAGGCTTGGACTGACATTACATAGCTTTGCATTTCTTCTTTGAAATGTGGGCCATGGCTGGGGATCCAAAAACTCTAAGGTGCTCAACATCAAGTTTCCTTTTATGCCAAGCTTCAAAGGGTGTTATCCCTTTCAAAGCTTTATGAAGAACCCTATTTTGAATGTAGCAAGCACAAATGATGGCTTCGGCCCAGTACTATGGTGCTAAGGATTTGGAGTGAATCATACATCTACCCATCTCTTTCAAGAACCTATTCTTACGTTCTGCAACCCCATTCTGTGAAGGACTGTGTGATGTAAATCAATCCCCTCTATGGTGCAAAACTACTCAAATTTGATGCTGACATACTCCCCTCCATTATCAGTTCAAAGAGCCTTGATGGATTTCTCACTTTATTTCTCAATAAGAGCCTTAAAGTTTATAAAATTTTCAAGCACTTTAGACTTTTGTTTGAGAAAATATATCCATTGTACCTAGAGAAATCATCAATGAAAGTGAGGATGTACTTGGCCCTTGTGAAAGATGGTTTGGGAAAGGGTCCCGATACATCACTGTGGACTAACTCCAAAGGTTGTGAAGCCCTCCAAGCTTTGCCTTTGTCAAATTTTGCTTTGAGATGCTTCCCAAGGGAGCACCCCTCGCGAAGTCCTTTTGAGAATTAGACACGAGGCAAGCCAATGACCATGTCATTTTTGCAAAGTTGCTCAATGTAGCATTAGTTAAGGTGGGCAAACTACTCATGCCATAATTTACTAACTCGATCTGAATGAGTCAGCAATGTTATTGGAGAAGAATTTAATGAAAAATATGATAAGGTGTATAACTTGGCTTGGTGATCTGCCCTACCCATTGCCATTGTAGTATCACTATGCAACTCCTTGATAACCACTGAATCTTTTGAAAACTCAACTCTCATGCCCCGACCAATGTGAGTGATTTGGTACACTGATAGGAGATTGGTTGAAAGAGAAGGAACACTTAGAACATTATTGAATGTTACTCCTTCCATTTCAACTAACCCACTCCCTACAATAGAAACAAAGTGTCATCACCCAAACTAATTGAAGTCATGCTACAAGGCTCTAAAGATGAAAACTCAACTAGTGAACAACCCATGTGGTGAGAAGCACCTAAGTCTATGACCCATGAAGATGTAGAAGCCATAGTTTCTATAAGAGCCTTGCCCTTTTCTTTCTCCTTACCCTTGCCTTTTGCCTTAGTAGAATCTTGGGTAGATGAATTCTACTTGGACTCAGGAACACCTATGTTGTTCTTCTCTAGAAGATGAGTTAAGTGATCTATTTGTTTCATCATGCATTTGTGTTCATCATACCCTATATTTTTACATTAGGCACACTTAAGCTTCTCCTTCTTAGGTTTAACATTGGAAGATGAAGTCTCAGTGTTGTTTTTGGTAGGATTGGTGTTTTCTTTCTTCTTTTCATGGTTCTTGTTCTTTTTCTTATTCTCCTTTGTTGAAGTCTTATCCTTACCATTTCCAGCTATCAAATCTTGGGGTTGAGTAGACATCACTGTGTCCATTTGAATTAGCTTATCTTTCTCCCTAGTCAAGTCAACAATGAATTAATCCAAAGAAGGCATTTTCCATGTAGTGCCAAGGGCACTTTTTGTGGCATGGAAAGTGGAGACAAAGATTGAATAGCTTGGACCTAACTTTGTGAGAATGGAAAGTATGAGCTGATCATCTTTCTTCTCTATCCCACACTCTTTCAATTATAATCTAAGGGCCTTAAACTTAGTGAAGAAGTCCTATAGGGTGTCAAAGTTGCTAGGACTTAGACTTATGAGTTCATTTTCAAGCTCATGACCTCTCATCTCATCAAGCTTCCCAAACAAATTTTATTAGGTGTCCCATGTGTCATTGGGAGTCTAAGAGGATTCTATATGGAAGAGAAGTTCTAGAGACATGAACAAGCTCAGTAATCCAAAGGCTTCATCACTACAGTTGTACCACATAACCTTTTCAGCATCTGTGTTGGGTTCGACTTATGTACCCATGGTGATCCTATACAACCCTTTGCTTCTAAGAATGATTGACATTTTAACTTTCCATTCATGATAGTTGAAGGGTGTTAGGGGTTTAAGTTTAAAATAATCCATTTTTAGTTGAATTTGGGTGAAGTTGTGTTGATTATAAGTTGTGAATTTATGCAAAAAGGAGAATGAAAGCGAAGATCTGCAAGTTGTGAAAAGAAATCACACCCCCCTAAAATATTGAGATCCCACCAAATATGCAATTTCATGCTCAAAAGATGTCAGACTCAATAGAAAATGTGTCTTAGAGCAATTAGTGCAACACTAAAGCAAACAGGATGTCAGACTCAACCGAAAATGCGTCCCAAGAGACCCAAATTTTGGCACTTTATAAACTAGTTTTTTTTTGACAAATAACAAGCCTACACTATATAAAATTTAATTAAAAGAACTTTTGCAAAAAATGGCACCCAAGACTAAGCTACCGTTTTAAAGATATTAAAGTTACAATTTTCTCGTAAACTAGTGTTTTTGCAAAAAAAACACTAAAACATTTTAAAAATGCCTATTATGGGGGGATAAAGTGGCCTTCCAACCACTCATTGGATTTGGCATGGACTGAGGAATCTAAAGGAGGTTTGTGTGAGGGGGAATTGGCCTCTTCCCAACCTGGGCCTCACCCTTCGTCTTCGTAGGTCGACGATACAAGTTTAAAAAAACCTCTAAACTACCTTTTTGAATGCTAATTTCAAATTTGATTTTAAAACAAACATTCAAATTACTGATTAAAGAATATTAGAATAATTTAAAAGGCAGATTTAGCAAAAAAAAGATAGAGGGTGGGCTCACCAAAAAAGGCATTGGAAACCAAGAACAAAAGGAGCACCATTCAACAAGGATAGTAGATTACCAATTTTTTGAAGTCCATGAAGGAGATCCCCAAGCTTATCCTACCCTCTGATCTAACCGAACCGATTCCCTCTGCCACCAATCTTAATGTCACAGGAATGATCGATAAGGTCGGCTGTAAGATATTCGTACAGTAGATCACAACCACTAGCATTCTTAAAATCTGCTAAGATGCCATTGCCACTACCACTGCCCATGGCCTTACTTTGTTCGCACCAATAAATAAAGCCTTTAGCAGGCTGGTCATGGCTAAGCTAAAAAAGATCTCCAGCGCTCAACAGGCTCACATGCTGGAATATTATGCAGAGCCAGAATATAGTCCCTTGGGAATGCTTAAGACTGCCAGTGAGCCCATTAGTACGCTTGATACTAACGGAGCTTCTAAGTATGCCTTGTCAGTTTCTTTAGTCGGTGATACACTTAAGAAAGTAATGTAAGAAGGCAAGAAATGATATTGACAATTTTTTTTTTTAATTTTAGACCAAATCTAGAATAAAAAAATAAAGAGAACTCCACTCCTCTTGATTTCAAAATAATCTAAAAGCATAATCACACACAAGATTGCCAGGTTAGCTCTAATGCCATATCGGAGTTGTTTCTAGAATTTGTATAATGCGAGTGTAATGGGGACGTGATAATGCAAGATTATGCAAGTGCAGACCACATAGATGCTAAAGTAATTTGAAAATAACACAAGAAGATAACTTACACAAGACAAAATGGAGAAAACCAAAATCTGATTAGCATGAGATGGCCAAAGTGAGGAATACAAATAGGAGTGTACGTAAGTAAATCCTCCACAAAAGGTGGATAAGGTACCCAAAGAATAGAATGTAACTCCTCCATTGAAAGGTGGTGACAAGGTGCTAAGAATAGAGAAGTAACTCCCATCAAGGGAGTTACTTATGACATTCTTATGACACCTATGACACATCTATGACACACACCTCCACATAACCTAGCCTATCCCACAAATGTAGGAAAACTCCATGTATGCACAAGAAATACAATTTCCCTAATTAATAAATAGGGAAAAATAAAAACTTACACTAATACTTATATACATAGTAATTATCAACATAGTGTATGATAAGACTAGTATCTTCATTAGAAAATTTCTAAAAGATAAATTTTAGTGTCTTCAATAAAAAATTTACAAATAATAAATCTTAGTGTCTTCATTAGAAACTTTCCATGTTATAATTTTTTTTTGGTTTTTTTAAAAAGTTTCTATGTGCCTTCCTTAATGAAAATTTATTATTTTAGAATAGTTCTTGTATTCCTATATAATAATATATATGAATAATATTTCATGGTATTTTTTTTAGAAAATATCATGTGCTTCATTCTTATGAATTTATATCAAATGGTAGTGGAGCCATGTGATTATGGCTTTGGATTTGGTATTCTAAAAGGTTTTTTTTTTTTTTAACATTAAATAGATTCCTTAACATAGGTTTCCAAAATAATAGCCTCATTAATGGTTTACTTATATTAATCCTAGTAGTTATTAATTATCTTTTTTACTCAAGTATTTCACAATGAAACTTTGGATCTCATTTTCAATGTCTAGATTAAGTTTGTTACATCTTCTAGAAAGGGCTCTACTTCAAAAACATTGATAAATATATTTTTTTTAATATTTTTTATTGATCATTTTTAATGGATCCTAGGAAGGATACATAATTATAAGAGTCCTATTAAAAGTTATTGAACATGAGTAATCTTCAATATATTTTAAAAATTAAATAAGAAAGGAAAAATTACATCATGAAATATTTGGTTGTAATATTTTAAATGGTGCTTAGGTGTGTATGTGAGGGTTAAGATTAGCCTACAACTATCCTACCTCAATATATGTACACTCAGATAACATTAATCAAATAAATATTGTGATACTTAATGTCTAGGTAATGAGTAATGGATCTAGATATCTAGAAGAGTGTTTACAATGTCAAAAATTCAAAGAGAAAAGGGTTCTAAATCCTAAACATATATCACAAGGAAATAAATCAAACTATACATATATGAAATTAATTTATTTTAAATAATCAATGAATTAAATGTGAAATAAAATTAAAATTGAACAAATGGGGATGGTTTAGAATGATAATAAATGATAAGGTTCTATGCTTGATAAATGAGGGTCCAAGAAATCTAAAATGGAAAATGGAATGTTTAATAAATATTATAGATACACCACTTTATTTTGTGTAGAGAGAACCTATAATGGGATAAACACACATTCATTCATGAATTAAAAAAAAAATTATCAACTGAGTAAATAAAGGAAATATTATAAGATTATAGATATTTACCTTGATTGGGACTTGTTCAGCCTCAATTTCACTTTGGCCCAAATAGATATTTAAAAAATATGTTGTGGTTGTGAAGAAATCAAAGGATGAACAAAAATATATAGACCAAAAATGTTCATCTTAGTAAAAATCAAAGACATCCATAAAATAAGATTCAATACAATATTATATATCAAAAACACCTCCATGTGACTTATGGAATAATTTTGAGAAAAATTAGAGTGAATTGAGAGCATATTATATGTTTAGAATGTATATATATAGTTGTCTACTACCTAAAACTAACTCAAATCTCTAGTTTGATGGAATTAGCTAGATCGATATAGTTTATATAATTTGGTTGACATAGAATGGAATCAGTTAGGATGATAAAATATAAATATAAAAAAAAATCCTAATATTGTATGGAGTTGGATGATACTTGATGGTATGGGAAAAGGTGTTAAAACATGATATTATCCTAGTTGATGCCATAGGATATAGGGAAACTAAGATAAATGCATGAGATATTATGGAAGTAAGTACACATTAATAAAATATAATTAAGATAGACTAGTAGTAGGAATGATATGATCATTACATAGATAACAACATCTAACATAAAATGCCACAATCCTACATAGTTGTTTAGTGATGCACCTTTTTAAGTGTCTGCTAAGGGAGATTGGTGTTAGACAAGTAACTATAAGATAAAGTTCCAATAAATGATAAAATATAAAATATTATGTGTATACATATGCCCCACCTAAATCTCATCACATTTCATAATAGTGTAACATGGGATGATGCTTTGAAAAATAACATAGAAACATAGTAATTGAGCTAAATTTAATAAAATAATCAAATAACTTAAATTAAATGCAAGTAAACCATGTAAATTAAATTACCTTACCTATTTTATAAAATGATGCATGTGTAGTAGATGATGAATGGTGCCCAACATGCTAAATTGAGAGATGGAGCTTAAAAATAAGATAAAAATTCAATTTTTTGAAAATTTGTTTTTCTAGCACCTATAACTTCTCTATCTCACCAAGATTCTAAGGCTTATTTTAGTTCGTGAGAAGGACCTAAAAAAATATATGGGTGAAAAATATAATCTCATAGTAACCAATTGAAGTTTAATAATTTTAATTCAAAGGATAATGATGAATTTTGTATTATCTTATTCTAAATATGATTTAACGTATGGTCACAAAGAAAAAAATATTAGTGATGAAAAATGCCAAATTAAGTAGATGGAAAAACAAAAAATGTGAAAAATGATGAAGTAAATGATAAAAATGAATGTTAAACATACCATAAAGGATGAGATACATAAAATATTTTTAAGTGAAATATCAATATAAAAAATGTAAAAAAAATATATGTAAGTAAATTAAAATATCAATGAATTTAAAATCAAACAAAGATATAAGTAAATGAAATGTCATCTAATTTTAAAAAAAACATGAATAAAACATAAAGGATTAAAATTTTGAATGTAATTATAAATGTAAGACAATCATGTTGAGTCAAACATAAATAAAAACATGTATGTGAAATTTTCTATTTAATATAATTTAGTTCCATTAAAATCATAAAATAACATGAATAAAAACTCAAAATTAGTAATTTATCTATAATGTAATGTAGGAAATAATGACCACCTAATGAGATGACTATGAGGAATACAAGATGGTGTAGAAAGGAAAATAAAGGTCTATTTGTGAGGAAGGTCTATTCCTATCCAAGGTGTTACAATGTAAATCATAAAATAAAAGCCACTAGGCATAAATACGGAGAATTTGATAATAGATATGATTATCTATAAGTGATTCCCATCAATATGATATCAAGGAAGATATTATGTAAATAAGGAATGTTAGGCACTACTTGGTGATGTGGAAATACTTAAAGGGAATGAAACACTCTAGACAAGTAGTCAATGCTAAAAACTATCAACATGAAGTACCTAAATCATTATATCTAGAGAACACAAATCTTGGGATAATAGGTGAAGTACATAGATCATACCATAAAATATATATTCATGAAGTTAGAATAATCCTACCAACCCAGAACATACTACCTTCTCTCAAGATCTGTTATAGATCCATTAGCCTATTTTGAAGATTGGGTACTTGTGTGAGAATATATATGGTAATAAAATGTAGGAATATTTAATGATGTATTGATATAAGACCTCCTACCATGTCTATTAGTTTACTTCACCTAGTGGACTATAGATCTATCATGAGTCCAATCTTGGAATTTTAAGCTTCACCTAAGATAGGACATGTGAAAAATAAAGATCATGTATTTTGGTGTGATCTAACATTTTTGATGTAATATAATTTTAAAATTTATATTTTTTATGATGTGGATTTTAACTCTTGTTTATTTTTCATGTTTGCCTCCATTCACATTTTAAAAACCAAACATGTATGAACCAAATATCCATCAAAAAATATCTTAATATTGGCCACTATAAGGGAGGACCTAAATACCATGGTGTATAAATACTCTCTAGTTTTCCCACAAGTAAGTGTGAAATCTCAATACCAACCTACATACACCTCAAGTAAAATGAAAAAATGGAAATATGGGGTTAATTGGAGATCTGATCATGTAATGAAAATGATACAATGAGGTATATGCTTATAGATGACCACAAGGAGGTAAAACAAGGATTTGGAAAGGACGAGTCTATCATGTAATAGTCATGTAACTATGGAAATCAAACTAACTAAAAAGGAATATAGCACAAGCACTAATGAAAGTATTAGTCATACCAAAATAGGGTGAAAGTAAATGGTCATCCTAAAATAGTGGGAAAGTAAATGGTCATATAAAAATAGGGAAAAAGTAAATGGTCATCTCAAAATAGGTGGGAAGTAAGTGGTAATACCAAAATAAGGGGAAGGTAAATGGGGATGGGGGAAAAGAATAATAAATATACTAAGGTAAGGATGAATATAGATATTATAAATATGATAAAAATAAAACATGAAAGTGATACCCAATATCTAAAAGATAAAAAATAGGTAAAAATTAAAATGAAATAAAACCAAAAGGTGATACCTAATATCCACAAGGGAAGCAAATGCCAAAATTAAAAATACCAAACAACCAAAAACAAAATAATTATGTGAAAAAACATACCAAAATAGGGGAAAAATTAAATGTATAAATAAAAATAAACACAAGACAAAATAACAAGTAAAACCTATGCTAATGTTTATATCATAGATGAACAAGTGAAATACAAGTGTTTATGTCTCATAAAGTTTCTTAAAGTTGAATTTATTGTTTGTATGATGTGAAAGGTTCTTAATCTATAAATTATTGTAAGGATTATAAATAAAAAAATCCAAGATAATGATGATGGGCATAGTAATATGTCCCAAGACCATGTATAAAATAATATGGGCATCACAAGATGGGCCAAAGTCTAAAACATGGGCAGAATAATGTGCCTTAATATGTGGATTATGAAAGTATGGGCATTGAAAGATGCCATAATATATGTTAAAATAAGAGGATATGCATCAAAATATGGCCCAAATTATGTTATTAATGTTGATTGGAGTTAACCTCAAGATCAATAGGCCTAAAAATGATGTTAAAATCTATGTAGATTTGTCTTATAGTAGGAAATGTGGTGTCTAGGGAATTTTTAGGATATTTAGGAGCTAATAAAATAATATAATATATGGTAGCGATTAATCCAATATAGTTGAGATAAACATGATAAAAATGGATTATATTAGCTAGGTCGATATAATTTTATTATAAAATAAGATTGAAAGGGACTTTATTGGATGGATTGATACAATTTGATAAAACATGACTAAAATAAATTGTATCAGCCAAGTTGATGTAGCCTTTTTATAATATAATAATGATATGAACTATATTATTCGAGTGAATATAGTCTAATTAAATAAATTAAACTATATCAACATATTGTGGGTATGGATGATGTAGTTGGGTATAGAATTAGAGACAATATCATCAACACATTGTATGTCATGGTCAATGTAATTATCTAGAAGAAAGAAAACTACATTGGTGTATTATGTATCATGGACAATGTAGTTGCATATAGGTGAAATAAATGTATTATAAAATTATGTGTCATGCTCTATGTAGTTATTTGAAGGTGAAAGAGCTATAACAACACATTATGGGTCATGTTTGATGTAGTTAATTGAAGACATGTAAAACTAAATGATATCAGGTTGGCTGATACCATTTTAAAATAAGGTGGTTTGAAAGATGATTTAAGAGCTATTTAGGTTAAATCATGATATTTTTGAATGTTCATATAGGATTGAGGATCAAAATCACTTATAAATGTGCCATCTGGTAGGTATTTAGGTTGGGTGTTCTTCATAAATAAATAAATTGGAAAGAATTGGGAGTGTGAAATGAGCTTTGATGAATCTTCCTCCTAATACCTACCAAGGGTAGGCTAAAGTGTGGGTAGATATCAAGGAAAAAATTCTCAAAATTAATTGATTTTTAATTTGAAATGGTAAAATCAAATAAGTCATCATGAATGGGAACATCTATTATCATAATACCTTCATTATAAGCATCATCATAGGTAGTAAAATCATGATATTTATTTTCAACCATGTAATAAGTAATAAAGGTGGGATAAAAAGGATCCTCATGAATTGGACCATAAATATCAGTGTACATATCATCAATATCATATTAAAGAAGGAGAGGACCATATAGTTAGTCTATGGTTCTATTATAAGTATGATCATAAGTGGAAAGATCATCATTTTGATCCTCAACCATGAGAAAATGTATAGGGTAATTTCATCATGAGGATTTTCATACAATGGTGGTCATGAAAAATTTATGTGAATAATATTATCTATATGAAACTAATGGTATTGTTCAGGTTGATGCCATTACTTACTATAACTCAAAAAATAGATTGTATCAGCTAGGTTAATACTTTTTCCACTGAAACTAAAAAATGATTGTATCAACCAAATTAATACAATGCTATTAAAAATGTGGAATTATTGGTGGATAATAAAAATTAATCTATTGGTCAAGTTTATATATTTTTAAATAACATATAATTATATAGGGGTGGTTGATACAATTTGGAAACACATAAAATGCTATCAAGCAAGTTGATACCATTTAGAGGAAGATATATAAAAGTATCAAGCTAGTTGATATAGTTAGACTACAAAATATATATTGGTTTGAAAAAATTATATGAAGTTGAAAAAATAAGAATGATGAGGTTGAAGATAATTAATGAGTAATGGAAATGTGATAGGATTCATGTTAGGTTCACTAGAATGTATGTATGGGATAAGATTAGCCTAAAACTATCCTACCTCAATAGATATGTATTCAAATATGGTTAATAAAATAGAGATTATGATACTTAAGATTTGGATAATGACCAATTTATATTTATATATACAAGAGGTTTACCTATTTCATAAATTACATGAGGAAAAGGCTTTGAATCCTAAACTTATGATAAAAGGAAACATCTCTAAGTAGACATATATGAAAGAAATTAATTCTAAAATAACATTTTAATTAGGTTTTCTAGAAAATTACTCTAAAATAGTGGGGGAATGGTTAGAATGATCATTAAGGGAAAGGTTACATGGTTGAAAAATAGGGGTCTAAGCAACATAAAATGGAATATGGAAAGTCTAAGCAATCATATATATACACCATATTATTTTATTTAGAGATAACCTAGACAAGGATGCCCACATATTCATTGAATAAGAAACAAACAACATATATCTACTAATAGTGAAATGAAAGAGTATAAGGTTATAAATAATTAACTTAATGGGGACTCATCAAGATTAAATATCTATCTTAGCTAAAATGGATATTTACAAGACATTTTTTATTTTAAAAACCTCAAAGGATGGACAAACTTATCTAGACCTACAAAAATCCTCATATCAAATCTCCAAGACTTCCAAAAGATAAGCTCCTTTCAAGATAAGATTATAGACCACCAACTCCTCCAAATGTTACTTAGCTTAGAAGTGTGAGTTAAATCAAAGTGAATATTGTGAATATGATATGTTTTAATAAAAAATGACCCATATATATAGTTTTACAACACCAAAAACCAACCTTAATCTCTAGGTCAATATAATTGGCCAAGCCAATAAAGTTTAGAGTAGTAAACTGACATAGAATGGTATTTACTAGGATAATATAGTATGTATGTTAGAAAATAGGCTCATAACTATATTGAGTTAGCTTATATGGTAGGGGAAGGTCAAAGGTGATAAATATATTATATTATCCTAGATGATGCCATCAGATATATGGATATTGATATAATAACATAAGGACAAATTAAAAGGAGGTAAGTGTAGACACCTAAAAAGTGTCTAACCCTTGGTCTTCCTCTCTCCCCTTGGTTCCTTGCCACTTCGACTATCCCTAACCTACCTAGGTCTTATTAATTGAAAATAATCATCTATTGTTAATTAATAAGTCCATTTTTCCCTCTCCTTGCCACCTCGCCACCCTAGGATACCCTCCTTGGATCCCCTTCATTCCCCACATGGCCATTTAATGCCTTAGACTCCCATTCCAACCTCTCCTCTCGCCTATTTAACCCCCGTCGACCGTTTCATCCTCTCATTCATTTGACCTGGCGGCTGGGAAACGGATAGAAGGCTATTTTTAGCCTTTTTCTAGCTTTTTATCTGCCGACGTCGGTCAGCCTCGGCCGACATCGGTGATATTGCTGGCATCGGCACCCTTCATAATGGTTTTTTTCACCGTTATCTCTCTCTCTGGTTTCACTTGGCTTCTCTTGACTTCTCTGCGTCTCTAGCTCTCGCATCCCGACTCTTGAATCTTTGGCATCAAACCCTTGTATCAGCAATCTCTCTACCAATCAATCTGACTCTCCCCCTCAGGTACACAACAAGCTTCTACAAGTGAACAACGGGGATTCTTCATCAGTAACAGGTCTTCAACAAGCGGCAACAACAACACCTTCTTCAGCAGGGCACAGGTATGTAGTGCTCTATTTATTTTCTTTATGCTTTCTAGTTATCATGTTTTAAACTAGATTCAGCTCTTCTACCCCCCAGACAGTTAACCAAACCAAATAGACCCAGATTCCTATCTCCCTGATTGGCTTCCTCTATCTCTTTGTCCCTCTCTGTCCATTTGACTCTCCTGTAGCTCTGCACAGACCCCCTGACTGCCTCAAACCAGACTCAAACCCGTCCATAGACCATCTTTAAATAGACCACAGATCAAGACCCAGACCATCCACAGACCAGACCCTGCCCTGACCCGTCTGGAGGCCATTGCCCTGACCGACGCCGATCATTACACCCACCGACATCGGCAGACTAATCGACATCGGCAGACCCGACAACCGACGCCGGTAGAACCACCGACGCCGACGATTGTGACCAGGCTGACAGCTTCTTCCAGGTAAGCCTTTGCTTCCTTTTCTCTTTTAGTTTGCTATCATTTCAGTCTATTTTAGCATTTTGTCTTTTTATCAGTCATTTATCTCTTTATCAAATAGTGGGTTGACCTCCCTTAAGGAAGTTCTTATACTTTTGGGAACAGGCTTTCGCTTGGCAACCCACCGCCTATCCATCTAACGCCTTTTTGTCCAAGTTTTTTTCTTTTGCAGGTGTCATTCCTCCACAGCCAAAGAGGAGTGCTCACAAGCGTCTGGATTTACGGTGCGCAATCTTTAGTCCAGGTACTTCCCATGCCTTGTCCATTACTTTTTAGTTTCTTCTTTCTCTTAAATCTGAAAAGTGAATTTTGAATAGAAACATTCTGGCATGCCCAGTGGGACCCTAGGTTCCTCCTGGGTTCCTTTTTCTTCATTCATTTAGGAGCATTAGGTTCTTACCTTTTCTCCTCCTTCTTTTCTTCTCAATGACACTATAAGCAGGACTAAAATGAATCTTTCTTCCTTGCATTTCTAGACTAGTCTAAACATCATACTCTCAACCCTTTCTCAAACTTGTCTTCATAACAAACATCACATTTCGACTTGGGCATTAAAACGTATTGCACTTTCATTTCTGCTTGTGCTTGCATTAGTCCACATCTAGTAACTTAGACGCATATTGAATAAATCATAGACACTTGATGTTACACTACCGGACCACATGCACTAAAACAAACATAAAACATACCTGAGACAAGGCCAGACTGGGATTTCATCCCCCAGCGGATACCTTACCCGTCCCGGTGACCCTACTTGGATTTCATCACCAAGGGGGAAGCCCACTCCGTTCTCTAGCAGAGTCTAAACTCTAGGCGAGGTATATCTTGGCTAAGCGAGACCAGCTAACCACTAGAATCGTGAAGTGAGGGGAGCTTGCTCCTTAGCACCAGGCCACATACCAGACCCTAACACAGATCTTTGAGCACCTAAAACAACACCCAAAACCATCTTTAGACTGCCTTCTTCTAGGACCCATTTTTCAGCCAATCTCCCCAAACATTCATCTAAGGCATAAGCCACAATTTCTAAGGTTAATTCCTAAGATTTATCGCTTAGGCTTGTCTGTCTCTCTCTGTTTTCCTCTTCTCATCTAATTGTTTGAGTGTGTGAGGACGCTTTCTTCTTTGTTTTTCCAAGAATCATCAAACCTTTTGGTTCTCTGGAAGACACAGTCACCGACATCGGTTCTGCCACCGACATCGGCCTTCCCCTGTCACCGGCATCGGTTCTGCTACCGACGTCGGCTTCATATGTTACCAGCATCGGTTATCTGACCGACGTCAGCCACATTTATTATCGACATCAGTTTTTAAACCGACATCGGTCTCTGTCACTGTCCTTTTTCTTCAAAACCAGCAGCCTGAAACCTATCCCTTCTCTGTCAAAAAACTCCATTCTGGTTTTTTGAGACTGCAAAAACACAATTTCTGGAACCAGGACTCTCTTCTTAACCACTTTAGCCAACAGCTGCTTCCGTCTATCCTGTCTCTAACTAGTCCTATCATGGAGTTCCACTCGGAGACTGAAAGAACTCCTACAGAACCGACCCCGACCCCGACCCTGACTCAAATTCCCATCATCCCTGAAGGGGACCAAGATTTCGAGAGATTCTTGGACCTCAATACCGCAGCCCTCCAAAACTATCTCGCAAGAAACCCAACGCGAGACCTTTCAGGTGATGTGGCGACGACATCCACACCATTCGCCACCCAACCCTTTATGACTCAGCCTTTCACCTCAACTATTAACCCAACCATGGCCAATATGCAAAGTTTGGCCTCCCCATCTATTTTTAGACCGACCTCCATCGGGGTTCCATTACCCCCTCAACTACCTGCAATTCAACCAAGTTCTACATCATATCAGAACTTGATTGCCTCGACCCCTCACACTCTTGTGCCCACAAATATAGGAGTGCCAACCTGTCTTTCTACCAGTGCCGCCATTCAACCACCTTTGGCAGTGCCCAGTCAACCTATACCTTCAACCTTCGTAACGCAACCACCTCTAGCCTCCACTTCCGCCCCTGCAACTAGTCATCCGTACATTGTACAACCGACTATGTCGCATGCCTCCTCTAACCTCTTCCAAGCGCCTTATAACTTAGGGGGTGCTCAACCCGCCAATCCGTCAGCAGATCTTATCAAGATGCTGATGGATAAGATGTCCAGTCTCGAGGCCTCCATTTCTGGTTCAAGCAATACTTTGTCATATGAACAAATTTGCAATGAGCCCATCCATCCTTCTGTCCCTATTCGACCATACCCTAACCATTGGGAGCTTCCTAAATTCACTCGCTTTCAGAGTAAGGAAGACCCACAACAACATCTACGGGCATTTAGACATGCCTGTTATCTTATCGCCCACGACGATGCGTTACTTCTACGCACGTTTCCTATGTCCCTTTCTGGCCCTGCCCTTGACTGGTATAGTTCTCTTGCCAGACACTCTATCTTTTCATTCATCCAACTCACCCAACTATTTCTTGACCATTTCTCAATCAACATCACCAAACAAGTCTCAATCACAGACCTTTACTCCATCAGGCAATTTGATGATGAATCAATTGTCAACTTTGTCGCTCGTTGGAGAGGTCTAATTAACCAGCTCTCCTTCTCTTTACCTCAACCCGAGCTCATCGAGCTCTTCTCTCGAGCATGTGCCAGACACATCTCTTCTACCTTGCGGATTCAGACATTTCACACTTTTGACGAAGCTTTCATCATGGCTCGAAAGCTTGAACTCCATGCCCTTGAAGAAGATAAGGTCAAATTGCGTAATACCAACGCAAAATCTACTGACCATTCTTCTTCCAGACCTTCTTCTGCCAACTCCAAGTCTAAAGGAGTGGCAAACACTGTGGTCATTAGATCACCATCCTCAACAAAAACGAATTACTCTAAACCTTCGACATCTTCCAGCATCACCAAACAATTCCAACAACAGTACATTCAGCATTCTTACACTCCACTTGGAGAACCATACGCTTCCGTTTTGGAAAAACTTCTCAAGCAGGGGGTCCTCAATCTCCCTCCAATCTGACCACCTCAATTTGACCCTTCAAAGGCCATCCCTACATGGTATAGGGAGGCCGACTTGTGTCCCTTTCATCGCGTCCAAGGCCATGACATCGACAACTGCCGAACTTTCAAAAACATCGTCCAAGACATGATCGACAAAGGGGATCTTATTTTAGATAACCCGAACGCCCCACCTAACCAACATATTGACATCTTCAAACAACCATTTCTGAATCATCCGCCTACTCAAAACAACATCAAGACTTTGACCAATGACCCTCAAGACTATGACATTCACACGATTAGCACTATCTTGCCTCTTGTCCTTGACCAACCTCTTCCATTAAAGGATGAGGAACCTCCTTCTCCTACTAGTCCTCCATCTACCTCTCTTGTATCAGAGGATGCTTTGACCACATCAACGCCATTAAGCCCACCTTCATCCGAAGACCCTACCTTACCTACTCCTCAACTACAAGTAGAAGGCACGATCATCCATGCCCTCTGCCCACTTGAGGAGCCAGACTCTCTTATTTCTTCTCCACCAAGAGAAGAACCAGTCTATCCACCCGTTTCAATCGAGGAAGACCCAGTCACGGTTTCCTCTTGCCCTTTGCCTGAGATTGTTACATCCCACTCACCTTCATCCACATCCAAACCCAAACCCACATCTAACCTCACCTCGCACAATGGTGGCCCTCGACCCAAACACACGAAAGCTACTAGACCACACCGGAGAACTCCTCCCCCACCTTCGTCATTACCTTCAATCTTGGGCCCGCATCTGTCCACTTTAATAGGAGTGCTTCCCACTCCCATCCTTCACAGAGGCACATCACCTCCATTACTTCCTCATCCCATCAGACATACATCTCATCCAAACTCTCGACCTATGCCTCTTTCACCTCCCAAACCAACGTCACCAACCCTCACTGCAATAAAGCATCCAGACCCGTTAGCAGGTTCATATGTCTTGCTCTTACGGCACTTGTTGTAGTCGTCTCGTATCAACCTCCCACCTCTTAGACAATATCAATCTCTCGGACCTAAACCACCATGGTTTGATGTCACTCGCATTTGTGCGTATCATCGCATGCCTGGGCATGACACGGAGCATTGTCATGCCCTCAAGGTCGCCATTCGCCAATGTCTTGGGAATGACACCCTTCTTCTCGACCACGTTATCAACAAACCCTCAACACCACCCCACTCATCAACTCTCGGATTAATACCATCTTGGTTCGACAACTCCACATTCTGCCATTATCATCACACTCTGGGACATGACACTGAGCGTTGTTGCGCTCTTAAAGCTGTCATTCGTCAGCACCGGAAAAAGGATTCCCTTCTCATCAAGGGTCCTCTTAACCACCTTTTCGACAAAACATCAACCTCGACTCATGCCTCTCCAACCTCATCACCTAAATCGGGATCTCCACGCCAGACTGTGGTCCCTTTGCCGCCTTTGACCCCCTTATTCGACATTAACACCGTCCATCTGACCACTAAACCTCAACCGACCTTAACCAACCTTTCAAACATTCTCCCTACCCACTGGGGGAATTCATCCTTTATTCAAACCTCGACCAACTGTTCAACCCAGTCTCTACCACATATCAATCACTCATTTTATCTTAAAACCCGACCAAGTATCCACCGACCCAACCCCCGACCAATTATTCGACTAGTCTCAACCAAACTTCAACCAAATATCAATCACCCTGACCTCTCGACCAAGCATTCAACCTTTCTCAACTAATCAACAACCATATCAGTCAACTTCACATCCACCATCAACATCTGACCAATCTGGAAAGAGCCAAATGGGGCAAGTCCGCTCCTAATTGACTCAGACCTTAACGCACTACCATGGCCCAGGGACTTATCAGACTTTGAGCCCCCCCTTTTTTTTCTGCGTTGCATCCTCGACCATTCTTCTGTTAGTCGAGTACTCGTCTACTTGACACGTAACTTGAGCTCATCCCCTGAGCAATCCTCGTCCTCTTGATCCTCATCCCTTTCAACCCTATTTTCCCTTTAACTAGTACTCTACAACCCTTTTATGATACATGGATGCTTTGTCCTAATAAAAGGGGAGTCCTTGAACTTCTACAGCCTTGTCCATGACTCTAATCAAAAAATCAAAAAAATATATCAAGATGTCAAAACATATCCATGGTCACAAAATCAAGTCAAATTCAAAAAGACAGACTGCTCCCTCGAAGGACAGCTATACTATCATTGTTGTATTACTAGATTGATCCCTCGAAGGACAGCTAGGCCAACTTATCAAACATTATAAAGCAAAAATATAGACCACTCCCTCGAAGGATGGCTATGACTAAATCTTGCTACAAATAACAACTTTTTTTAGAAGCTTCCCGCATCGATCAGCTTCGCAACATGACCACTACATCAAAAGACATCTCTATGTAGGCTTCCCGCATCGATCAACCTGCGCAAGAAAAAAAAAAAAAGGAGTCATGGACTTGGCTTGTAGTTGTCTCAGGGTCTCCTATAAAAGGGGCAAGGTTATTCCTGATCTTAAACTGGGTTACCCTATCCTCCTCCTATCACCTGCTCAAGGGACTTCGAGCTCACTTTAATGTCAAAGTGATTCGATTACCGTTCTAACTCCATACTGGTCAACGACGTAATGCATAAATGGGGTTCTTGGTTCTAATAACCCCTATCTATGTTTCCTTTCTGGTCCTTGTCAATGAAAGAGCACTTTGCCTTTCACCTTTTCTCTACACTTTGGCCACATCAACTGTCAACTCATCCTTAAACCAAACCAACTTAAACATTTTTCAAACCAACCTCAACATTTTCAACATGACATTAGGCATCGCCTTGACCATTTCACATAGTTTCTATAGACACCAATACACATGGAAAATACCGACTAGACCCAATTTATGTTAAGCATAAACCAATACTTGCTGAAGCATAAATCGACTTCTATTCATTTTTAGCATATATCCATCGCGACTATGGAAACTTGCTAGGGATGAAAGACTCTCGACCAATTCTACAGAATACACCATCTGTAGCATCATTTTATCCTCATCTTACCCTCATCATTTCAAGACATGACCAATCTCATCATCGACCAATCTTCTCAATTTGCCCGAACTACATTGGTCTGAGGCCCTATGACCAGGGCTATGTAGGCAGCACTCAGATACCACATCTTCTGAGGTTAGCTCGACCACCCCCTTTTGTTCGTCTCTATGATGGACAAACCCTCTCTTCTTTGACTCTTATCACAACCAACTCTGTCAACTTTGACCAAGACCAATCATTTTCTTTGACCAAGACCAATCATCAACTTTGACCAAGACCAATCAATACCTCTGACCCTCCCTCCCTTTTAGGGAGAACTACATCGGCCTGAGGCCCATACGACAGGGGCTATGTAGGCAGCACTCAGTTGACATGGGGTCTTTTGGGGTTAGCTCAGCCGCATCCTTTCGTCCATCCATCCCCCTAACCAATGACCATCCTTCGACCTTTGACCACTTCCAAGACAATGTTGCCTTGGTTGTTTTTACGTGTGTGCTACCTCACGACTGGTTAGCAGAATTGTTCGCAGACTATTTTTGACCCTTCGTAAGTATAGGATCACGAGCCAGTTGATCCCTACTACTTGTGGCTTTTTCATGTTTTTGGGAGTACTTCTTGAGCCCTGGATACCTAGAACACAATGACCATTTGGAGCTTCAGCTTAGATTGAGTGACCTGATCAGTAGACGACTAAATGCTGGGGCCCGGTTACTTCAATTTTGGCACTCCTTGACCCTCAACATCTGACAATTTGACCTAACCATCTTGTGCAGTGGTATGCGCACAATCATGACTTTTGTAGCATTCTCACTCACCTCTCTCTTTCTCATCCACCTTTTGTCAAATCAGCACCCGACATCAGGTTCCTTCCCTCGACTCCTGCTTTGAGGGGGAATACCACATCATCCCTCACATAGGGCAACCACTCCCTGTTTTTGTCTTGCAATTCATCTAGAACAACCAACAAGACAAAAAGGGGCAAATGTAGACACCTAAAAAGTGTCTAACCCTTGGTCTTCCTCTCTCCCCTTGGTCCCTTGCCACTTCGACTATCCCTAACCTACCTAGGTCTTATTAATTGAAAATAATCATCTATTGTTAATTAATAAGTCCATTTTTCCCTCTCCTTGCCACCTCGCCACCCTAGGATACCCTTCTTGGATCCCCTTCATTCCCCACATGGCCATTTAATGCCTTAAACACCCATTCCAACCTCTCCTCTCGCCCATTTAACCCCCATCGACCGTTTCATCCTCGCATTCATTTGACCTGGCGGTTGGGAAATGGATAGAAGGCTATTTTTAGCCTTTTTCCGACTTTTTATCCACCAACGTCGGTCAGCCTCGGTCGACGTCGGTGATATTGCCGGCGTCGGCACCCTTCATAAAAGTTTTTTTCACCGTTATCTCTCTCTCTGGTTCCGCTTGGCTTCTCTTGACTTCTCTGCGTCTCTAGCTCTCGCATCCCGACTCTTGAATCTTTGGCATCAAACCCTTGTATCAGCAATCTCTCTACCAATCAATCTAACTCTCCCCCTCAGGTACACAGCAAGATTCTGCAAGTGAACAATGGGGATTCTTCATCAGCAACAGGTCTTCAACAAGCGGCAACAACAACACCTTCTTCAGCAGGGCACAGGTATGTAGTGCTCTTTTTATTTTCTTTATGCTTTCTAGTTATCATGTTTTAAACTAGATTCAGCTCTTCTACCCCCCAGACAGTTAACCAAACTAGATAGACCCAGATTCCTATCTCCCTGATTGGCTTCCTCTATCTCTCTATTCCTCTCTATCCATTTGACTCTCCTGTAGCTCTGCACAGACCCCCTGACTGCCTCAAACCAGACTCAAACCCATCCACAGACCATCTTTAAACAGACCACAGATCAAGACCCAGACCATCCATAGACCAGACCCTGCCCTGACCCGTTTGGAGGCCATTGCCCCGACCGATGCCGGTCATTACACCCACCGACGTCGGCAGACTAACCGACATCGGCAGACCCGACAACCGACCCCGGTAGAACCACCGACGCCGGCGACTGTGACCAGGCCGACAGCTTCTTCCAGGTAAGCCTTTGCTTCCTTTTCTCTTTCATTTTGCTACCATTTCAGTCTATTTTGGCATTCTGTCTTTTTATCAGTCATTTATCTCTTTATCAAATAGTGGGTTGACCTCCCTTAAGGAAGTTCTTATACTTTTGGGAACAGGCTTTCGCTTGGCAACCCACCGCCTATCCATCTAACGCCTTTTTGTCCAAGTTTTCTTCTTTTGCAGGTGTCATTCCTCCACAGCCAAAGAGGAGTGCTCACAATCGTCTGGATTTACGTTGCACAATCTTTAGTCCAGGTACTTCCCATGCCTTGTCCATTACTTTTTAGTTTCTTCTTTCTCTTAAATCTGAAAAGCGAATTTTGAATAAAAACAATAAGTAGTAAGAATTTTTTAGGAAGATAATATGGTAGTAATTGTTGACCATTTTTTGCCCAACAAGCTAAAAATCGGTCACCTTCTATCCCTGCTATTCTAGGCCATTTTCATTTTCTAATTTTGCATGAATTTGTTCATTTCTATGGACTCTGCAAAATTTCTATGGACTTTGTAGGTCTAAATCTATGAACTCTATAGGACTAAATCTATGGACTCTATAGGTTTTGAATTTCTATAGACTCTTTAGGTTAGTATATTGGGACATGAAGGATTTGTTTAGAGAGTGCTAGGTTTTTTCAAGGCTTCTTCGAGCTCATTTGAGGAAAAATCATGAAGAAGGTTGGCATCATTGAACCATTGAACTCAGTTCAATGTCTTGGTTCAATGCCTGTGGTTCATCGGCTTTGGTTTAATGTGGGTTCAATGTTTAAAGTTCATCAAAAATTTCAAAGGCTTGGTTCAATAGGCTTGGCACGTAGTGGTTGAACCATTGAACTAATTAAACTATTGAACCAATTTTGGTTCAATGGCTTGGTTCAATGGCCTGGTTCAAGGGTATGCCCTATAGCCGAAGGGTAGTTCAAGATTAAAAAACCCTTGTGGAGGGCAGGGAGCATTTCAAAGGGAGTCATAGGGTTTTCAAGTGATGATGGGTGTGCAAATGTCAAATTTTACAGCATGAAATCCAAAGCATAGAAGGCACCAAGTGCAAACCGCAAAGGACTTCAACATGCTTTTTAAGGAGCGGCAAAACATTCCATGTGTCCCCTAAAGGGCTTGGTGGAAACTAATAGGTGGAAAAATCTATGGGTTTCTCCTGTTGGTTTCAAAGAAGACTGTGGTGGGCCTGAATGAGTTGCCAAAAGCTCTACAAAAGTGGCCGCATGTCAACGCCCACCTAACTCTCAGAAGACCCTCTAATGTAAGTGAATGCTACCACGTCCCATTATCAGCTAAGTAGAAGCCACCACGTGTCAATGTCTACATTTCAAATTGTCTTCCAGGTACATAAGTAGTGGATTATGACACGTGTCAAAGGTAGATGCACTCTTAGCAAAAGGGGAAAAGGTAAGAAGCTGAAGGAAAGTCTAGGGGTGATGGGCCTGAGGATGTCAAATTTAAGCTAGCAAAAAGGATGTTGGTTTTTTAAATGCCCAAGTGCCAACCATGAAAAAAGCCCAAGGAATGTAGAAACCCACCTAGAGATAGCCCGAGGGTTGAAAGAGCCAAAAGTTTCAAGTGTAGGAGCAAGTAGATAGTCTAAGAGGCGAAGGGAGGCACAGATTCAAGAAATTACTCCAGCAAGTGAAACAGTGTCTATGAATTGACCATTAGAAGGTGTAAATGGCTAATTATGCGACCTATTTTCTTCATTTCACATTTATGAGAGACAAATTGCATATATTCCTTCAAGGAGAAATCTCAGTCAATGGGGAAATGGTGCAGCCCATGTCAAAAAAATGTCTGAAATTAGAGCCAGGGCTGACACAACATTTATTTTTAAATGGCTTGCTCTTCCCAATGCTCATAAGGCACATGGGCCACTTGCAAAAAAGAGCACCAAAATCTTTCCCAAGAAGTGCCAAGTTGCTCTTCCTCTTCCTATATATTTTAAACTTCTCTTTGGAGAAGGAATCCACTCTCAGCCTTAAGGTAAAATTCTGCCCAAAAATCTCTCAGGCTTGTAAGGCAGAGCTCTGCCAAAATTTTACCTTGAATCAGAACTTAGCATTTTTACCTCCATTCTGAGTTTTGCATCTTTAGTATGTGTCTATGCATTTGATTCTATGTTAATTCATTTTCTTGATGCTTTTGTAGAATGATTTTACCATGCCTGGTGCATTTTTGAGTTTCCTTTTATAGGTCTATCAGAAGTGTCCCTAGAGGAGTGTAGGTGAAGTGGATAGGCCAATGCAGTGTGTCCTAAAATGCTTTTAGTAGTTATTTCCTCCTTGTATCTCCATGGACCCCTAACTCACTGATGCAGAAGGTTTTCTCACTTTAGATGAAGTGTATAGGCGCTCCTTTTTGGTGAAAAGTGTATGTTTGGGTGGAGTAGATCAACCATTTTCTGGTGTATCACCCTTTCCATTTTAGGCTTAGGCTTTGTTTTCAGCATCTCTCTCTCCATTTTCATCCCCCCCTTTTTCACATTTTGTTTGTTAGCAGTAGGAGAAACCAGGGCCTAAATGATACATTAGAGGGAGCTAGCCCTCATCTAGAGACTCTCCCCTCCAGCTTCGCCAGTGCCACAGGCGAGAGGGGAGTTTCCATTGTTGCATGAAGAAGGTAGGAGCTCAGCCTCCTGCCAAGGGTGCAATCTTCTACATCAACAATAGTAGTTATATGATCATGGAATATATAGAAACATCTCTCCCAAATCACCACAAACATTCCTAAACCTTTACCATTTCACCCTTTAAGGCATGCACTTAGGGATATTAATGCCTAACAAATTGATTTAGGATAAATAATAAGTAAAATATAAAGTGAAAAAAATTATGTGTATACGTAGTAAACTCAAACCAATATTAATGTGGCTAAAACCCTATGTTTCCAACTCAGAACAAATTTTTCCATTCCAAAATTTGATGGTGAAAAGCTGGACTCCATGTTGTGTAGCCTTAAGGCATATTTTTAAACTTTTAATAATTTTACCGACCATTAAAATATCCAAATGGTCTAGGTCCATATGCTATAATCATTCTTATTATGGTGGAAATATCATTACATAAATTTGGCCACAATAAAAGAGGCATAAATATATAAGAAGAATAATAATGATCAATAAAATAAATTACCACCTACCTACACGTAGAACATGTTATCTCATTGTATGTAACTTAGGAAATCTCAAAGTTAATTATTTTAATAGTATATGGATATCCTCATCATATTCCAAGTCAAGCTTAATATTTTATATGAAGAATAAGTACTTATTATTATATTAATGTTGGGTCTTTACCCTATCCTTCATATATAGTTGATTTATGTTGGAAGTTAAATTTTTATATAGGGATTTTAATATTGTAGTTACATTATAAAATTAGATAGGCCCTAATGGCATTCAATATAGATCCTATAATCCATCCTAAAACCATAATGGGTAGTCAAAAGTTTCCAATAAGTCTTCCTCCCTTATTACTAGTACCAAGAAATAAATTTGTAACTATAATAATAATTGGTGTCACTAAACTAAGGAGTGTTAAATACTCCAAATTGGTAAATAGATAAAAAGTCTCCTTATAGTAGAGCTACAAGACAATACAAAACATGTGGAAGATCTATCCATGGTAAAAATTTATAATTTTATATATCTTAACCCTCCTTCCCTTGTTATCATGATTAATTACTAATATAAGGCCTCTCAAGAGTCTAAATTTAAAATGAATTAGAGAATAAAAAATAAAATGGATTTATTGATAAATAATAATAGAAGTGAAAATACTTTGCATAGTTAATTTTGGGTCACCACTCTTGAACTCCCCGCATATGATCATCCTATATTATACAATTTAGGTTGGGTGAAATAACATGGGAATCTTAAATTAATTAACATGGTTTGTCCAATCATATTTTCTACCATATATTTATTGGATATAGTTTAATGTGGTGTAACATGCTTATATTTCTCATATATTCTTATTGAGTGCCTATTCTAATAGGACTATGGTGAAACTTATGATGCATAGTTGACCACATACATGATACAAAAGGATGGTAAGTTGTACAATATTACTTCTAATTTAAGTTTTAAATCATATCTCATTTTAAGTAAGCTTGTTGATAATACACCAAGATAAAGATGATAATCAAGAGTGTTCATTACCAAATTTCCCATTATATAAAATATCATAGTTTTAAAGTTCATAAATAGATAAATAAATGAAAATATATATTTAAAAAGGGAAAACAAAACTCAAAACCTTCTTTATGAATCTTCAACATTTATATTACCAAGAAGGATAAGGATGAATGGAGGATGTTCAATGACTATATCTATTTAAATGAAATCATTTAGAGGATATATATTCATTTCCTAGGATTGATGACCTTAATGATTATCTAAAAGGACTGTAAAATTTGGTTAATATGGAGATAACCTATGGATATCATTAGGTATGAATATATCCTACCTATTAGTATAAAATTACTTCCAAAAATAAACCTAGGATTTATAAATGGTTAGTTATTATACTTTTGGATCTATAATTCTCCTACAACATTTATACAACTCATTAATGATATTTTTCATCCAAATATAGGATAAATGATAATTTTATATATGTATTATATTATCATTCTTAATCACAATTTCGAAGATCATATTTAGCATTCCCACACTACCTTAGATCTCCTCCAATACCAGCAATGTCAAGCTAAGATGAATAATTCCTTATTTTATTAATGTTTTATCAACTATATGGGTTTTTCTAATAACCAAAATGGGCTAAATGTAAAACATGACAAGGTGAAAGATCAAAATTTAATTTTTTTTCAAGCTATGCTATAAATACGAAGAGTTTCCTAGGTGGCATGAATTATTATAGAAAATTTGTTGGTAATTTTTATTATTTTTCTTGACCACTTAACCAACTATCCAACCAACCAAAAAATATTTTAATGGGATAATTTAGTAGAAAAATCCTTCCAATAAATTTAAGAATCACATTGTTCCAATCCATAACGAGTCATTCTAAATATTTAACGACCCTTTTAGATTAAGATAGATACCTGAAACTACGATATAGGAGATATGTTTATAAACAAACTTGACATCATATAATGTATCATTGATAAGGTATATACATAATTATTATCAATTAAATAACATAAAATAATTATTTCCATTCCTTGATATAAGCACTGAATAAATGGAGACACTCCATCCTATGTAAGAAAACCATTATTCATATGAATCATCATCCCCTTATATAATTGAATACATAGTATAATATTTAAGATAAATTTAATTTTAAATTTTCTTCATGTATTTAATAGTTATATTTATTAATTATTTATATGTAAATGGAACTACTAATGAATTTTGATTTTTGGAGCCAATCGATAACCAAAATATTGCATATCATATATGTTAGATTTGTTTTATATGTATATTATACATGTTTATATTATTTTAATGTATTTTTTGAACTAGTTATGCATGTTTTATAACATCCCATTGTCACCAAATAAACAACCTCATCACACTACACCATTCAACATGGGTGAATACATAATTTGAATCAATTATGTGTCTGTACTAGTTATATTTGATCAATGATAATTAAAATTTACAATTACTATTATTATGGGGGATACTTTAGAACCAAAAACTTTACAACATTTACAATAATGTTTTTTTTGGACCTCAATGAGGAAGCATGCATAATATTTCATTTTTAATGCTTTATTTATAGCCAAGATAAGCTTTTTTTAAATAAACTTGGTTTGTGTCATCCACTTCCTATTATCACTCAACCATGGGAGTCTATATTTTTGTATTTTATCATTTGGATGCCTACTACCTTTATAAAACATAATTTAATTATCATGATGGTGTGTTAGTTTTTTAAAAACTCCATTCTCATCCCTTTTAATAAAACTAATGATGTTCATTATACCTCAAACTTATTTTTACACAATGTATGGTGTCATTTTGGTTTTCCCATTTATATTATTTTATTTCATGATTATATATTTTTGAGTCACTTTTAAAAGTCCATCAAGCATATTTTTTAGTGTCAAATTTAGTATTCTACAACCTTTCATCCAATATCAAATGTCCAAATTAAAGTTTTCAATCAATATTTAATTCATTATTTCAGGATATATCACAATAAGAGAAAATACTAGGATAATTATATTCATGTTTTTCAACATATCTATAATTAGGCCACACATGTGTCTATATTTCATTATCCTTATGATATGTGTTATGAATATCAACATCTTTCTCCATATGAGATACTAATTGATCTTCCATCAATTTCTTCAACACACTAATAACATAAATATGGCCAAACTTCTCATATTATTTAATAAATATAAACAATCATGCAAAAGTGCCAGTAACTCTTAACACTTATGAATCTAAGTATACTAAAATTCAATATAAGAATCACATGACTTAGACCATATAGATTTGAGATAAATTCTCATTTTATATGGATAAGAAAAGGGTCAACATTCAACACCATCATAAGCTCAAACCTGTTAAAAATGGACCCTATACCATTACTAAATAGATAATACATAATAATTTCAAACTTGATCTCCCATCCTAACTCAATATTTACTATGTAATTAATGTTAATTATTTAAAAATATGAGACACCTAATTTGGAAAAATAAATTCCTCTCTCTAATCCTCAATATAATATTCCATATTTTCATCTCCCTTTGGATGTATATACCATTCTTAAAGTTTAGACACACACTACGAGGAGGAGTATGACAAATTTTATTATTTGGTAGTAAAGATACACTATAAAGCTAAGAAAAGTGGCTCTCCCAATAATATTTTGAGGAAAAAATCCCCAAATTCATTATAAAGTAAGGGTACTTCCCTTTAAATAAGTAGGAATTGATAATAACTTGTATCTTTATTAATAACATTCTAAAAGATACTGCCACTTCATACTTGGTTGGTCATAAGGGTACACTACCAAGCCAAGAAAAGTGGTTCTTCAAATAATTTTTTGATCATATTTTCCCCCATATTAAGGATAAAATTAGGAAACTTTCCTCTAAATAGGTATGCATTGATAATAATTTGTCTCTTCATTGTAAACTTTATAGAATATAAGTCTTATTACCTTTAATACAAATTTTTTCAAAGGTAAGGATTAGTATTTTCATTATAAACTTTAAAAATGATAATGCTTACTCTATTAATTATAAACTTTCCATGTTATAAAGTTTTGGTACTTTTATTATTTTTGGAAGTTCAATGTTCTTTCCTTATTGAAAATTAATTCTTATAGAAGCATCTTTATATTCCTATATAAGACTATATATGAATGATATTTCATGGAATTTTTTTTGAGGAAGTATATTATCTATGTTATTATTGTATGTTCATATTAGTGTATTTCCATATAATTCAAGATCATACCCAACTAATAAGAGAATAAATAAATGCATTATTTAGTCATTCTAATGGATAAATTATAAATATTTGTCTAATGTAGCAAATACTAATAAATTCAATCCTTTCCTTATTTCATAACACTTTATAAATAATTGATACATCTACATGAATCCATTAGAACTATAATCACTCTATATCATAAACCCTTTTAGACGAAAATAAATATGATGTAAAAATAGTATGGGGAGGGGAATAATCCTTATTGAATTATTTACACTTGATGTTATTTCTAATAACATGGGTGATTTATTTGAATATATACCTTCATAATGCTCTTGAAAATTATAATGATGCAGATTACTATCTCATAACATTAATTACTACAAAACATTTTAAAATACAATGATGTTAAAGATAACATATAATCCAAAATTATTTCACATCTCATATTTAAAAGAAAAGAGTTATAGCAGGATCAAATGGTAGGAAAGAAAGTTTATGAACATGGGTCTAAGTGGAAAAGCATAAGAAATAAGTATTATAAATATCAAGATGAAGAAGACACATAAGACCTTGATGGATAGGGGGATGATAAGGAAAAATATTATAGTGATTAAAAAATCACTAATAAGGGTTACAAGGATCATGAATGAAAAATTTCATATGGTCAATAATGAGACAGTTAAGTAACATCATTTGGGGAGCCTAAAAATAAGGAGGAAAAGTATGAGTGAGATACGATATCCTAGATATAAAGGTTAACAGGTGTGTGTGTGTGTGTGTGTGTGTGTGTGCGCGCGCGCGCGCGCGTGTGTGTGTGTGTGTGTGTGTGTGTGTGTGTGTGTGTGTGTGTGTGTGTGTGTGTGTGTGTGTGTGTGTGTGTGTGTGTGTGTGTGTGTGTGTGTGTGTGTGTGTGTGTGTGTGTGTGTGTGTGTGTGTGTGTGAGATATGTTCCCCTATCTCAAGAATTTCAAAATCCTAACCCTTCTATAGATAAGGATGGGTTATATTTTAAAGTGCTAAATCATTTGGTATAAATAGCTAGTTTGAAGATGGAGAACAATTTAATAGGAAAATTTATGGGAAATGTAACCAAATAAATGTTTTTTGAGAATGGTAAAAATATAATTGGAAGGAAAAAGACCATATAGAAGTATCTACTATGCCTAATGGATTTTTCTTAATCTCTTCATTGAACTAATAAAACTATGTAAAAGTCCTATTTTAAGGACCGTGGTTGTTGGGGACAGTTCATGGTTTTGAAGAAGTGAAAACCTAGTTTCAAACCTTATAAAGAGTATTTTAAAGTATCCCTTCTATGGTTCATATTTCATATAATTTCCCCTAGAGTTCTTGTAAGAGGAAATATTGGAAAGAATAGACAGGGTTATAGGTCAAATAGTTGCTTAGACATAGTTACCCACTCTATCAAGAGATTAGTTTTTCTAAAATATGTTTCAACACCCCTTATGATAATTCCATCCTAAAATAATTCAATTTAAAATAAAATTATGGGGTGTGGAATAGATATATTTAATATGATATATCAATTAATATTTATACAAGCTATAACAAATTGGGTCATGAACATAGATCATGTCTCAACATTGAAAAGATAGAATAGGTTTGAAAAAGGAATGAGGGTTCACATATCACCCACATTAATGGGGAGTTAAAGGACATATTTAAACACAACAAGGTAATGAAATAACTAAGGAAATATGTGTAAGAAAATAGTAACTAATAATAATAGAGGGAGAGAAAGAAGATCGCCCTTTAATCCTAATTATTAAGGATAATTTAATAGGAAGAAGGCTAACCCATAACAAATAAAACCTATAAATGGTATAAATACCTCCAAAAAGGGGTAAATAATATACGAAAGGTGAATTTTAAGAAGGATAATTAGTATCCAAAAAGTGAAATTTGTTAGTAACCATGGATATGGTCCCATGTTCGGTACAAAATTAGGAGGTTAAATCTTCAAGTTTAGAACATAAGTTTTATTCCAAAAATACCAAAAGATACAAGAATAAATATGGTGTGATGGAGTATATGTGCCTTATAATTTTATAAAGAGGTGGAAAAGGGAATGTAAAATATCTTAGAAGTCAATAAGTTTTCCTCAAAATTTAAAAAATGATCATCATCTTTAGGAAAGGGAAGAAATGACTCAAGAGATCAAAGTTGAACAAGGATTTCAATTAGAACCTAAAATGAGGTTAAAAATGAAATAAAATAAAAATGAGAAAAATATAGAGGTTTAGTAGGATAATTTATGACTCTTTGATGTAGTTTGTGGGTTTTTATACTGATGGAATGTTGATAGTATGCCACATTTTCTATTTAATCTTTTATCAAGAATAATGTTTTATTTTTTATTTTAACGTTATCTTTATTGATTTTTAATAGGATTTTTAACCTTGTTAAAACCCATTTTCACCCTTATAAAAAAATTCAAAATGAAAAAATGACAAAATCTTACCAACATTCGTAAACACCAAATTTCCACAATCATGTTCTCACAATTTGTTTAATAAAATTTAACCCTCTCTAAATATTAATGAGTTTTAATAACATATACTATAATGTTTATTTATTATTTTGATAACATTGTTTTTAAAACTAACATAATATCCTTCATACTATGTAAAAATGGAAAAAAGGTATCCTACACAAACTAGATATGAATAAACCATATAATAGAGTTTCATGTAGTTTCATTAAAAATATTTTAGAATAAATTTATTCAACCTTAAATCATGAAATATATTCAATATTTTCATTTCAAATCATGTATTTTTAATAATTATTAATGGATATGCATAGGGATTATTTGTTTCTAAAATATTAATACAAAAAGTAGATCATTTTTCTCTTTATCTATTTATCATTATGGATGAATCCTTAAGTAGAAGTTTCTTTATTGCTCTTAACATGGGTATAATAAAATACATTAAACTGACACTAAAAACAAACCCAATATCTCATCAATATTTTTTTGATGATACTCTTACTATGAGATAAGTGTCAGTTGTGTAATCAAAGGACACAAAATATTTTGGAGGAATATGAGGAGGTTTCATGCTAGAAAATTAATCTTGACAAAAAATCCCTCTATCTTATCAATAATCCCATTCTTAGACAACATATAATTAAAAAAATTCTTGGATGTTACATAAAATATTTTCCATTTAAATACTTAAGGATGCATCTATTCCTAAGACTAATGACTTTTAGTTTGTATAATCCCCTCTTTAAAAATATGTAAAATAAACTTGTGGACTAGAAAGGTTGCATCCTCAGCTACACACGAAAGCTCCAATTGATTCAAAAACATGTTTAAAATTATTCCATCATATATATAATGTATATTTTTAAAATTCATAGCTTAATTAAGGATAATATTAAACAAATTAAAAAAAAAAAAAGAAGACTAGTATTGAATAAAAAAATTGACTTTGATCACTTCGGATGGAGTCTACCTACCTAAAATTATGGTGGATTGGATATCCATAAAGTTGAATTAATCAAAAAATACCTCATTTACAAGATGGGATGAAGATTATTGACATAATATATTTAGTGGAAAAAATACTCATGATAAAAAATACTTGGAAAACTAAAAGGCTGAGAATTTATTCCCTTCAAATTCTCTACTAGTTGGTAGAAGAAAAAATATTTGGAAAGGAAGTAAGTGGAATTTTGGATCAAGAGAGTATGTTTTTTTATTGGATGGTACTATGATAATTGATTATCCTCTATAAAAATCATCCATTAGAATACAATTATATTCTAATCAAAGAGATAAATGGATGAAATAGTGGTTGATTATATTTAAAAGTCCCATTCATGTAAATATTGGAAAACACTATCTATGAAATTTAATTTTCAAGAGGATATTAATATTTTTTCAAACTTTAACTCTCTCATAAAAATTATTTCACATAATTTATTTAAATAGAGAATGAGTTAATATGCATTTATTCTAAATATGGATTGTATAGTGTGAAATTTGGATAAAAGATGGCTCTCAATATTAACCCTAATGGTCTTCCTTGATATAAAATAATGGGATAAATATTTGATCCCAAAAATTAAATTTTTATTTTATGTGGAAACAAATACCAAGATTATAACTATTAATAATTTATTTAAAAGAGGTTTATGGACTATGAATATATGCTTATTTTGTTAAAACTATGAAAAATTAGTGTATCGCTTACTTCTAAAATTTTGTTATGATTATCAAAAATTGAGAAAAATTATCTAAAATTTTGAAATAAATTAGGTATAACCAACACCTAATTTGGAACTTATAATCAATGATACATTCTATTTAGTAGTGATAATCTTAATAATATATGGAATTTGACACTTTCTCATGTTTTTTGGTAGATTTGGTGGGAAAAGAACCTTTAGGTTTTTTAGGATAATAATAAAAGGAAAGATAACTGGCCTTGAGAGTTACAGATTCCATCATGTAAAATTTATATAAAATTTTTAAAAAAAGGATAAGATTAGATATTCTAAAATAGAAAAAGATGCTAATTATAAAATTTAAAATGAAGTAAATTTAGACATAAATCAAAGGGATCTAGATAGAAAAAAATTATCTTATCCATTTTTAGGATGGTTTAAATTGAAATTTGACAGATCCTCCAAAGATAACACGTGCATGGAAATAGGAGGAAAAATAATTAGAAATAATAGGGGAAATTTATTGGTATATTATTCTATAAATACTAGAGTACAAAAAAATCATATAGAAGAATAAAAAGCCACATTGTTGGGTATCTATGTGGGAAAAGAGATAAATGCAACTCATTTGATGATCAAAGGATATTCTCTAAATATTATTGACTACCTTTCTAAGAAAATTTATTCGAGTTCAAATATAAATAATCTAATATTATATGATCGAATAATTTTCAAATATTTTAAATAGGTTTCAAAAGTCCACCTGTATAGATAAGTCAATAAAGTGGTAGGCAAGTTCACGAAAAAGGGGTCTCTAATGGTGGCTTTCAAAAATAGAAAGAAATTCAAGGGATTAATAATGATGTTATATGTGTAATGAAATATGTTAAATCTAAATTATATATTATAAAATATTGAGGGTGATATTATGAGTAAAATGGGTTTATTATTTTTGAAACAAACTTTGGTAGAATTTTTGTTAAGAGGAAAAAATCAATTAAAACTAGATTAAATTTGAGGGAGTCTCATGATAGAACTTACCTCTATAACTTTCATTGATTAAACATAATGAATATAGAGATCAAGGAAATAGATAATTATATTAAATTCCAGAAGGAATTCTATGAAAACAAGCTCTTCAATATAATTATCAATCATGATAAAACTAATTTTGATCATATCAATCATTTTGAATCGAGCAATGATACCCTATTTTAATTCATTATTCAATGTGTGAGATAAAGTTTTCAGCATGAGGTTGTAAGTAACATATCAAACATATTAGAGAGATCTTGTAATATTACAAAAATATGGGAGATTAGGGGTAATGATATTAACATAATGGTAAGAATTGTATTGAATCATTAAACATTGAAGGATACAAATGCAAATTAGAACCTCTATCTCCTTAATTATAATGAAAAGGGCAACAATATGGAGTAGGGGGACTAAAACATTTAATTAAAATGATTATGGCATATGACACACATGCATATATTAAATTTTATAATTTTTCAAATGTTCATAAGGTTAGTTTTTATTAGTTGTTTAGCACATCAACTTATGTAGTATGGATTCCAGCTAGCCTCTCTTGAAAGGAGACAAAATATTTCCAAGGTCTACTACTGCCATGTATTAGCTTATAGGGTAATTCATTGATTGATATAAAACTATTTCACTTCAATGGGACTATTTGGAATAAATATAGATAAATTATAATTATGGTCATGTGGATCAATTTCTTAAACAACTAGTAAATAATAATTTGTCATGAAGATATAGCTGATTTAATAATTGTTCATTGCATACATGGATTTAATAGTGTATTATAAACAATGACAAAGTTTAATATCAAGATAAACCTTGTAAACATGGATTTTAAGTTAGTATATATTCTACATATTATAAAAAATGTATAAAAATTATCAAAATATGAGGATAAATAGAAACATGTAAGCCTCTTGTATAGCTACAATAATTATGATTCATTTGACTTAGATGAACTGCATGGAACCAATCTATTATCTAGATATTATACACAAACATGAAAAAAGATGATGTAAGATTCAAAGGTATTTAATTGTTAATAAATATGGATAAAATCACTAGATAAAGACATAAATTTGAACAAAAGTCTTCAAAACATTTTAATTTATAGATATTTAATTGAAAAAAAAAACAATTTTTGGATCCATATTAATCAAGTATATTATAGAAAATATTTCACAATAACATTGATTACAAGAAAAAATAACTCAATAAAGAATTAAATTATAGAAAATTATTTATATTCCTCTATTCTACTTATCTAACACTAATCAATCAGTCCCTTATTCAGTCTCATGGCTAACCTTATATATATTTTGAGTTTACCCTCTTCATTAAATATTAGTAACATGATAATGTTGTAACAAAACCTTATTCCAATTCACATAGGCCCAAGTGAATATCAATCCTTTTGATTGGTTACCATTGTATTAAATGATGGGGAAAATTTAATTTTCCAACTATGAATATTTTTATTTACAATTAATCAATTACTTCACTGTAGTGATCATGTATGGATTAAACATTATTTATCCTTTTATGATCTTAGCTTACCTGATCTTGATGTACATATTATTATCTAAATTAACACATTAGCTATCCTGCATATGAATCTATTATATAGTCTACATTTACATTATAAAATAAGATATTCAATGATGAAACAAATATGATTGGATTCATAGTATAATTTCTAGATCCTGACAGCCTAAATGGGCAAGATGGACTCTAATTTTAGATTTTTATCTTATTTGGAAATATCACACCATGTATCCACTTCTCACTACTTTGGGAAAGCCAATGTGTCCATGATATGCTAGGTTATTGATACATGTCAACTTTCCATTAACTTGCAACATGATGATGGTCTCAGGGTTTTGACTCTTCTTTATATTATGGTGTAATGTGATATTTTTAAGTGATAATATCCCACTCACTCAAATCTCTATAATTCCTTCCTCATTATTTAATTTTATGATTGCCTTGGATTCTCAATATTGTGCCATGTGGCATGATCTCATAAACTCACTTGATCTATGTTATATCTTACTACTCTACTTAATATTGCATGTAAATAAGAGGGATGATACCATGTGGAATCATATCATTCACCCATAATGTCTATCATTTATCCACTATGTCTTGATCACCTTGAGGTAATAGAGAAGTGGTAATATGACACTTGGCATCATCCTAGGTACTCATAAGGTCTAAGGGTGAGTTGAATATCCCAAGTGATCCATAGAAGTAGAGCTATGAGATCTTAATAGGTGGAAATTTCTTGGTGAATCTGATATTGTAGGAAATAAAATGAACCATTATACTTTAATTAAATCAACTAGTTATTAATTTATGAATTTCTCAACAATGACTAAGTATAAAAAATATTGAAATAAAATTGAGAAGCCATGAATAAAAAACTAAATTTTTATAATCACACAACCAATTTAGTCTATTTAAAATATGAAATACTAAATCTTAAAATCATATAAAATATAAACACAATCAATTTCAAATCTTTTTATGGCATGAAATTAAATGTACTATTTCAATAACATTCTTGAGACTAAATAATCCATGGAAAAGTTCTTTGTGATAACATAAATTATTGACACAAGGGCGACCCTACTAATATTGAAAAAATTCTAATCTTGTCTCAATGCTAATTATTCTACCATTGATCTTGATTAGTAAACTTGTTATATTTTAACATTTATTATACAAATGAGTCAATGAACTTGTACACCCTTTAGTTGTTTGGATTGGAGTCAAAATTTAAATAATTAAATAGATTTAAATAAATTTATCCAAAGGGGAAGCATCCTAGTTCTATGATAGTCTTGACAGGCTAAAAGACTATTAAGTTTAGGTTCATGTAACATTGATGTGGATCCCAACATGTCACCTAGTTGGTAGTCCATGACACAAGTAATCCATTCAATCATTTAGGGCCTAATTTTATGACCACCTAGGTTGGTGACTAGTATGATCATGATGTAATGATATATTGACACTTGTAAATGTCTTGGTCTTCCAACACCTCACCTAAGACTTGTAAGCATAAGGACCATCCTAGGGAAGATAGTAAATAACATCATGCCATCTGACATGATCTTAGGCATTTATGAGGTTAGATGTGTGTTGGGAATATATGGAGATTCATGTGGTTACAATGAATTGGGATCATGTCATGTGGTGTGAAATCATTTATTTGGAAGGTCGAAGGCCCAAAATTGCATATCTAAGAGCCATAATGAAGTGAGTAACTAAGATCATGACACTTGTTAACATACTAACTATTCAAGATGTCTATGGTTAGTTTAATAAATCAATGGGGTTAGGTAAATGAGTAACTACGATAAATCCACATGTCCTCATTTCATTTATCTATGAGACCATAATGATCTATGAAAAAATTTTAATTCTTATAATAAAACCTAAGAGAGTGAGCGACCAACAATTGGTAGCTCCTCACTTTCCCAAGGACTCATAGGATGGTATGTAACCATTGGTTCAAGGGGAAACATAAGAAATATTATATTTTCAATTCAAACCTTGATAAAAAAATATGGAAGGACCAAAATGGAAACAAAGGGAAATAATTTTTTGAATAAAAATAGTCTTTTGCCTTAAATTTATGCCAAAACTACTCCATTATTTAAAATAAAATAAGACTTAAATTTAAAACATAATAATACTCCATTATTATACTTTGACAAGGAGTAAATATGGATCATGTTACTAGAGAAAAGGCCATGAGAATCTTAAAATAATTAGATAATCTACCTACATCTAAATTGAAATGGACCCAAAAGTGGAAAGTTTATAATTTAAGAACATTGATCAAATAAGATCAAGACTTACTAGATTAATGCAAGTTAAAATAGTTGTATCAGTGAAGCCTCAAGTGAAAAATTTCTTTACCAAATGCCTATAACAAATATTTTAATTTCAAACTCGGTTCAAAGAGTAAAGTCAATACAATATCAAATCTATAACTTGTCAAGGACCTTTCTCAATTAGACAATGAGTAAAATAGACCTAGAATTATTAGATTAAAATACCAAACTCCTTATAAAAATAATTTATATGATTTATCAAGGATAAATTATGGTGTGTCATACAATCAAAAATAAATGGTGTATTTATTGTTAAATACACCTTAATATTTTAACATAAATATGTGTGTTTATGAACTCAAAATATATGCATTTAGTCAATTCATAAAACATATTTTTTTAGGAAAGGATAAGAAGGGAATTATTGTGAAACAAAATCATATATTAACATTGAATAATATGTGAAAATATGTTCATTCCCTTTTCTATAATTTGAAAGGACTAGTTACTATAACTAAAACCATCAATCTAGTGATTTTTACCTTAGTATAAATACTTGGGCATTGCTCCATTACTATCCATGCGTCTATATCCTTATGGATTTATCTTTAATCTTACTCAAATCACTACTCTACTACTAGACATGCATCTAAAGCCTTGGTAGATATTACTTAAATCACCCATAAATTAAGTATTTTAGATAATAGATCTTCTTTTCTCTTCTTTTCTTTTCTTTTAAATGATCTCAATTTTGGGTTGGGGACCACCATGGAAAACAATATGTAAAACTATAGATTTTTCATTCTATATATTTGACTATAAATTTTTTATCTAAGCAACCCCAAAAATAAATTTAAGTGTGTAAGATTTCAAGACAATATCTTTCATGAGTCAAAAAAATTACCCAAACTCATCAAAACATGAATAGATTCATCATATGCAATAAAATATGTAGATTACTTTTAAAAAAAACATTGCAAAGGTTTATTACCAACATATCATTTTCCTTTCTATGGTCAACATATACCACATGAATTAAGACTAGAGAAGACAAAAATTAAATCAAAGGTTTAAGATATACCAACATCATATTATGTACAATAAACACAATAAATACAGTAACAAATAAAACAAAAGCAAAAAACTATGTACAAGGCTCCAAGAGGATAGCTCATGGTTGGAAATAGTGCTCGAATAATTACCCCTAGATATCTAGTGGGACATCCTCATTACTCAAATTATTTAGATTAAAATTATTCTCACCTAAAATCTCAAAAAAATAGAATGGACCCAACCTAAAGGCATAAAATTTATTATGTTTTCCCATCTTCTCATTGATCCTTATCCCATAATAGGACAAGATCAATAATTCTAAATGATTTAATATTGGCTCTCTTATCAAAACATATCTTGAAAATACTTTGTCTTTTAAAATTCAATAAGGTTGCATTTCTTGTTTCTTCTAGTTGTATTAAGTTCAAAAGCCTAGCTACAATATTGTCATCTATTTCAAAATAATCCATCATGAAATATAAAGTATGCATTTTCAAATGCAAAGGGTAAATTGGTCTTGATCGTATACCAAATGGTATGGAAAATTACCTAGGGAATACTTGACTGTTATTATATTAGACCAAAGTGAAAATTTCAACATGTTATTCCAATCCCTAGGATTCTTATCTAATTTTTTAAATCACAACAAACAAATTATTATTCATATATTTAGACCACCATTACCTTTTGGATAAATTAGAAGATAAATTGAAAATTATCTTGTTAGCATATGCCCATTATATGAACTATAAGGAAGAGAATGTAATACCATTATCACATACCAAATTAAATACCATTCCAAACTTGGTGATGACATGATACTCAAGAAAGTTGATTACCACTTAAATTATATATTTTTTGAAAGCTTGAGCTTTAGTCCAAAAAGTACAATAGTCATTTGTTGTCAAGACAAAATTATGTCTAGCTAGTGAATTAACATAGCTCTAAAAAAGTCTACTTCCCACTCTTCAAAATTCCAAACCTTAATAATACAATTTAAAGTCATAGTCTGGAGGCATCCTTTGTGTGAAAAAAATTGACATGTATGGAAATTTCTCACATGTGCATGAACATCCTTGAAAATATGTTTACAATAGTAACCTTCTTGGAGGATTTAGTGGGATATATCATTCCTTGAACCATGGCCATTTCCATACTTTTCATGAAAATATTTTAATATTTCAGTTGATTATAATTTATTTAGACATCTTAGGTAAATACCTTCATTATTATTTATATATAAAATCCATGATTTTATAATGAAAATTTTTCTCTTTAAGAGTAATTATCTTAATTGAGTTGAATTAAATTACTTAGGATAACTAGTATTTGATAAATAATAGACGGTGTCTTGATACCACTCATCATTGGTGATGGAATACATTGTGTACTATTGATGCACAATCTAATAATTAAATTCAACCATAATTTTATTCTGTCCCTGATCTCTTACTATATTCATTAACTAAATTTAGAAATTAAATTCCTATAAAATAGTTATCCACTTACCTCTACATTAATCTAGCTCATTTAACATAAACATTGTTTTTGTAACAAGATCAGGTACAATGGCAAATGTTTTGCTACATAAGAAATAATGTCTAAACCTTTTAACTACATTATTTAATGAAAATTCTTATTGATCAATGGCATAATACTTGATTTCATTATTTACAAATCAATAAGTATATTTCTCTAAAGCTTTATTTAAATTCCTAAAATCCACACACAAGCTTATATCTCCACTTTTTTCTACAAAATAATAAGGTTTACGACTCATATAGAATGCCTAATAGGTCATATAATCCTGGTTGATAATAAAACTTGTATTTAATTAAATGCTAAGGGTTTTAACAAAGGATTCATAGGACTTCATCTTAGATGAAAAGGCTTGACTCCTAGATTTAGAAGAATAGTATGAGTGAGAATTGAAGTGTCAAATACCTTTAAGTCTTCATAACTCCAAGCTATCACATCTTTTTAGTCCTTAAAAGCTTATTTAAGTTCATTTTTATCTACTTCATTAAAATGTGTGCGTAATATTAATTTATTTGAATCATTTACATGCCCAAGATTACATGGATCATGTATCATACCTTTGTAATTAGTTACCTTCTCTCTCACACATTGACATTTCATATAAAAGAATATTTCCAAAGAGACCATACCTTTTAGGATGTTTTTTATTTTCAAGTTCACGATGCCTTCATCATCTAGCTAAATGTAATTTCTATCATCTTCATAAATGATTCAAGATTCAAAAACATTCATGTTTGTGATAAAGTCAATAATGTGTTTCTCATCATAGAGAACATGAAAATATAATAATATTTGGGATAGAAGTAAGAGAAATCAACTCTACTAAAAATATCTTCAAGAAAGAATTAGTTATTGGTTTTAAAGTACTTTTAGATTTTTATAGATAATTTATTATGTGATTTCTTTTACAAGGTATTAAAAATATGTCAAATTCATAAAAATATTCTATTAAATTCTAATCTCTACTATTATATCTTGAAAAAAGTTTGTCATTATAGGCATAATGTCTTATAACTCACTTGCCCATAATCTTTCAATCACCTAATACTTTTAGATATTTGAATCTATTTTTTAGATTAAACTAAAATTCCTGATTAAATTCTTCATATTCATAATAATTATTAGTATAGAAAAACTATAACCAGAATGTAACCAAATAATCCTTCCCCTCTGGATTGATAAGTTCAAATCTTACACAGCCTTGTTTGGATTTTGAACCATCAAACATTAGGGTCCATAATTGGTTGTCCTTTATTTTCTATTCTTTTTTTAGATATTAATTTTGTATAAATGTTAGTCACATTACTTATACCCTTGAAATGAATAAAATAAACATATTGTTCTTCTCTTGATACCACCCTCTCAGTTATCTCCTTACTATCTGAAGTATGAGAACTAATTTTGTTCAATGTAGATGTCTTCCAAGCCTTGATCCTTATTAAACCTTCATATATTCTTTTGGATTGCATTTTTTATAACTACATAATGTTTGAGTTTCTATTGTCTACTTCAATTAATGTTAAAGATGATGAAAATTACTAGATGTGTGTAAAATAATAGATGACAATACCACCTTAGATGAATCTTCTTCATCAATTTTTTATAGCACTTAAATCTCATTTATTAATTGAATGCTTAGAAATTCTAATTTTTCATGCATGAACAAAATGTTAATGTTCATGTTCAACAAAATTATGTCATTAGAAACAACTATTATATCATTAGTAATTACACCATTTGTATTCTATTTTGTCATCTTTTAACAAGTGAAAATCAACCAATGAACAAGACTTATTCAGTTCTATTTTTAACATTATAAACACCAATATTAGATTTATTATACATTATCTTATTGGTCTTATTACATTAAATGATAAAAAGTTTCGTTTTTTGTTCCTTCTCAATCTTAATTTGATTTGGTATTTAATATTATGGGACCCACATATGGGGAAAATTGGTTTCCATATATTTGTTCAATATCCTAGAACAATCTCTACTTAGGAGAATACCATATGCATCATGTATATCAATTACTTTAATTTCAATTATTTTTTATAACCTTGGGTCTAAATTTAATTACATGTGAATATGATTCAAATCACCAACCACTTTACCTTCTACTTTTTCTAGCTACACCACCTTCCTTTTTGACTTGGTACGAGTCAATCCAAGATTTTTAAAAACTAAAATTGGCATCACATTTCCCAAAGAACTTGAATCCACCAAAAATTAATCTAATTTTTTACAAAAACTATCAAATTGTTATAAGAAAAGGAGGGGTTTCAGTCTTTTGTTTGTACAGAATAACATGTGCATCTATTACTCTAAATTTTTTTCATTTAAAAAAAGACAGCTTTTAATATCAAATATTTCTAATTAAACATTTGAAGTAGTTTAAAAATGGATATATTATATTTGTTTTTATTTAAGTTTTATAAAATTTTATATCCAAATTTATTTTCTTCTAATGTCTTATCAGTTTTTAGAGAAGTGTCATTATTAATTTATTGTGAAGATGTGTTAGACCCTTTCAAAGGAAATCAATTATTATTAAAATTATCATTAGGTGGGACTTAGGTGTTTTTTTGAGGAGTATAATTTGTCAAAGGTGTTTTTAAATTTCTCCTTAGCATGTAACTATTTCCTCTTTAAAATTTCCTAAAAGCTTAAAATTCATCTAAGTTTTCTTTTAGTTTATTATCCTTTTCATCTAGGAATTAATATGTTTCTATAAGTTAGGTTGTACCTATATTTATTCCAAATTGATCTTGGTTAGTTTTAGTTGTAGGTACTATTTACATGTTTTCCATGTATTTCTTAAAGACATTTGAAATTGATATAAAATAAACACAATCAGTTTTGGCATGATCTGTTATATTATGCAATCTACATGAATTAGGTAAGGCCAAATCAACCAATTTTATAGATTTTACATCATTATTATTGGTCCGACTTACCTTATAAAGGAGAGTAGGTACACCTCCATTATTAGACCCATTATTCAATTGGTGATTAGTCCTTTAGAAATTGAAATTAATATTTTGGGTAGGATTATTAGTAATCTAATTTTGAGGTACATGTATTCATAAATAAACTAAATCATTTTTCAATATTATAACCAATTGCTTCAAGTTTACGTAGGATTTACATTAGTGTTATCATTATCTCTTATACCATTATAATCAATACTATTGGATAAAATAACTACAACATTAAAAAATGTATAGACAAGGGATGTTTTTGGATTATGAACCATATTAAAAGGTGTTTGATTATTTAAAAATGATGGGACCACATGTTGATTATGATTTGAAACAAGATGTCCAATCAAGCTGGGTGAAATGGTAGGGTTTTTGTAGGGTGTACAAATAAATTGTGGGTTACCTAGTTATGGAAACATTTTATTTGGAAGAATAACTTGATTCCAAAGAATTTGAATTAAGGGGATTGGATTGCATGTAATGTTTTTATTTATATACATATCTCCTAGGATTTTATTCATCACTAGTGCTTTATGTAAAAGTGTTTGATTAGTCATTATGATTTTATTGTATGCTCCTAGTTATCATACATATGATAGTAAACTATCACCATATTCTTGTCTCATTATTTTTTTCTCAATATTATTTTCTTCATTATAGCCCAAAGATAATGATGCAAGAGTAGTTTGATTTATTCTAAGAAAAATAGAAATCTTTGGGTCTAACATTTTAAAGAAAGTGTTAATAACATCCACTTAAGTTTGGGTGTATGGATATTTGAATCTCTTATGTAACTTATGAAATTGAGTGTTAAACATACTCATTGGTTCATTTGGTTATGTATGGGAAGCAAAAAAGTGATGATATAATATGGTAGCATCAATAGGTACCCTAAAGTGAATAAAAAACATAGTTAGTAGATCATTTCATCAAGTTATGGATGCATCTATAAATCCAAGATACCAATTATAGGTAGCCTCATCTAAGGAATAAGGAAATAAGAAACAAGCAACAAAATCATCTTGGACTCATTTTTTTATGATAAAATCTTTGAAAGATTGAATGTGTTCTTGAGCAGTCCTTATCCACCTTACACATATTTTGGATAGAACTTATCAATATTCTTTGGTAGATCATGAAAAAACCCATTAATTTTAATAGGTTAATTACCTCCACCAAACCAAGCAAAAACTATTAGTGGGTTTAGATAGATAAAGGATAGAATATAACATTAAGAGAACTATTAGTTGAATTAATATATTTAGTATTGGATTTTTCTTTTTCAAATATTGTTTTTATATGATTAGTGAGGTATAAGAGTTAAAACTCACTCTCAATGGACTTTTAACTATGGATAATATTTCTAATTTCTAGCTTTGAAACTTTAAGTGTCTATGTGGGAAATGTGTCAGCAATGCTAAAATTAAAACCTTTGTTTTAAAAAATAACTAATCATAGATCCTAATAATAATTCATGATCAATCCCTCCTAGAAACAATTTTTTAAGAGGTTTTTTAGCACACCAACTTATTCAGGATCGATTCCACCCAACCTCTCCTAAAAGGAGACAAAATCTCCCCAAGGTATACTACTATCAAGTTTTGGCTTACAGGGTAACTTAGTATTGATATAAAAATATTCCATTTTAAGGGGTCTATTTGGAATAAATTTAGATAAATTATAAGTATGGTCATGTGGATTAGTTGCTTAGACAATTAATAAAATGAATTTGTCATGAAGATACAAATATTCAAATAATTTTTCATTGCATACATGGATTTAACAATGCATTAATAATAATGACAAAGTTTACAATCAAGATAAATGTTATAAACATGAATTACAACTTTATATCTATTCTACCCATTCCAACATGTGCATAAAAAATAGAAAAATATGAGGGTAAATAAAAATATGTAAGCCTTCTGTGTAGCTAGAAAAATTATGATTCATTTGACTTATTTGACTACAAATATTACACTAAAGTACTTGATGTCATTTAATGTTTTCCAAGATTATGAAATAATGATCTAAATCACTTGAAATCTAATCCCACCCAGCATGCCAAAACCATTAGTACTCCAAGTTGTGCCCTTTGAAGTAGATAGTTCAATTATCTTCAAGCTTGGACTAACATGGGATTGCCCTAAAGGTTATGGGTGACTTATAATAATATAAAACCTATAGATTATGGGGATAAATCCACAAATATATAAACATAGTCTCTCTTCCTAAGACTTACTAATATTTGGATGAAAATAAATAGGATGAAAACATGAAAATAAAACCTATTCTAAGAGTGGTGATGTACCAATGTTCACTTATCCTCTCTTGATTGATCTTTAAACACTCTTTATAAATATAATGAAATAATATTGACTAAACAAGATTATTGACACATGAATAAAAATATTTACTTAATGTGGAGGTTATGTGTGAGGTTTTATAACTTTAAGGCAATGGGAGGAAGGTATACTTGAGACACTACCAATTATCTCACTCTTCAATACAACTACGACCTATTAACACTTCACATGACTTGGATAAGATGATAATATAACATTAGGTGAAGGAGAGAAACCAAAAAAATATATGAACATAATATTTAATGTAGGTCAACAAAACATAACACAAACTACTAATAATAAAGAAGTCTGTAACAATCCTTTTTCCTATTGATTCCCAAGGTTCAAGATACAATTTGGTAGAGTTTTGCTACACCCAACCGAGGGATGAGAAAAAAAACTTAAGGCCTATATATATATATATATATATATATATATATATATATATATATATATATATATATATATATATATATATATATATATATATATATATATATATATATATATATATATTTGTGTGAAAGAGAGATTATGGAATATTTATTTATAATTGGTCATGAAGATTCCATAATGATCATTCAATAGTTGCAATAGTCCTCCACAATCCTTTATGCATTGCTTGTGTTGACTACTACCTTGAATAATCACCTTGGAGCATTAAGTTCTATTTTTAGATATATTTTATTAATGAATATCCCATGAATGATATAATTAGTAAAATACCTCCCATTTCATCAGTTAATAATAATTGAATAATTCTAATTAGGCCTTCTCTATGATGCATTAAGTAGCTACCCTTATCTACACATTGGCCATGTTCAAGAATCTACCCAAAATACTTTATAGTTCCCATTGATATGGATTTATCTCTCCTTGGTGGGTATTTAAAAATTTATTATGATGGAAAATTAAATATATTATGGCCTTATATTCCCATTAGCATTTCAATTTTATTTTTTAACTAGGCCTTATGGACTAATAGCCATTATCTCTTATTCATTCACTGTTTGGAGAGTGTGAGAGTTGAACCAAACCTTAAAACTATCTATTTATGTTTTATTTCCACTTTAACTAATGTTATACATCAAAAATTGGGCCCTCCAAATATCCCACACCTGCAATCCTACCCTTCTTGTATGACTAGACCATCTTCACTAGCTTGTGTAGACTAGCTGATTGGTAGAGGTTTGCAAAAGAAATTACAGGTAGGTATGTGAACATTTCATGATTTTAAGAGTTTAAAAAAAACTTAAAACATACCCTGTAATTATTGGTAATATGTGACTAGGATTTTCACTTCATCTCCTATTCAAAACTTTGAAAATTTGTAGTTTATAGACATGTCTATACACTTTCTAAATAGACAAATACCTTATTATAAGCCTCCTCTAAGTTGGAAATATAATCCAAGTATTTTTGAAGTGATTCTAATTATTTTTGATGAATTTTATCTTAAATATTTCCATTGGGGTCCTTATTAAGGTTTTAGGGAGGTTTAAGAGTGTTTAATGTTCTTAATAATGGTTCATATAGGTTAGGGACTTAACCTCTAAAATGATTCCACTAATTAATTGTAGACAAATCACCCCACCTCTCATAGATTTATCAACTCCAAATGTATAGGTTTTTTTATAGTTTTTAATTTGTATTTGCCTCTTAGGTGAGAAGTATGCATTTTGGGTAGTCTTGAGGTGTTTTCAGGCTAAAATGACTAGATGTGCATCTCCCCTACAAGCCAAACTGACATCACACATTTAGAACAACATGATAATAATATTCATGAATATTTAAGGTGTCCTATAATCTTAATTTTTTCCTCTTTCATATCCTCCAGGTTACACTTTGTAAATGGAAGTGTTACATCAATAGGTATAAGTGCAGGGTTCCTAAGATTTGGTCTTAAGTTATGATTGTGAGGCAAACAACCACTATTTTCAACATGAATATCACCCTTGAGGTCCTTTATAATATCTATATTAGATTGATCAATCCATTTAACTTATTTTGCATTCATTTATTCCTTCATATAGACATGTAGGCCTATCTACAAGAGTTACTAGTTAGGGAGGCTCTTCAGAGTGGATAATATGAGGTCTTTTGGGAACTTTAAGACCCTTTCTCTCCTTTGTACCCTATGGTGTATGAAAATCTTTCAAAACTCCCTATTTATAGTCTTAAAATAGAGTATCAATGTTATTCCATGTAATATATCATATGCATGTTCCAACCAATATGTGATCTCAGTACCTAGAAGACTTGGGATATCATTATGACCATTTCATATCTCAATTACTCCATTTAAATTCATTTAGAGGTGTAATTATGTCATCATGTTTAAATCAGGGTTTAAGAAGGGTTTTAGAGGTCCACCATCTTAAATATGGTTTGTATATTACAAACCTCCAAACTAAAACTTATTGTTATGAATATCTAATCCACTGACCCCTTCATCTCTCTTAAATATCTTAGAGTCCCATGTAAAGTGTGTGTGGAGATATGGGTGTTGGAAGGTGTGCCTCAAACTCCTTGTTAGACAATCTGTGTATGTTATCTTCTTAACATTCATTCATAAAATTGGCCCCCTAGACCCCTTTCATTCCTTTATATATTTTGAGTCAATAAGGGTGATTAAGTTTCTCTAAGATCCTTGGACATAGGTCCCTTTTTGGTGAAAGGTACGAGTGTTTGAAAGTGTAACTTGACCTACCTTCTCATAAAAATGGAGCTCAAGAGAGAAATAAAAACTAAAATTATTGTATCATTACATTATTCTACCTAAAATTCCTATTATATGGTATAAAACATATTACCACAGATACAAATTTATATTTAACTTGCCTAAAGGTCTCTTCTTTTATTTGAGGTGGAGGTAGAGTCTTTAGACCTAGATGAACATTTAGGCTTTACAATATATAGGATAAGTGATATAATGTCAACCCATGGTAGATGCATCTATGGATTCCATTTTTACATAGAACCTCCTTAAACCAAACCTTAACCTTTTTCACATGTTACCATATACTCAAACCCTTCACCATCCCCACTCTCTCTTGTAGCCTCCCTTAAGCATCACTACTTAGTGTATAGGCCTAAAGAAAATTACATGGAAACTTGAGTAATCCAATTGAGATAATAATAGGGGTGTGATAAGGGTTAACTCATCATGTTTTAAATCATGATCATATACCTAAGTCTCATCTTTTCTAACTCTACCAATCATGTCTATTTACATAATCACATATGGTTATGTGTCTTGAATGTGCAACTTGGACATGACAGTCACCTTAGAATGATATCATCATTGTGTGAAGCCTTGAGGTTAATTTATTACTTATTATTTATTATATTACCCTTTCATATTTTTTGGTAATTACCACTCTCTTTAGTTTTTCACCTTTTCATTCCAGGTAACCCTGATTGATTGTATGTGCTCAACCCAATCCAAAATGTACTCCTATATATTTATTTGACTTTGGTGAGATGAACTACACATTTTAACTTTTCTCTTAGTTTTCATATTATCCAATTATGTTCATATTTTTTTATATTCAAGGTAAGATACAGACTTAAGACTACCAATACTACTATAGGTATTGGTCTATGTATGTTTATTGACCCCAAGGTCTTTGGAACATGGTCTTTAAGTGAAGAGAGTGACCTATTAGTTACACTTGAGGTATTAATGTCTCTCTTATGATATAATCCATGTATAAAATATAGACATATACCTATTAATATCCATATATTATGCTTAGGGCTCATCTGCATATGACGACTTTGAAAGACTTTTGCATGGTGGATCAAGGTGATTTCTTATAGGTGGTGATTTTCTTTACCAATAGTGTATATGGATGGATAGGTCCATTTATTTATGTAAATTATGTTTATTAATAACCTTATAGGGTTTTATTAATTTATTCCACATCTTATACTTGGGCAGGGGTGGTGACCTAAGGGTGATGACTATGGGGTCATATGGAGTTTGAAATTGGAATGCAGAGATTCTAACTGAGGTGAAATGATAGTGCAAGGGTTGTCATATGGAAGAGGATATTTGAGGACTTGGTTTGAAATACTAAATCACAACCAATATAGTATATATGGGTCCCAAGAATATCTATACATATAATTACTAGAGTATAACATTAGGAATCCATCAATGAGGCATATACAGTGAAAAATGAAACCTAGGACTTTCCAAAAAACTTTACTTTTGCTAAATAACCTTAAAATCTACTAAACAAGATTTTGAAGGTGTTAAGAGTTAAATAATGGATTCTTGGCATTTGAGTACTATGATAAAGGCTTATTTATCCTAAAATAAGTGTATTCTCATATTGACACAGTATTCACTTACCATTTCTATGGCATTCCAATAGCCATTCTCTTCAAGAGTATACATAGATATGTAGGTAGTATTCACCTAAACGCACCATTTGAGATATTTGGAGGTTTATAACATTAAAACTAAATCAAAGAGGAAATTATAACTTCAAGACACCACTTTTGAACCTTGAAACACTATTCACCATCAGATGTATGCATTAAACACTCTTTCCCACTAATGAAAATTTACTTCTAGCATAAATATAGTGATATATTAGAAATTTATCACTCATAAATGCCCAAAAATTTTAACTATAGGTTGAGGGTGTCATGAAATGTCTCTTCAAGATTGGATAAAACATGAACAATCACTAGTTTGATCAAACAGACTAGAAACTTAAATAGTTCCCCTTTTTCCATATCTAGGTGAAGATGGTGACTAGGTTACCTATATTATTAGGGTTTTTTCATAGAGATAAAAATACTAAAACTAAAAAAAATTCACATGAATATAAGGTCATCAAGACCATTTTCTTTGGCTAAGAGCTTGGATCCTCTCTCTTTCCTTTTTATAGAATGAACACAAACCTGAAGTACACTCTATGCTTGTCAAAGACAATGGTGGAGTAATTAAATTAGTTTTTAAATATTTGGGATATAAAACACTTGGATCTCTTCATCATAGTCATATATTTAACTCCCCTTGTATACCCCTAACTTCCCTTATATACCCCTAACTCCATAAAATATCATGGTTCCGAGTGGGGAAAAAATTAATATCATTTAAACATTTCTAAAAAGACATTATAACATATTAAATGGTTCAATTAGGATCCCATGTACCTTAATAACATTATTTAAAATTTTTAATAAAGATATACCTTACATATCTTGCATACCCAAAAAGGTTCATGTTGAATTATCAGCTATAACATTCAGTCACATTAATCATGAAACATTTAAACTTTTGAGACCAATTCAAAGCATATTATGGACCTTAAAAAATGATAAAAAAACTATTAGGATAATTGACACAAGTTATAATAGGGATTAGGGATAACCACTATGTGTTTCATAACATGACAATACCTTGGACCTACTGCATTTGATATGAAAATCAGTGATCTCCTTTGAACTATCTTGACTTTTTGAGAGATATGATAAATATGAGGTTTTATGGTGAACTAGGGTACTCAAGGCTTAGGTAAACCCCTTCTAGGATTGAGGTTAGAAAGTGTTCAACAATAAATTAATCAAATTCCAAGTAAGATATCTTATATATTCAATACCTAATCCATGAAAAATATTGTTCATCAAATAATGGGGTATGTAATTCTATAAGGGGGACAAATACTATTTATATTACCATTTAAATTTCATGAATCATTTTAGACATAAATGTTTTTATAATAAATCAATATTATATTCTTATGTCTCTTAATAAATCTATTGTTGATATTTATAGTCATATAAAATGTCAATTAAATGAAATAACTGTCACATGAGACAACCCTATCCTTAGCATAGCCTTAGACACATCTTAGATTTTTTTGGATCATTTTATAGCTTTTATGTGCATCTAGCCTATGCCAAAATACATGAAGAGATACATTAAGACAACACCTAGGCATACTAAATCCTTTTTCACACGTGCCACCCACCTAGACAATATAATGGCCCCATTAGTCTATAGTGTAATGTGTTATTGGAAAAGGGGCTAGTGTTATTAACCCTTAATTTCCATTGTTCCTAATAGATATATTTCCACTTCTTGAAGCATCTTAGGTTGGACAAGGCTCATTTTATGTCGTGACAAGCATCATAAAACTTTGTAACAACCACTCTCATTCATTTATTAGATATATGTACATTATCATAACTAAAGTCATAAATAATAATGTAAATTAAGGTCATTGTTCCCTATTTACCTCGACTTTTGCATACATCTGTTTATAGTGGCCTAGATATTAGTATTACTCAAGTTTATAGTCTCAATTCACACTAATTTAATTTAAATTAGAATTCATACTCAATCATACTATAATCACTCTCACTTCTACCAACACTTATATTGGGATAATTACATTAGGATTAATCCCTTTTCAAGGTATTGGTATGTAGGTAGTGCTCAACACATGGGGTATTGAGGTCACACCTAGCCTACCCTACCAATGCCACTCTCCTTCCACTCATGTTCATAAAAAACCCTATCAAACATGGAGGATAAAGGTTTCATAGTGATATTAGTAAAAGCATAGGCAATGAAATTATGTAGGTCTCACTCACATAGATACAAGCTTCCCAAAATAGATTGAAGGCCTACCCATAGTTTCACTAATTCATCGACACACCATTTTTAACATTACATAAAAGGTCTATAACATAGTGTGTTATTGTAAAAGAGGGTCACACTAATATCCAAGGAGGGTTATAACACTTTTTAAATTTTGATTACACTTTACCCTACTCTTGCATCACTTCCCATCTTCCCACTTGTCTATCTCAATCATATTTTATAGCTAAGTACACCTTTTCTAATTTTATGGTATTTATAGAATATTTAAATAAATCAATTATTCAAAAAATTAATGTTTTTTAATATTGTATTATTTTAATCCCTAATTTATTACTTAATCCTTTATCAAACTAGGGTTCTATTTCATTATCCTAAAAAAGATAAATCATTTGGTGAACCCACCTTACTTTGAATAGTGTCCAAACCATATGACTATATGCTCTTTAGGTTTGTAACATTTTGTTTTCTATCCTCAATAATTAATTTCAAAATCTTAGATCTAGTTCATTATTTTATTTTTATAATCCTCCATAGATTTAATTTATTCAAAGGTTCAAAATTTACAACTTTTTATTTTAATACTTTCTAACCTACAATGGCAAAATTTGATAACTGATTTGATGAGACCAATAAGAAATAGTTGCAAGATTTCAATTCGAAGCATTCAATTATGCAAGATGACCTTATTCATATTATTCAATAAGATATTTTTAATCCCACTATGATTCAATCCTCTAAAACCTCATTTTCTAATATTATTACACCTAATATAGGGGTAACTTACATTTTAAAACAACCTACTATAACTAGGCAAATCTCACTAGTGGAAACACCTCCTATGGATATGACACATCCCTCCTCTCCATATGTACAATCCCTTATGTATGAGATACATTCTCTATATTCTGAGTTATTATATCTAAATTAGGGTGCCACTATAATATCTCATGCCTTAGACACACACATTCTCCTACATACACCATTATCATAACATACAATGATAACTCCTTTGCCATCTAGATTTATGTCACACAAGCTTTCTTTGTGTGATGGTAAGGGTGACCTAGAGCATCATATATGTTATTTTCAAGTAATTTTTTTTGAATATGTGTCAAATGATTGGTTCCTAACTAAATTTTCCTCCTAATTTAAAAGACTATGCATTATAATGGTTTTATGATCTCCCTAATCAATCCATTACAACATTCAATCCAATCATAGATATGTTTTTGTCACATTTTTTTAATCAAAATAAATGGAAAAGTTTCCTATTCTCAAGTAACTCAACTAAATAAAAAATATAACTAACAAATAGATGAATATATCTTGAGATATAAAACCATATTAGAAAATATGACTAGCCCAATGGTAGATAGAGAACTCTAGGACATATTTAAGAAAATTTTACTACTGATATTGCATGAATATATATTATTGAAAAAGTTTACATCATTTATAGATCTATGACATATAGTGAAGGAATGGTAAGTCAATATTATCTCCATGGGAAAGTTAAAGTACAGAACTAGATCAAATCTCCTTAATAAGAGTTTAAATAAGCTCCCATATATGGTGAGGCCCAATGAAAATAAGAATGAACAAAAGATAACTATTGACACAAACTCAAAGCTAGTTCCTCGTGTGGTTTAATTATCTCCTCTAAAGACACATTTTATGAATATTCCTAATAACCCACTCATTTTCTCTAGCAACTTTTGGAATGTAATGTCATATCTTTCCATCCCATAAAAGAGGTTGATATGACTAGGCCTCTTGCAAATAATTGATTGTAATGCATTTTATGATTATCATAGGGGCCCCAACTATACAATGAACAAATGCATTATCTTATGACATAAATCAAATATTTGATAGATGTTAATATCATTGATGTGAGAAACCCAATAGAAACACCCAAAGCACAACCAATTGAAGCAAAAGTAATGAAAATATTTTCTGATCCATTTCAAAAACATACATCTAATGAGAGAATAAAAATTCAAATGTTGATTACAATTATTAGGAATATCCACCACCAATATCTTATCATACTCATAAAATGGACACATGACCTTGACATAATATCGTTAGTGTGTATCTGATGTAGAGGTATTCTATAAACACTCAATTTTCTTACTTTAACTTGCTAGATCTTTGATAAAGGCTCTTAGGCTAAATATATAAATAAATGAGTTAGGGTTTATTGATTATATTAAGGTTATTAGGACCACATACATACTTATTTAAATCCTATTTGATATCATAACCAATCCACACAACCTATAACTACAACTCTTTAAACACTCACTACATCTTTATTTTATTTTATCTTACTTCCTTATAGCCTCTTTTTGACTATTTATAGTGGTATGGGCAAATGGAGATTGTACCTAAGAAACTAAAATGATATTTTAAAACCCTATATTTAATTCCTTATCTCTAAGAGTTTTATTGGCCCAATTCCACTTAGTAATCACTTTCCAAACCCTATCTAGGGATAATTAGGTCTCTACGTCCCTTTGGCAAACACAATCATCATAATCCATACACAATAGTGTTTTACCAAGAGATAAATCACAAAATATCTTAGATAAATTAAAAACTCAATTGATCACCATGTCTCAAAATTCTTTGTTAGTGAAAACATTCTCAATGTTGTTTTTAGTTTTAATACCCTAATACAGGGTTTATACTATCTATGTCAACTTGAGAGAGAACATTTTGTTGATTCAAGTTTTATATAAGGTTTCAAACTTATATGATGATTGAATAAGGTCGGTATTCAACCTCCAAATGTTATTAAATGTTTAAATCATTTAAATAACCTCTATCACTTCACTTAGATACAATTAAAATTTTTATTGTGTATAGTTTCACAATCACTTACAGGGTTTGTATTAATTTTCTTAAAAATAAGTATAGAAACAACTAAATAAATATATAAATAAACTAATGATCATTGAGAGAAAATCTTACCAATTTATATGTGTAATAAAATCAACTTTCCACATAATATTTCTTACACTTAATGCATACTTAGTCTTGTTGAACATAAAACATAGGCTACATCTTCAAAATCAGCCCCAAAAACTATCTACCTACATAAGAATTTTAAAATTTATAGGACCTATAATTCCTCCAATGGTTTTTGATTCCCCCCAAGAATGTTGAGAGGCTCATAACCATCCTAGTTCATATCAAAATCATAAAAATTACACAACATATGATTTAAGTAGGTACTAAAGTAACATTCACCCCTTAGAGAGCCTAATCAAAAATATTAGATAATTTAAGATTCTTCAAACATGACTGAGGACCCAAAAAATGACAAGAAAGTTAAAAAATTTAAATTACCTAAATTGGCAAGAAAATTCCAATTTTAAATTCTAACCTATCTAAGCAAACATTGACACTTAGAGAAGATTCTGAAGCATATGTTATGTCTCCTAGATCCATTAAAACAACTTGAATAATCTATATGATCCATAGACAACTTTGTCAAGCCAAAATTGAGCAAATAAAACAAGATAAAGTTCACCCTTAGAAGGATACTCTTGCATCATATTACTGAGGAGCAAAAATAACTTTCCATGAAAGTTAAATTTCTCTATTCTAGATGATTTCTATTAAAATATTTCTCAACATCTATTATTATTATTTATGCTCTTCATTACATGGCCTCTAAGATCCCAAGAAATACTATAGGAATGTATACCTCCTTGTTTCTTTATTAATGTTACATTATCTCCTCCTTTGAGGTTATATTTATTTATACAAATCTCTAAGCTAATCATATTTAGTATTTTGTTGTTTTCCTAGAATAAACTTGCACATGAAACAAAAAGGTTAATCAAAACATCCTCCTCATCCTCTAGGAAGACATACTCTTTAATTCTCATGGTTTTCTCTTCTTTGGTTGTATCTACTATATTTTGGACTACTTGTTGTTCTATCTTGATGGGATCCAACTCCTTCATATTCACATCCTTAGTGATGATGTCATTTCTTCCCATCCATTAGTTTTTTTCATCACTAGGACTATAATCAATGTGAAAGTCTTCTTTGTAACACCTCCTTATATTTCATTCTTCTTTTCTATGTGTTTTTCACTTACCACTTGAATAACTATATGGTTCTATCTACTTATCAAATTTCTAGTTATTAATCCAAAGAAAGTTCTCTCAACATACTAATCTTCCCAACAAACTTTTCTAAATACACCACATTACTTATCAATGAAAAATGACTAGATAACTTTGTGAACAACTTTTCCAAATGATATTTTGACAAAAATTTAGTTTCACAAGACAAATTAGACCATATTTAGCTGTAACATCCATTTCTTGAGACTCATATAATGTATCACTCACCTCATTATGTTTGGATGAATGTAGTAATTCTTTGATTCTTGAAATAAACACTTTAGAAATATTTTCAACTATTGTATTATCCTCTCATTTAGTTTTCAACTTGTACTCCACCTTATTCCTTTTGAAAATTTTCCTCAGTTGATACTTACTTGGCTTCAATGTTATAATTGGTTCCTTTTGTAAAATACTCTTTATCTCCTAACATCATTAGTCTAGACTATGCTTCTTACCATGCTTGACTATATTGCAAGGGAGTTAGTTTATTTTTTATGCCATCCTTCTCAATAGTGTATGTGTTAGCCATACCATCATGATTATCTCTTCTATCATACTTCCATGGTCTCCCAACTATGATATGGGAAACATCAATAGTTTTCACATTACATAAAACTTTGTCTTATAATCACCAATCTACAAGTTTACATGTCACTACTGATTAACTAAGACATGATGATTTCTTTGAATCCAAGAGACATTGTAAGGATTGAGATGTAATTTTCTATACAATCCTATCTTAGTTACCATTATGTAATAAACAAGGTTATTTACACTACCATTATCAATTATAACCTTATAACATTTACCTTTAGTTTTGCACATAGTCTTAAATAGTGTCTTTCTTTATGGTGGCTCTTTCTCTTCATCACTTGAATTCAATATAGCTCTCCTCATTATAAAGCTCTCTTATTTCAAGTTCTTCATCATAGTTTAGTAATGACTCCACATTTTCATCTTTCGGTGGAATTACTTAGTTCCTAATTTCACTCCAAGAGCTGCCAACTTGAAGCTCTTCTGGACATTCATAGGATCTATGTCCTATAAACTTATTAAATTTGAATAATTTACCTATAAATACACTATATCCTCCTCATTTTCCATAAGGTCTTCCACCTTTGATTCCATAACCACCTCTATTAGGCTGACTTGTACTTTCAAAACTATTACCTACTTTCTTACTATGAGTTTACCATTGATTTATATTTCCTAGTTGTCATCTTCCTTATTGATAACCTCTACCTATATTTATTTGGATTTAACTTCTATTAAAATTTTCCTCATCTTTTAGTGTAACTTGATAGGCCTCTTCTAATATCTTTGGAAATAAGATGTTGATTTCATCTTGAATACTAAACTTTAGACCATTAATATATGTAGTAACTTGTTTATCATCCTCCTCAATGTGTCTTGATCTTATGTTTAATTAATAGAATTCCTATATTTATTCTTTCACTAACATGTCTTTTTATTTTATATTCTATATCCTCCTAAACAAGTCAGTTTGATAATATTTAGGCATGAATTTGTCCTTTGACTTGGCCAGCATCCTAACCCATGACCTTATCTTTTTTTTCTTTCCTTTTTCTTCTTATAATCCATCCCATCATAGGGATGCTTGAACCTTCAATGTTGTCACTAAAAAATTCACCTTCTTTTCCTCATTCACCTGTTCATAGTCAATTTACATGTCCATAACTATTATCTAGTCAATTAACTCTTCAACTTTGAGACTTACCTCATACATTAACACCTCCAATTTGGGATTCATTGTCATACCCATAACTACTTTGATGAATCTTTCCTCCACTCTACCTTCATCTCCTTCTAATATATCTTCTTCCTAAGTAACCTCTTCCTATCCTTCACTCACATCACATATATTCATCTCTCTTCTCTGAGCTAATTCCATAAGTTATAATTTGGCCTACAAGTTTCTCACCTCTACCACTAAGGCATCAACTACCTGTAATATTTTTTAAGTTGATACTAATCCACATCCTCTAGTTTTAATTTTTCTTAATATCTTCCCAAGAGATTCTAGGATTTGATACCAAAATTATGAAAAGGTATTCTATAAACACTCCCTTTTCTTGCTTCAACTTATTCATTCTTTAACAAAGGCTCTTAGGCAAAATAACTCAATGTGTGATTCATGGTTTAATTATTCTATTAGGGTTATTATGATCATATCCATAGTTTTTAAAATCATCTTTGATCTCCTAACTAATCAACACAACCTCTAAGTGCAAATATTTATTCACTCATTACTTCTTTCTTTTGTTTTAACTTACTTCAATGTAGCCTTATTTCAACTATTTCCAGTGATACAAACAAATGGAGATTGTTCCTAAGAAAATGAAATTATTTTTTAATATAATTTATTTAAATAATTCTCTCCAATAATTTTCTTGGCCCAATTCCACTCATAATTCACTTTCCAGACTTTATCTAGGCCTAATTAGGTCTTTACACCCCTGTTACAAACATAGTCATCTCAATCCATACACAATACTGTTGTACCAAGATACAAATACCAAAATATCTTAAAATAATTGAAAACCAAATTTATCACCAAGCCTCAAAGGTTTTTTTTTTAGAAATCTTCACAATGTCGTTTTTAGTTACAAATATACTAATAGAGGGTTTCCAATGATTTTGTCAACCCAAGAGAGAATATTTTATTGATTCAAGTTTTTCATAAGGTTTGAAACTTATGTGATGATTTATTAAGGTCATTATTAAACTTAAAAACGTGATTAAATGTTTAAATTTTTTTGAGATAAACTTTGTCACTTCACTTTAATAATGACAAATAAGTATATAAACAACAACCCACAAATATTTATTATCTATTCACAAGGTCATTATCTATCTTTGAGTTTAATTGTTTATTGATTTTATCACAAATAAGTATATAAAAAACAAAATAAATATATAAATAAAATTATGATAATTGAGATAAAGTCTTATAAATTTATATGTGTAATAAAATCAACTTTACATAGAATATTTATTACACTTAATGCATACTCAATCTTCTTAAACACAAAACATAGGTTATAATAGGGTCTACATAATTGAAAACCAAATTGAAAGTGATTTTATTGATTTAATTTTAAATTATAATCCAAAAATCCTTGAAATAAACCCCAAATAATTTCTACTTACATAATCATTTACAAATTTATAGGACATATAATTCCTCCAATGGTTTTTGATACCCTCCAATAACATTTAGAGGCTCATAACCATCCTAGTTCATATCACAATTATAAAAATGACTCAACATGTGATTCAAGTAGGTAGTAAAGTAATATTAACCCATTTTAGATATTAATCATAAATATTAAATAATTGAATCTCATTTAAACATGACTAAGGACCCAAAACTTGACAATAAAGTTCAAAAATTCAAATTAGCTAAATTGGCAGGAAAATGAGAATTTCAAACTCTAACCTATCTAAGCAAACTTTTTTAGAATTGAGGAATATTATCAAGTGTATGTTATGAATCCTAAATCCATTAAAAAAACTAAAAAATGTACATTATCCTTATACAACTTGATCAAGCCAAAATTAGTAACAAAATGAGACAAAATTCACCCTTAAAAGGATACTCCTACATCAATCTCACACTAGAGTGCCACATAGTCCTCTTATCAATTTCTTAAAATAGGAAATCCTTGATGATGACTCAATTTTATTTGCTCTATTTATATGAGATTACATTTATTGTCATTATATTTAAAGTTTCATGTTTAAGAATGGGTCAAGAATAAATATGTGTACTATTCCACTTCTACATAACTTGGGCTATTCAAATTATGATATTGCTTTGATAGATATAGTTATTTGTGGATTTTGTGGCCATGTCCAAATCTCAATTATGGATATCATATATATATTACAAGTTGGGCCCAAACATTTGGTCACTAGATTCATAGCTATACCTAGTGTTAAAACATTTGATATGCTTTTAGGTAGGCCTTAGATACAATAACTTCAAACCACTCCCTCCAATGTACACAGATGTCTTAAGTATATATATGTTAATCAAGTTGATATAGTTAAGGTCATTATATATGATTATCCTTTATGTACCCCTTAACCAATTATACAAAAATAACCATTAATATCTCCTCACATATTACATTAACACACCTTAGATATCAATTAAGCCACTAGTGTTGGTGAGGGCTACTTCTACACCATTACCATGTATACACACTCTCTTATGGAGATCTTTATTTCAAGGAGCCTTGAATTAAAGAAATGTTGTAGATTCTAGAGAACCTCTCCTAACCCCATTTCCAACTATATTAGTGTTACCAAGTACCTAAATAAATCCACATAGATCATCCACACTAGTTATAGCTTCTTATAACATATGGGTCCCCAAGACCACCATAGTTCATAGGCTAGTTCAATCAACTCCCTAGATTCATAACTACACTTCATAGCTAGTTTTATCTATAAATTATTTATTACATCTAGTTCCAAGATTTTTGATACCTCCTTGCACATCATGTATGGTCACTCTTCTTTTAATTGATATAAGTCACCTTCATATAGAGTCTCTTGCAAGACACATCAATTACTATGTTCCCCTATTACTTGTACATAGTTGAATGATTTCAATTTACTTGTACATAGTTTCCTCTATCTTTATCTTTGTATATATTTCCATTTTCATGTTTATTGTACATAGATTATACTTAGAAAACACAAAAAAATATAATATGTTAAAAAGTATAAAAACATTCAAATATTGCTCAAAAAATAAAAGTTTTAGATTGTATACATTTCCATGTGTACATTCATTCTATTTACCAAGTACTACATATGATATCTATGCTAGTGTAGTTATTTTTATCATACATACATGATTCACTTTTTCCCTTCGAGTGTTCATAGATCACTAAATAACTATGGTCCTCTACACATATCTATATTCACTACTATCTACCCATCAGGGGCACATACACATATACACTTATTCAACATTAATATATTATCTAATTGGGGACATCATACACATAAATTCTTTTTTCATAGGTTATATCTTTCTATACTCAATATCATAGATTTAACATTGATTATATCTTGATATTAATCATCCTATTCTACACTATTTTTTTTGAATACTACTATAGATTCATTTTATATACATCTTTGCTCTTATATATATTTCTACCACATGGTTATGAATAATTTCATTTTTAACTTTATTATTCCATATTTGAATGTGTCTCTTTGATTCTACACCTACTTGAGGTAATTTGAGTATGCCATTGTAATTTCATTGATTTTTTTCTTTGGACATGTGCCCATGTCCTTGTGTATGATTCTCGATTATGTATGTAGACATTTTAACATGTCCTTCCAGGTGGATTTAAGCCAAACTTGCATGCTCTTTTGCATAAACATAAATTTAAACATGTCCTTGTATGTGTTCTATTTCTTAGACTTAGTGACATGTGCCCATGTCCCTTGTATTGTGCCTCCTTGGCCTACTCTAGGTCCCTCATGTATTTGTATTTGTGCTTTCACATATGCATCATGACCATGATACTTATCTCTTATTTTTTTCTTTCACATCTAGTTTGTAATGTCAGGAGGGACCTCATGCATCTACCTTTCCTCTTTGGACACCTTGATGAACATCATGCCCTATCCCCCCCAACTAGTTTACTCAAATTATATTTACATTTTTTGTTAATATACATGATTACATTGTTATATCTATCTTGAAAACCTTATGAATGTTAGACCTAACATATATCATAAATTACCAACTTATCCTCAATATCTTTTACATTATGATGTCATGTATACATATTATATTGGTTTATCATGTAGATATCATATATTTCTAGTCTAACATACATGATACACATCTCTTAATTTTTAGGATTATTGTTTCATATTTTAAACAAACACCCTCAAAATAGGGGCCATTCCTAGGGAATTTTCATAGAGATTAGTCCATCCCAATGCACTCAAAACTTGGCTTTAGGATATGGACATAGATTAAAGACCTCAGATTCATGAAAATATAGTGAAATATAGCCATACATAGACCAATATCAATTTTTATTAGAAATTATGCTATCAAATAATAGAAAAATACATGGTTATGAGTGTATCTAAATATAGTCCACCCATCATTCTATTTCATAGTATCCTTAAAGACAAAGAAAATAGAATTATTAGAAAGGTACAATAGGTACAATTTATATTTGCACATTATTAGTCATAGATTATCATATATGCTCAATATATATTTAGTTTTTACATATAATTACTTGGTTTTACTTATATTGGGGCATCATGCATGGCATGATCAATCCTATTTTAGTTATACATATGCATATACATAGATTACTATAACTCTATCTAGAATCCATATCCACAGATATCATAATTGGGGGGCCATGTGTGTGGCACATTATTTCCATATGCTCAATTTTGCACTAGTTCTCTTAGATGTAATGACAAATCCATGTAATTCTACATGCTATATACTTTAGACACCATATGCTCTAGTATAACCCTAGATTAATTTGTTATTCCATTTACAATGGTTGGCATTCCTATGCTCTTAATTTCCTGAGTGGCCCATGAGGCATTTTACATTTCAAAGTTCAAGAGTTGCTTAGAGCCATATTTTAATGATTTGTGACACCAAATAATTTTACTTTCAACTTTTTCTACTACACATGGATAGGAAATGATTGAGTCATGACTTACTTAAGTCCTTAAGCCACCTACATAAGAGGGTTGGATAAGTCGTCAATCCAATCCAAGTTATTACATATTATGATAAACTAAATAAGGGTGGAAAATGTTGGATTAAAGGTTAAGTTGAGTTATTTATCCAACCATACATGGGGATTTGTAAATGCATAAACTTAATCTAAGTTATTCACCATTTGATCACCATCTACACATATGATTTCACCAAGTTTTTTCATTGATTCCATACCCATTAAGGTGTATTTTTTCCTTTCCTCTATCACACATATTTTACACTCAATTTTATCTTTGATTTTTATATTTATTATGTAATTAATGATTCATATATGCTTCATTTGTAGGACACATAATGGAGCATAGTTCTCAGACTCAGACCCACATTCATGGGCTTTGCCTTATAGGTAAGTCTAGGTACATTTATCTTTCCTTTATCCTAGTAATTTTGCTTTGATACATTTATAAAATAAAGGGGTAGTAAATGTAGTCATATAAATTTAATTAGTGTCACTTAAGACTGCCCTATCCTTAGTTTATCCCTAAATCCATATTAGGGTATCTTTTTATCCTTTTCCAACTTTTATGCATGTCTATCCTATGCCTAGATATATAAAGAGATGCATTGAGCCATCACTTATGCATCTTAAATATGATTTCGCATTTTCCATCCACTTAAAAAATAACATGGACCCATTATTCTATAGTGTAGTGCACTATTGATAAAGGGGGTAGTTGTATTGATCCTTAGCTTCCCTCTCCACTAATTGATATATTTTCACTTCTTAAATCATGTTACCATCAACCTAGACTCATTTAATTTCTCAAAAAGAATTAAAAAACTATATAAAGGACATTTTTTTTCATTTATTGGATACATATAAGTTATTATGAATAAACCCAAAAAAAATTGTGAAAATCAAGGTTATTGATCCCTATTTACACCTATTTTTACATACATCTATCTACATTAGCCTAGAGATCAATTTTAATTAGGTTTATAGTATCAATTCATAAACAAATCATTTAAATTGGAATTCATACATAATCATACTAGCATAACTTTCAATTATAGTAACATTTAGATTGGGAAAATTACATTGTATTTGATCCCCTTTCAAGGTATTACTATGTAGTTAACACTCAACACATGGAGTTTTGAGGTCATGCCCAACATAACCCACTAATGCCACTCTATTTCCACTTATATTCATTAAAAACCCCAAAAATCATGGAAGCTTAGGGTTTCATAGTTAAATCAATCGAAGTGTATTAAAAACAAGGATATAGGTTCCAATCACAAAGATATAGGCTTCCCAAAAATGAGTGAAGTATGCCTAAAATTTCATTTCTTCACCTTCATAGGGTCATTAGTGCTAGATATAAGTTTTATAGTGTAGTGTGTTAATAACAAAGAGGGCCACACTATTTTCTGAAGAGGGTTCTGACACTTGTTCTCCATTGATGTCACTCTCTCTTGCTCCTACATCACTTACCATCCTGACACTTATATGTCTTAGCCATATTTTCCAGCTAAGTACACATTTTATAATTCATTTATATTTATAAAATATTCAAATAAATTAATTATTGAAAAAATAAGTGGCTATTGATACTATATTTTTGTATTCCCTAGTTTATTACTCGGTCCATTATCAACTTAAGGTTATATTCCATAAACCTAAAAAAAGATAAATCAACATTAAGCATGAGAAATATTTTCCCCCTAAATAAACTTGTATTTTATCTCATCTATAATTCCAAATCCTAGGCCTTTATCCCAATCTAAAACCCAAAATAAATTTCATTGCAAATAACCCTTCAAAATCTTTTATTAAGCCTAGTAATGGTGATAAAAGAAACATTCCCAAAAATCCTAAAACATATAAATTTATCACTATTGGCACCCCTATTAAAGAAATAATGTTGTTCGAAATGGTAACATGGGTAACCTATTCAAAAAATCCTCTCACATCTTGATATATGAGCCCAAAACCTATGATGATTTTATTTGTTTCTCTGCTAGCCTAGAAGATAATTATCAATCATCTAGATAAGTGGATTCAAATCACAAGGATGTGATTAGGAAGGGAAAGGAATTTGAATAGTTTTTTTTGAATATAAAGCAATAATATGTTTTATATTTAAAAATATATTTTAAAAATAAACACTTCTTACAAAAAATGTAGTTAATTACAAAGACAAAATTAGTTCTCTTAAAAAGACGCTGATATCCACAATGGCATAATAAAATTGGTTATGGAGTAAAATGAGGAATGCAAAACTAGAATCAACCAATATTATATCCTAGTGAAAGGATAATAATATCATGACAATATGTCACTAAATAAGGAAACAAAGGTTGTGGTATATATGATTGAGGATTTGAAAAGTAAAATTTCTCATATGGAAGACAAAATTAGCTAGATGGAAAATGAGAGGAAGAAGATTCAAACTAACATTCACAAACTCATAAAAATCAATAGGTCCACTATCAAAAATCATTTTTTTCAAATTAATATAATCCAAAAATTTATTTAGAATAAAAAAGAGAGCAATATGGGACCTAGATCTAGTAAAATAATGAAGATGCAAGAATAAGAGAAGGGAGTTGAGACAAAGGATGTGGATATTGAGATATTCAAAGACTACATCAATTTCATTAAAAATGAATGGTAAGTTTCCAAATAATTAAGTGATTTTGGATCTTCATATTACCATTTTTAGTTATTTCTTTGTTGTATTTTTGTTGATATTTAGCTATTATTATTATTATTATTATTATTATTATTATTATTATTATTATTATTATTATTATTATTATTATTATTATTATTAATTGAATTATGTTTTTGTTGGGATTTTTGTCATCTGTATCTTATTTTGATATATTTCTTTTGATAATTTATTAATATTTAATTTGTATTTTTACTATGTAAGGTTTGAACCCCTTTTAAACCCCCATTTTTTTACCTTTAATGAAAACAAAAATACTAACATAATATTAAAAAAATATATAATATAGATAAATTTAAAGGTGTTCCTTTAAGAAAAGATATGAATGATAAGGTGGTAAAATATAATTTCTTTGAATAGTATTTGATATCCTTATAATGCATTCATTTTCAATCACTCATTCATAAAAATTTTTATTCAAGGTTATTCGATTGAAAAACATGAAACCATGACTCATTAGTGAATCAATGTTGATAATGATTGGAATATATATGATAAATTTCAAAAAAATAACAATACAAAACCAAAATACATGCACAAATATTACAATTGAATAATTTATTATATGTTTAGGAGCAAATAAGATCTATGCTCTTCAAGATGTTTTATCTGGTAGATATTCATACTTTAATGTCATTAACCTTAGTATATTTACATTATAAGGATTATTAAATATAATCTTCCCTAGATCTAATTGAAATGCATATGAAACTATAAGAAACAAAACTAAAACATCATAAAACAAACATTTACAAAAAATCAACTTGTTTCACATAATTTAAACTTTCAGGATGGTCATTTCTAGTATTTAAAATTAAAGTCCCATTAAAATGTTTTTATTAGTTAGGATATTTTAAATAAAGTAATAATTATTGATATAAGGGATGGATCCCAATATATTACTATTTATGTTAAAATCATGCTTTATTTTTGTCCAAAAATAATCAATTGAATTCTCACTATAATTGACAAGGGGTCTTTTAAAGCATGCAAGACAATTTACTAGTAAATTATCTTTGAAAGCCAAAATTCCTCAACTCCATCTACAACAATTTTTTTATTTAATGTGATATATATTATTTTATTCCACTTCTCAAGTCTTCCATTTATTTTATTTCCTTGAAAGGTTTTAATTGAGGTTTATCTCTAGGAAAGTTTGGATTACCATCAGGAAAATTTAAACATATTTTAATTTGACTAAACCACTAGAGATCCTTGATTTATATTCCATAATAAGTATGTTTACCACATAATTGAAATAAAATCATATAGCTTTTTTTATCCCCATTATTTTATGATTCTCATGCATTAAATGTGGCTCCACAAATGACTTCAAGTCATGCACCTCTTCAACAAGGTATGGAGTAAATGTACTTGATCAATATTGAAATGTTTTTCAAGTGTTTAGGATCTTATGAAAATAGGATATTTCCATTTTCCATAAAAAATTCTAATATTTAAAAATCAACATGTGTGTGTTTGACTAAAAGGAAGCTTACATATAAAATGTTGAGAAATCATTGTGTTGTCAACATGGACGTAAATGCAAACAAGGCATGATTTTTGTTTTGCCAATTAAAACATTATAAAATACAAATTATAGGATCACTATATATTTTTGAATTATTTATAAGTGTTATCAAAATTATTTATTTGAGAATACAATAATTTTTCATTGAACCCATAATTATTATCATACTATTCATTTTGTAGTAGGGCATCATGCAACGGTTCTTTGAAACATCCACTATTATACAAAAATTCACCATACATATAAATAATTTTATATTAAAGCTTCCTTACATACAAATATAATGATTTTTTATAAAATTATCCCCATGTTCAATAGATGATACTTTACACATATGAACCTTCCATTTGTTGGTTCCTACATTGACACAATATTGGTATTTTTAACCACTAACTCTCCCAAATACTCCCTCAAGGTAGAAATGTGAGTGTAAGTAGAGAATATTAATGTGATATCATATTAATTAATGAAATTTACCCCTATATATACTTATTCAATACCAAATAAAACCTAAACTATAATACAACATTATTATTTAGGATGATACAATTGGAATATGTCAATTAACATAATACACTATCAGTTAGGTTAATATATTACAAATGTAACTAAATAAATTAATAAATCTATAGGGTAGGAGAATATAGTAAAAGAATGATAATGCATGAAATATAAAATATCGACGTTGATACTTTATGATATAGGGAAAATAGGAAATATGGATTAGAAGTAGGTAGGAGGGATATATGGAAAGAGACTTGGAGGAGATCAAACATATAGTATTAATGGTGTAATAGGATAGAAAGTCTACATATTCCATGAAGCACCATGATCTAGTGACACCCCATTCATGGTACAACCTTTAACATGTTCACTTAGGAAGATTATTTCATCAACAAGCCACTAAAAGATAAAACATCTAGAAATGACAAAGTGAAAAATATTAGGTGTATACATATTTCACACCTAAAGATCATCTCGTGTAAAAATAGTGTATCATGAGATGGTGCTTTAGGATAGAAACATAGTAACACTAAAAAAAGCATAAATGAAAATAAATTCTTAAAGAACTAAAATTAATTAAAATTAATATACATACCTTCACTTAACTTTTTGATTATAGATAATTTCATGCACATCTTAGGTGATGAAATATTCCCTATGAGAATATTAATAGGTGGCCGTAAAAAAATAATATAAATTTATTATTTTTACAAAAATATTATGTTAGCACGTTAAAAATATCTATCTCAAATGGATTATAAAGTAGCTTTTGGTTCATTAAAATAACACATGGAAAAAATATATGGGAAAAAATTAAATCTTAGGGTAAATAATTGAAAGTTACGAATTTTGAAGTTTTTACTATTAATAGGTAAAAAATATTCATTTACACATTTGCTAATTTTCAAAAATACAGAGTTTTATGTATCTAATTTTAGTTATTTTAGAGATGATGAATCATTAATGAGGATATGAATTCATTATGGAATGTATCATAGTTACATTCATATACCTACAAGTAGGTGTTGTATTTAGTATATGTTTTGTCATTTTTATTTAAAATTAACTAGATTAAGAAATATAGTCACCAAGAAGAATACATTTCACAACATTTTCCTAAATAAGTGTCAAAATTAAGCTAAAAAAAGGAAACATGATGGGTTATTGATGGAAACTCAAGTCTAGGGCTAAGGGTATTTACTAGGACCAGGAGAAAAAATCATCTCTCTCAGTCAAACGTATTGACTTATATGATACAATTTATAATAGGAGGAATATATTCATAAGTCATATTGAAGGGTATGGAAGATGTAGTTAGGTGAAATATAGGATGATAACATATGTTATGGTTGGTGTAGTAAAAAATAAGACAAATTTATGACAATATCAATTCTTTAAATATTATCCTAGGATATTCTTACTTGTAATCACCATTCAATCCCACTTCACATTTCATTAAGCATGCCCTGATGATATATAGTTCTTTACATATGTTATTTAACCTCCTATATTGGTCTTATAAGACTAATGAATCTCTCCATTGAATCTAATAGAGTTTTTTCTCTCATTATTACATTTGAGGAATCTTCCTTTATGTAACTAGAAACTTACAATCTTCAAAAAATAATATTAAATAAATTACTTACCTTGAACTCACTCCTTACTCATCTAGTCACCCAATCTACTCTTGAGATATTTCTTCCTTTGTTCCATCTATCTGAACTTCTTCAATTATATGTGTCTTTATCTCAATCATGAAACCTAATTAATTTATCTTTTTTCAATGTATTATATTTATTACTATCAATACCATAGTTAAAATAGATACATTCAATCACTATACCTCCACATTAGGCATTCCATCATTTCCTCTTTGATTCATGTATTCCTCTTGTCATTTCACTATCCATTTTAGCCTTTTTTTGGTTAAAATTTTTTGTGAAAGAGACAAAGTCTAAGTATATATCAATTGTAATTTCATAAAATAAATATAATTAATGATCAAAATTCATTTTTTGTCTTACTATAGAATCTTATTGAATTCACACAGCTAACTCTTTTTGGAACAAAGAACACTAGAAACATGTATAGTCCTAGTATAGTGTTATAGGTACAATCACTAAGAGGTGGGGGGGGTGAATTAGTGATGAAATATAATCCAACTCAATTACCAACTCTTAAACATTTATAACATATAATCATGATGCATACAAATTAACCACTGTAATGAACAAGGAAGATATATCAAGATCAAGCACATAACACATGATATATGTGGGAAACCCTCTTGGAGGATAAAACCCATTAAACCTTGTAAGATGGAATATAAACCTATCAAATAATGTCTAACATTTATACCAGCATAAACTGATCAATGAATACCCATCCCTTATTTTAGTGAGACAACAATCCCATAAGGAACTGCTGCCCCTATCTAGTTTATTACCCACAACAACTAAACCTTTATCAAGCTTTCTATTGAAAGGATGAACCAACCCCCTAGAAAAATAAGAAACACTTGGAAACCTTGAATAGATCATATCAAAAACCTGTTCCTACTTTTCAACTAATGATGACCACCTTTGTCTACACTCTTCACCTCTAATCTCTCTCAAGTTGCCTCTAGGACTAACTCACTCAAACTAACTCTTCTAGGCTCATTAGGTCCAATGACCTATGTTTCCTCTATATAAAATTAATCATAAAATCATGACTGATCCTAATCACTCCCTTTTGGTTGTCAATGATTTGTACCTTCTCTTTCAATTTTTTTCTCCTTTGCTTGAATCCACACTTACATGCATCTCATAATTAGTCCAATTAGACCTTGTACTTATACCACTCTCTTCCTTTAACCCATATTGGTTGTCCAAGATACTTTATATATTTTTTATACCTATGAAATAGGTCCTCATATTTTTTACATGTAATAACCACACACTCCTTAGGTTGGCCAATACCTCATTAACCCCAAACCACCATTAGGTCTTGGTAAGACCTAAAATAATTAGGCCTTCATACTCACATGTTACATGTGAGACTATTGGGACCACTTTCATCCCTTATCAATGATTATAACACATGAAAATTGTCCCTAGTATCCAACTTCTCACTCTCATATGGGTACATGCCACTTGGAACACCAACTCAACACTTTAACCTACCAATTAAGTCTCCTTACTCTTTAGGCTTTCATACATAGAAAACATAGTCTCAAACTTATGAATAAAACACTCAATTATTTCACATATACATATGATTATATAACATTGGTTAACCATTAAATAAATTTTCAACACATCCATGTTATTTAGACACTTCAATATAAGCTCTAAGAACTTAAATCATCTCTCTCAAAATGACCACTCAGACTAGTCACACACATTCAAAATATAGTTATAATTTTTTGACACTCCATATCTGATCAAGGGAAAACTATGAAAAACAATTCCTTATAATAATACTTATATATTTATAAAACATATCAATACTAATTTGTTTCCTTAACTCTGCTCAGAAAACCTTAAACTTACCTATATAAGATGGTTATTCAAATTGTCAGTGTATTCAATAAACATATCCAACTTATAAGCCTTTTTTAATACTTGATATGGATTGTTAAAACCTAAAAAATACCTATATATATATATATATATATATATAGTATTCATGGAGTTTAAAACACTCTTCAATAGTTATTTCATCTTGAAACATCAAAATAATATCAATAACTACTCAATTATCCTTCTTGGGTCACTTGCAGAACATGGTCAAATACATAGTCAACTTTAGAGATTAAAATATTTGACCATAAATATATTATAACATTATAAATAACTTATACATATCCATATTTAATTCCTCTTAAAATTTTATTTTTACATCACAATGAAATTCAACCTAGATAAAAAGATATAGTTGAAATACTACATACTGGTTATTCTTTTGTTAATTCAAATACCAACAGTCACTGTGTAATGAAAATATTATAGACACATGTCTTCATCTCTTTCCCTCACATATATTGAACAAATACACCATTTTGATCTCCTTATAAGTATTTTGACTTTAACCTGTAATACTCATCATTGATATTAGATCAACACTTTTGTGATCAAGCCACTTGGCAACGTCATGTACCCTCTGCGTATATTATTAACTTATTGACTTAATACACACCATTAATTTTTATTTGTGATTCCATTATTATGACACTTGGAACTCTCACATGCCCTCTAAGAACATTTCTATTATTCTTTACTCTTACACCACTTGGCAACCTGATATGTCATCTATGAATGCTTTGACATATTGATTTAATATAAACCATTGATCACTATCTGGCAAGATCACTCTTGCCATTAGATCCTTATTTTATCATATGAAACTCTCACCATTATATCCTTAATTTTATTGAGTGATTGTTGTTAGATATCTTCTTGCAAATTTTTCTAAGTATGATAACTTAGAAAACTCTACCTAGATGGCTAACTTTACACCTTAATAGATTTATCTCCACTCCACCTCATGGCCTAAATTTTGAACCATATGATCTATTTATATAGGATAATCTAACCATATATAAATATTCTTTTTAAACCTTCACATGTGTGAAATATTATGTCATCAAACTGCTTACTCAACCTTATCTATCAAGATGACTACTTGAGATTAGACATTCATATGACTATTATGATGAATTTTTTTCACTTTCATAAGCACTCATAACATCCCATAGGGTCTATATAACATTTCCATACCATCAACATCATCCATCAATTTCATCACTATGTCAAACACTCAATAACTATGCAGGAACACTAAAACTCATTGAAACACACTTTGACATTATCATTCTAGCACACATAACACCTCATTAGCATCCTTGGTCACCTTAGAGACATCATTAACAAACCTAAAACAATATCCCCCTTTTTAATTGATTTCAAACAACAATAAAAAGCTTATGTTTAGACTTTGTGTCTCTCTTCACATACTTTATCCCCTTTTGACACAATGATAAAGTGGGATCAACTCCTGATCCTACAGACCTAAAAATAATTCAAGTACCAATAATAAGAAAGGACCACCTCTTAGATATGATGCATACTTCCCCTAATATTATGCATACCTCTTTTTACTTTGATATTCTCAAACATGCTCCATGACTATACTCTTTTTTTATCATACATTTATTCTATAAAGATAAAACATACATGAACATCAAAAACTACATGAACTTACCTTAAAAACATTAAGAGGGACTCCCCTTAAGACATCTAAGCTTAGGCACCCATTTGAGCATCTTCAAACAATTTTCAACAATGATGAATCAACTTAATATCCTTCATACCTTCTCTCTCAAATTCTACTACACAATTCTGTAATCTTAGGACCTAACCATTTACAAAATTCACAATCTCTCTTTGCTCATGAATGATGATTCAATACCTTTTCAAAATACATGACTTAGATTGAACAAGTCATCATATCAATATTCTTGAATTCATAATTGTAGTAGACATATTAATACATATGATCCCCCTCACATCATGCATAGTTCTTCAAACCTTTCAAACTATTTTGAGTTAGCTCCCCCTAACTCCATGATTCACAAATTGTCATATATAGAACTCTAAGACATTATTCATGACAAAACATTATTTGTATAATCCATATCAACCTTGTGTTTCTACGCAATATAAGATTTCAACAACTCACCATCCTTGATTATATACTTAGATATCTTCATTTCCTACTTATAGATCTTGCATACATAACATCATTCTTCACCACTTTAACCAACTAGACTATCCTTCAAATATTTGACCAAAACTTTGACATTAGGATCACTATCACTAGATATATAGTATGAATCATTGCATCTCAATAATTTTGATTATATTCATAAAACTCATTACTCCCCGTTAGCCAAGCACATTTTAAAAATATATTTTCTTATCTTATAACATCAATCAAAGCTCAACTGGCATCCACCATGCTTCCTCTTTATTTTCAAGTGTCTCCTTGAATCCTAGATAAAGACACCGTATCTCAAATTTTATTAGAACAATGTGAAACCAAGAGTTTCCTACAACTCCTCATATTACTTCTCCTCCTTGGTTATCCAATACTGATAGTTGTTTTTCTTCTTCTTCTTCTTCTTCTTCTTCTTCTTCTTCTTCTTCTTTTTCTACTTAGGCTTAAGACAAGAAACATGTTTATCCACTAAAATAATTTCTCCTTTTATTCTAAGATTGGATTGAAAACATATGGAGACAATAAAGATTCATGACATACCTTTTAAAATAAATAAATAACCTCTTCAATGGGCATTGACAAATGACTTTCTTTGCATGAAACCTGCCCGAAAATAATAATATGTTCTCTTGGATCTATACATACCTCATAAATATCCTCAATTATAATTTTAGTCTTTTCTTTGAGCTCGACTTGAACTAAATTTTGATTCTCCTTTTCTATATAGATAGATGACACATTCTATTGGCTTTCCTAAACTGTCTTCATATTTGATTCCTCTTTTGCTTTAGCAGGAAATCTAGCTTGATCTTTCAGCTCAACTAAATTAGTTTTCTTGGTCTTCACTTCCTTAAGATTCCATACCAAGGATTGACCTTTCTTGAGAACACAAGGATGTCCATGCACCTTATTATGACTTGATATATTGCTTATATAAAATATTTAAATATGACCAACTTGATGACAACTTAAACAAATAACATCTTGTATCTTAGGCTCATTATTCTCAGTCTTGACTATCTTAGGTATCTGTACCTATCTTAGTCTTTTCCCATGCATTCTAAGGTAGAGTCTAGCAATATATCCCATGTCATGAAAACTATAGTATACTACATTATCCATACCTCTAGCTAACTAGTTGTTCTTCCTTCTATAGTTTCTTACCTTGTGACCAAACCTATGATAAGCATAACAATGATCATTATAACATCTTTCATACCTCATATCACTTCGATTCTTGATGAATCTTTCCTTTTTTATCTTAGTGCTAGCATCCTTCATGTCTTGAGTTAGCCTCTCTTTCCATTTCTCATTCTTGTTTACCTTGAAAAAAAATTGCTCATGTTAATCCTTCAATAAATCTAGATTAGACTTCAATAATATTTATAGAATAAAGATTAGACTTCAAATCATCATTCTCACCTTGCTTTGAAATCACTTGGAATTTATCTCTTTTAAATGTGTTTTGAGATGTCTACATTCTTCCTCTTTTGAACTTAGATTATTCTATGTATAAATCTTAATTGATCCTTAAGATCTTGCATGGTCATCTTGTATTCTTTGACTATTTCACATAATCTCTCAAACTTGGTTTGAATATGACTTATCATTTCTCTATGTTTCATGATCTATTTATTAAAATCATCAAGCCTCATTTCATGTTCATCATCCTTAGAATTATAATTAATCTTCTTAGTCTCAATATGAATAATCTATTCTTCAAGACTTTTGACCATTGATCTCCATTCAATATTTTATTTCCTCAAAATCTTATCCATCTTTGCACCTTAGATCACCTTCAAGTGGTTAAAATTGCATATAAGGTCCTACTATAACACCAATTATTAGAGGTAAAATCACTAAATGGGGGTGAACCAGTGACACAAGATAATCCAATTCAATTCCCAACTCTTAAACATTTAGCACATATAATATTGATGCATAAAAATGAACCATTGCAATGAACAAGGAAGATATAACAAGATCAAGAACATAACACATGATATATGTGGGAAACCCTCTTGGGGGACAAAACATAATAAGCCCTAAAGCATGGAATATAATCTTATAAAATAAGATCAAATATTTATACCATCACCAAATGATCAATAAACTCCCATGCCTTAGTTTAGTGAGACACCAATACCACAAGGAGCTACTACCCCTATCTAGGTGATCACCCACAACAACTAGACCTTTGATAATATTTATCTTATAAGGAGGAAATGACTTCCTAGTCAACTAATTACACACTTAGATACCTTGAATAGATCATATTAAACACCTATTTATTCTCTTCAATTGATTATGATCACCTTTGTCTACACTTTTCACCTCTAATCTCTCTCAAGCTGCCTTTATGACTAACTCACTTAAACTACCTCTTCTAGGCTCGTTAGGTCCAATAACCTATGTGTCATCCTATATCAAATTAATTAGATAATCATGATTGATACTCTTGACTCTCTATTGGTCCTTAATGACATGCAGGGTATACTTTAAGAAACCCCTCCTTTAGAAAAGGTGTAAAAACTAGCGAAAGGTGTAAAAATAATTTATCAAATTTATTTTTTGTGGCAAAAAAAATAGTTTACAAAGAAAAAATAATAATCTCCATTGGCAAATCATTTATAGTCTCTCAAACAATGTGTAAAATCTGGGCGAATTGTGTTATTTTAAAACCACAAAAAAATTATACTATTCTATCACTTTGCGAGAGATATTTTCATACTACTCTATCACGCATACATCCCTTCATGCAACATTCATACCTCTATGATGTCTCCTTAAAATCTTGAAACCCTGAAATATGGCTAAGTTTGAAACCCTGAAACCCTGGAATCTGACTAACTCTGAAATATGATAGGATCCTCCAAAACCTAGAATTTGCATTATAGCTCCTAGCAGTCCGAAACCCCTCTCAAACATCCTGAAAGTATATAAATAAAATATAACTTAAAGTATAAGAAACTAGATGTCCATTATAAATGTATACATCCCTTCATGTAGCATTCATACCTCCTATGATGTCTCCTTGAAATCTTCAAAGCCTGAAATATGGCTAAGTTTGAAACCCTAAAACCCTGGAATCTGACTAACTCTGAAATATGATAGGATCCTCCAAAACCTAGAAGTTGCATTATAGCTCCTAGTGGTCCTAAACCCCTCTCAAACATCCTAAAATTATATAAATAGAATATAACTTAAAGTATAAGAAAATAGATGTCCATTATAAATGTACACTTATACTTGAATGTTTATTTTATATATATACTGCTGGGTTCAGAGAAAAAAAAGGTTAAACAAGCTGACTCCTCCACAGTAAAATGAAACTAGGATGGTGAATTCTCCCTTATGGCATGGAATGGAAAATTGAAACCTGGCAAACATTCCACAATAAGCGTTACCTGGTTGGCTACGTGAAAGGCAAATACCGCCAGGGAAAAACTCAAACGTAACATTTGCCTTGGTGATTACAATGCTAGCAACCAGGTAAACCCGACAAAGCTTGGTGACTAGGAAACCATGGAAGGGTTCAGAAATCACCAAAAATTACACTGACAAAACCTCAAATTCACCAAAATATGAAAATTTGCCACTGAAATATTCCTTGATGACATGTACCTTCTCTTTCAAAGGTTCTCTCCTTTGCTTGAATCCACACTTATATACATGTCATAATTAGTCCAGTTAGACCTTGTACTTATACCACTCTCTTCGTTTAACCCATCTTGGTTATCAAAGACTATATAAATATTTTTATAACTTTTAAATATTTCTTGATACATGCTAAATTTAATAACCACACACTTATTAGGTCATCCAATACCTCATTATCCCCAAACCACCATTAGGGCTTGGTGAGACCTAAAATAATTAGGTCTTCATACTCATACAATAAATTTGATACTAATTAGACTAATTTCATCCTTTTTAAATGATTTTAACACATAAAACTTATCTCCAATATCCCCTTTCTCAATCTCATATGGATCCATGCCACCTATAAAACCAACTCAACACTTGAACCTACCAATTATGTATCCTCGCTCTTTAGGCCTTCATACGCAAAAACCCAATCTTAAACTTATGAATAAAACACTCAATTATTTCACATATCCTTCTGATTATATCACATGGGTAAAACCTTCAAGACCTTTTTAATAACTCCTTGTGATTTATAATCTTCAATGAAATATCTAAGTAATTAAATTAACTCTATGAAAATGACCAATCAACTTAGTCATAGACAGTCAAAATATAGTTATACTATTTTGACTCTCCATATCTGATCATGGGAAAAATATGAAAAAGAATGCCTTATCATAATCCTTAGATAATTTTAAAACATCTCCATACTCATTTTCTTCCTTTACTTTGCTTAGAACACCTTAAACATACCTCTACAAGATGGTCACTCAAACTGTCAGTATATGCAATAAACATAGTCAACTTATAAGCCTTTTATATTCAAATTCTAAGCCTTTTTTCATAATAAATATGGATTTTTAAAACCTCCAAAATACATAAAAATATTCTTTATGGAGTCTAAAACACTCTCCAATAGTTAGTTCATATTGAAACATCAAAATAGTATCAAGAACAACTCAATTATCTTTCTCTGGTCACTTGTAGAACATGGTCAAATACATAATAAACTTTGGATATTGATATCTTTTATTATAAATACATTAAAACTTTATAACTCACTTCACTATCTATTCCTTTAAGTCCTCTTCAATTTTTATTTTTCCATCACCATGAAATTCATCCTGGATCAAAAGATATAGCTTAAATATTACATACTAGTTATTCATTTATTAATTCAAATACCAACAATCACTGTATAATGAAAATATTATAGACATGTGTCTTCATCTCATTCCATTGCACAAATTTAAAAAATATGCTTCATTGATCTCCTTAGAATTCTCCTAACTTTAACCTACAATACTCACCATTGATCTTAGATCCATGCTTTCGTAATCAAGCCACTTGGCAGCCCCACATGCCCTCTACATATCCTATTGACTTATTGAATTAAAATGGACAATTGATTTTTTGATATAACTATTAAATTATCATACTTCTTACCCTCACATGCCTTATGATAACATTTCTATTGGGTCCCACTCTTCTACCACTTGGTATCCCCGTGCATCATTTGTGAATGATTTAACATATTTACTTGATATGCACCATTGATCACTATTTGACAAGATAATGCTTTCCATTGGATCCTTATCTGATCATATAAAATACTCACCATTATATCCTTTATCTGATTTAACTATCATCATTAGATCTCTTCTTCGAAATTTGGCTAAGTATGGGAATTGAGTAAACATTGCTTGGAAGGCCAACATTTCACCTTAATAACTTTTGCTATGCTCAACTTCATGACCTTAAATTTGAACCATATTATCTCCTTACATACATGAATCTATAAATATATCAATATTATCTTAAAACCTTTACATTTGTGAAATATTATGTCATCAAACTACTTATTTAGACTTATCTATCAAGATGACTACTCGAGCTTAGACATTCATATGATTGTTATGATGAATTGTGTTCACTTGTATAAGCACTCTAAGAAACCAAAACATCCCATAGGGTCTTTAAAACATTTCCATACCATTATATTATCCATTAATTACCTCAATAATTCAAACACTGAAGAACCATGTAGGAATAATAAAACTCACTGAATCACACTTTGTAATTGTCATTCTAGCACACATGACACTTCATCAACTTCCTTGGTCACCTTGGAGACATCATTGACAAACCTCCAAGATATATTCATTTGGATTATTCAAAACAAAATAAAATTTATCTTACATATTTATATACCATATAAATTTTTTTTTGGATTGTCGACTCCATGTAGTATCAAATATGCTACTTACTCCAATCAAGACCTTTGTAAATTTTGATTAACCGAAAACTATGAAATACAATTTTACATTCATTAGGATTATCTTTGATATAGTTTTAAGTAAATATTTACCAATTCTTATACATAATAGTATAGGAAAACTTAATTATTAAAAATTCATGTCATCATATGGGCTAATATTTTTTTAGAGCTTACATTAGTGGAACAAATATGTAATAATTTTACTCTATCCCATACTAGAAAATGCATCCATCATTCTATGACCCAATCAATTAATAAATAGTTCATGAATTAATACCAAAATTATTTTAGCAAGATCAAATAGTAATGATAATGACATGTCTTAATCAATTCAAAACTATGGATGTCCCATTAAATTTAATAAGACTCATTATGAAATCTTCTTGATTTGAATAAAACATATATCAACTCACCATTTTTTATATCACCCCTTGTATTGACTATAGATTAATGAATATCTCTATTTTTACCACTTGAATATTTAAAAAATAAAGAATAACTCTTTTTTTTATATTAGTGCATCTAAATACAAATCCAAGACATCAATGTTGACTTCAAAGGATCTACAATCTATTTTTTTTAATTATTTTTAGGAATGTTTAGGTAGTTAATCTAGGAACTTGTATTTTAGTTTGTGTATAATATTTCATTTAAAAATTAAATAATAGCATAAACATACCTTAATATTTTATATTAATACCAACATAATAGGATATGTATCTCTTCATTAATAAAAATGATCATTACATTACTCCATTCAATCCTCTCTTATCACACTTGTTAAATTTGGATTACAAACTAATATATAGAAGAATCAAGCTTAAAAAGACTTATTGATTAAAAAACATACCTCTTAAGACTTTAAAAGACTTAATACATCATAAATTGATTTATTTACATATTTACAATGTTGTTTTTCTAGATGCTCCTACATCAGACTCCACTAGTGGGGAAAAAATTGAGATCTTGCTCAAATGAGAGTTTTAATCCTTCTTTAACTTTTTCCAATATTTCTATACTTTATATTCATCTACATTCTTTATTATATATTTGTATCCTCTTTTTTGGTCATTTTTATGCTTCATTAGCCTAATTATCTCAATCTTCTCTTCTTCTTATTTAATGAAGTCCACTATATAGGACTCTCTCTACTTATCTATCAAGTTATCCACACATGCACATTCAAAACTAAAAACATAGTCATCTTTAAAAATTTGAGGTAACATTGCCAATTTATTTTATTGCTTCCTCATTTCCTATGAGGTCCAATTTTTCTGACCCTTGTATAATTTTTTACTAAATTACCTCCTCCTCTTGACTATATCCAACTTTTTTTTAACCCAAAACTTGTTTATATCCTTCTTGTGTTAATTGAGACACCTCATACTAATATAATTTATGTTATTTTAAAAGTTTATCTTTGTCTTTAATAAGTGAAGATGAAAATGTTTCTATAACTTCATTATATTCCTACAATTCTATACCCATATCAGCAAAAACAATATTAGAAACATAATTCTTAGGCCATTTGACCTCATCAAAATACTTTTTGGTCAATTTTTCCTTATATGCCTCCCATGAGGCATTCATCTTATTGAATATATCCTTATCCAAGCATTTCTCCTTCCTCTGGGTAAAAAATCTCTAGTTCTTCATGTTCTTCATCTTTCATACAAGCATGAAATGTTTGTGTCACCAATACCTTATCTTTTTTAGTATATTTTGAATTTAAGCCCCTAAAATGGGCTTATCATTTTAAATCTTTACCTATATACACACATGAAAATAAATTATCACTTTTCAAAACTTGAGGCTTGTTTGCCTCTTTTATCTCCTTCTTAGATTGCTCTGCTAGCAATCTCTTTTGTTTTCTCCTTTTCCTTTTCTCAAGGATTTCTTAGATTGGCCACTCAACTATATTTTTCATTCTTACATAGAATCTTTGTCTTAAATCCTCCAATACTTCAATTATACTTTCCAGGATCACTCTCATCTAAGTAATCCTTTTCCCATATTTTTCTCTATTTACTAATGAGCATTTCATATAGCTCATCATAGCCATATAAACTATCCATAAAGTGTCACCATTGGTTATATATTGTATTTAATTTAATAATTAAAGTTTGATCTAAGTAGGAAATGAATGCAATTTGTATATTTTTGTTTGCATTTAATTTATTCTTGATTCTAGATGAAGAGCACAATTTTGAGTACAACACATCCCAATGATGGGGTAATTTTGAGAAGGTAACACATAATTTTGATAACTCTTTTATCTATAATTTTGAGGATTTTGGAAGCTAGCTCTAAATATTTAACACTTTGAAGACACTATAAAAACACTCCAGAAGTGCTTTGAATATGATCTAGGTGTGCTCTAAAGACATACACATGATGTTATAAAGGAGTCTATAATTAATTTTAAGACCTATATAAGGTGATTTAAAGACCTATACATGATACTCTAAAGATACTCAGATGTGATCCAAAGACCACCTAGATCCTACCAATCAAAATATTAATTTTGTAGATATCAATAAATAGACTTTCTATATTTAGATGTTTTATTTTAGACATTGCTATTCATGGTAATGGCTTAAAATAGTCTAGATATATTTTTATATTTATTTTTTAAACTAGATGAGTATATTAAGTTTAGGTTAATTATTTTCTATCTATTGTTAGTTGAGTCAATTCTAAAGCCTTCCTAAAATCATGGGATCTGACTCCTAAATTGTCTATATTTTAAATAAATAGATTAGGGTGTTAATATCACCAAGATTTTTCATATTATGAATAGATGTTGAGATGTGTTTAAATACACATCTCCTTATCATTCCAGAGATTTCTTAATTCCTAATTATTGAATTTAAATAATGTTAGAAGTTCAAAACGTAGTTTAATATTTCACATTTTTATGTCTTTCTGAATGAAATAAAGATAATAATTTCCCTTTATTTCTTAGTAAAGAAATTCCTATTCTAAGGAAGGATCAAGGGCCCACTTCTCTTAAAGTATCAAGATCAATTGGCAATTGGTACTTTTATTTTAATACTTTAGAAAGAATTTTCTTAATTCATATATATATATATATATATATATATATATATAATTCACTATAGATTGTACTTTACTTTTAACTACAATAGTAATCTCTTTTTAAATGTAGAATAATTTAATTTAAAAATAAAGAGTGATTGTTTTTAAATGCAAGTGTGATTTCATTTTCCAAAATTAAGTGTGAATTTACTTTCATGAAAGAGTGTTTCATTTACATGAAAAAGATATTTCAATTCTATACAAGCATATTTATTTTACGCAAGAGTATGTTTTAGAAACTGGATTAAGTTTGTTACTTCATCTCATATTCAGAAATGAGCAAAAGCTATGTAAGTGATAATAAATAACATTGTTAGATACCAAAAATCACACTGTCCTACCTAGCTAGGAAAGTCGAGTGAGGACATTATATGTCTTATTCCATATGTTTTATTTCTAAATGTTAATAGTTTGAATGATTAACAAACAATTTAGATTTACTTTCCTACAAACTAGAGTTAGAGTCTCATTTACTATTTTTAGGATTTACAAATCACAAAAAAATTAAACCCCCCTCTAAATAGTGAACTATAAAACTCCAATATAAAAATATCTCATTGAAAATAGTCATCAGACACAACCCTAATTGAGAATGACACAAATACATTAATTTGTTAAATGAGAAGTATTAAAATAGCCTATCATTTTCAGCACTATTTGGGGACAATTTTTTTTTAATAATTGTTAGTGAGATCCTACATTATATTTATAAATGGAAATACAAAAATATTCATAAAATTCAAAAACAAAAAAACCAATTCAGTAAAATTTAGATTTATGAACCAGCCAAGAGATTCTCAAGGATGGTTTATCTCCAAGGGATCCCAAATAAATCAAGAAGAAGAGAGGGTCCAATACTTACTGGAAAGATTAGGAAGTGAAAGAAAGACACTTGAAAGACATTTTTGATTCCTCTCTTGAATATGTTTCATCCTCAAAAATAGATCTTATAAGAAGAATACTATATATAACTTCCTCTCCTATAGGGAGAATTGATCCTAAAATCCCTCTTTCTAGAACAGTTTATCCACAAGCCTCCCAAGAAGAAGAGATGATCAAAGATTCCCCTCCTGAGATAGATCATAGAGTAAGAACCCAAAAAGAAAATTTATATTGGATTGATAACCAAATTTGGGAAGAAGACATGGGAGATGAACATGCACATGTGGAAAACCCTAAACATCAACCCTAACATGATATCACATTCTCTTATCCAATCAGTCTAGGTCTTGATGATATAAATTCAATGAAAACCATTTTAGTATCTAATTTACCTAATTTCAAGGTTAAATCCATAGAGGATGTAGATAAGTTTATCTTTAAATTTTAGGTTCTCTACTGGACCTATGATTATGTTATGGATAATCAAAAGTTGAAATTATTCCCATCAACACTCAAGGATTTAGCCATGAGATGGTTCATAGGCCTTCAGGGTAATTCCATAACCACTTGGGATGAAATGAAAACTATATTTTTTGATAAATATCAGGATTATTATAGAGTTAGAGAATGAAAAGAATAATTTTTCAAGTTCAAACAAAATGAAGATGAAACCTTAGAATATTAACTTGACAAGTTTATATTTACTCATAAATGGATTGGTTATCAACTCATTGAGGAAGTTGTTAAAATAATATTTATCAAAGGGTTAGATGATGATGCACATGATGCCTTAAATCTCATGGTAAAATTTGATATTGATAAGTTAACCTTTCATCAATTTTTAGCATTGTATACCAATTAATCTAAAACAAGACCTAGTATAAGGAAATCAAGGTTAGGAAAATCACCTGAAGTTGGTCAACTAATGGAAGAATTTGCCAATTTAAAGAAAGGAATTCTAGTGAAATTGAAATATACTTTATATTTCCTCAAAGTAAAATCAAATTCTACCAATTTTGAACAATTATCAATCTATTGTCTTATATGCAGACTCAAACATGTAGTAAAAGATTACCCCTAAGACAAAATAGAGGTATGTGGTATTTGTGATCTAGAGAATGATACCAAGAATTTAAAACACCTTTATAATATAAAAAATAAATTTAAACAAGTATAACATACAATTAAGGAAGTAAATTTAATTTAAATACAAGGAAACAAGTAATCCCAGCCTTAAAATTAGTTTGATCCTAGATTTCATCCCAATCCATGGATGGCACCATAGGTTGGAAAAGTCACACCACCAATGTAGGAACCACCAAACCATAAAAATGGGGTAATAAATAATGGATTCCATACATGTCGGTAATTCCTCAAGTCAACCTTGATAACAATAGCAAAATAAACAACCACATTGGGTACAATAGCCAAAACCTCAATGGTCAAATAAAACTATTAGCCACAAAGAAGATTTACTCCATAATAGACCCTGATGCCTTCATAACCTCAACCACCACTAATTAAATAATAGGTTAACCAACAAAAATTACCTATCAAACTAGTGTAAAATCTAAAGGATAGGCCAAATGCACCTCTATATGGAGCTGATCAAGAAAGTAACATTATAAGTGGTTCAACTGAATGTAATAATATTCAACTAAGATCAAGGAAGGTACTAGGAGTTACACCCATTACATAAATAAAATTAAAATTAATGAAAACAATCCTAATCCAAATTTATTCCAAGAACCAACTAAATAAAAAAAGAGAATCCACAACCACATTAAACCCAATTTAAGATCCCCTTATTTTTCCATTTTTTGAGAGACTTAAGGAAGAGAAACCTAGGGAAGATTTTAAATTGTTGCATGGGTTAAAATAAATGAATATTTAAATTCCACTCTTAATATATATTAAATAGATTCCTAATATAAATAAAATAATTAAGGGATTATGTATTAAATCACCAATAAGAAATAAGCAGTACCCTAAAATAGTCCATTTAACTAGAAAAATTGTTGATCTATTAGCAGGAAACATACTTGTTCCTAAATATAGAGATCTAGAAGTCCTATGATGACTGTGACCATTGGGAATAATACCATTCCAAATGTGATAGTATATATAGGTGTTATTGTAAAAATAATGACTATCCACATAGTAGAGTCTTTATGTCTCATAGTGCTTTAGCTTACCACAACAATTTTGCAAATGGTAGATCAATTTATTGCTATTGTTGAAAGAACCATAGAGAATTTACCAATCACCATTGAATTTTTGGAATACCCTATTGATTTAATGATCCTTAAACCTAAACCCATGAGGGTGGTATCCAATCATCCTTGGTAAACCTTGGTTAGCTATAGTTATAACAAGAATTGATTGTAGATCTAGAAACATGACCATTTATAATGGAATTCATGGTAAATAGTTATCTATCTATCAACTTAATATACCTTCAATGGGTATTTATGATCAATTATGGGTAGACCAACCTAAAAAAACTTTACTAATGTGTCTTCCTTATTCGTGGTTACCATCAAAGAACATGCCCAAGAATTTGAAGAACATATAACATAAGATTTAGACCAAGATAGCTTTGATTTAAAGTCTAATGATTTTAATCCAAAGTCTAATATTTTAACTCTAAAGTCTAATTTTTTATATTAATTTTGTGGTTTTTCTTTGAAAACTAGCAACTTAGCTCTAAAGACTAGTATCTTAGCTCCAAATACTAGCAACTTAGCTATAAAGACTAGTGACTTAGCTCTTAAGACTGAAAGTCATGCTCCAAAGATGAAAAATCATGAATGATAAGAATCCACATCCACTATCAAGAATCAAAACAATGTCTTAATCACACAAAACATGTTAGCTAGTCCACAAGACATTTAATAAACCATAGTTAATTGGGCTCAAAATGGGTAGAATTCATTTTTACATGATTTTTATTATCTATTTACTAATATGCTTTTTACCAAGAAATTTTTTTACAAATAAGTATCCACACTTCACATCTTACTACCACACATATTTCCATTTAATTCTTTGATTAATTATTACAAAAAATTGAATTCCATTATTCTTGGAACTAAACAGATGTAGTTTAACTAGGTAAATTGTTAACTATCAATAGTTGGTTAACTAACTAGTAGGAAAGGAAAGTATTTGATGTTTTGGTAAAACAAAAAATATTTTTATTGGGATTAAAGTGATATTAAATTAATACATCCTAATTTTTTTACACATCACATCTATACTTAAAATTTTAGATTGATCAGATAACCACAATGAAGGATTAACCTAGCTTTGATTAAATTTATCAAGAAGGAAATAAAAAACTATTGGATGTTGTTTTTATCTATCCTATATCTAATATCCAATGGGTTTCAACCATAGTTATTATGACTAATAATAATGGGAAATGGAGAGTTTGTGCAAACTATAGAGAGTTAACAAAGCCACTATGAGAAACTATTTTTCCTTGCCCTTCATTGATCAAGTTTTGGAAAATTTAATAGGAAAACATTATTTTTATTACTTAGATGGATTTAGTGAATATAACCAAATTATAATAGCACCTAAAAATCAAGAAAAAACAACATTTACCTACCCTTAAGGAATATATGCTTATTTACTCCTTTTTGGATTATGCAATGCACCTGCTACCTTATAAAGAGTAGTTAGAAATATTTTTTGATCTTATAAATTACTATGTGGAAGTGTACATGGATGATTTTACTATCCATGTTACTAAATTTTATGAATCTTTGAATAACTTGGATAAAATGCTGACTAGATGTGAAGAACACTAGGTATAATTGAGTTAAGAGAAATGCATCATAATGGATGATGAAAGTATAGTCTTAAGACAATATATCTCTTATAAAATAATAAAATTATATCATAAAAATATTGATGTAATTTATAACCTCCCCATTCTACAAACACAAACCGATGTTAAAAGTTTTCTAGGTCATGCAGATATTATAGAAGATTCAGTAAAGATTTTAGTAAGATAGTTTCCCCTATGATTTCTTTGTTAACAAAATATAGTGAATTTGTATGGATTGACAAATGCTAAGAAACCTTTGAGATATTAAAGAATAAACTCATGACTACTTTAGTCTTGAAAGGACTTAATTGGGAAAAATCTTTCCATGTTTATACTAATGCTTCAAATAATTCATTAGGTGTAACATTGGGTAAAAAAAGATGAGGATGGAAACATGCATGTCTTTTATTATATCATCATGAATTTGACCCCCATAGACAAGAACTAAAATACCATAAATAAAGAGTTTCTTGTTGTTTTCTATGCTATAAAAAAAATTAAGTATTACATTACTAGTTATTAGGTATGCGTCTATATAGATCATTCAATAATTAAGTATCTAATGAATAAACCAATAGTAGGTGGAAGAATAATTAGATGGATCCTACTATAAATTTTTTTTGACATAACTATCATATACAAACTAGGGAAGTATAATGTTATGCTAACTTTTTATCTAGAATGATCACTAGAGGTGAAAATGAACCTATGGAGGACTCCTTTCTAGATGAATAGTATTTTACATATCCACATGCTACCCATGCTTTGTAGACATGGAAAATTACTTAGAAACATGGATTTTTTTTCATTTTTTTACATCTAAAGAAATAAAATGTTTTGTTGTAGCTAGTTCTCATTTCAAATGCTTTAAAGGCATGTTGTTTAAAAATAGACCTAATCATATACTTCAAAAGTGTGTCAGATAAGATGAAGTGTATGACATCATCAGAGCATGCCATAGTGAATCAAGATAAGGACACTATTAAACAAAGAGGAATATTCATAAGATCCTTTGTGTAGGTTACTACTGGCCATCTCTTCACAAGTCTATTAAAAGCTATGTATGGCAATGTGATCCCTGTCAAAGGACATGTAAGCTTACCTTGTCTTCTAAAATTCCTCTTCATCCTAAAATAATTTTATAGCCATTTGAAACATGGGGTTTATTATTTTTTGGACCAATCAACCCACCATCTCTAGAAAAGGAATATCTATTAGTATGCACTAATTTTGTTAGTAAGTGAGCTAAGGTGTAGGTAGTTATATTTTGTAAGGAAGAAATGGTTGTTGATTTTTAAAACCATAAGATCATGTGGAGATTTTGAGCTCCTAGATTTATAATTTCAAATAAATGACCCTAATTCATGTCTAACATGATCAAATATTTTACATAGTTGTATCAAATTAATCATAAGAAATATTTACCATATCATCCTTAATACAATGGACAAGTGGAAGTCATCAACAGAGAATTGAAAAAGATCCTTACCAAGATTATGAACAATAGCATAATAAATTGGGTATAAAAAGTACATGAAGCAATGTGAGCATATAATACAACCTAGAATATAACTACAATATTCTCTCCATATGAACTTATATATGTAAAAATACCTTTGCTACCTATAGAATTTGAATTGTAGACATTGAAGACAATAGTTTAAATGGGAATAAACCTTGATGAATAATAAAAGGAAAGAATAATTCAATTGAATGGGCTAGATTAAATGAGAATGGATGCACTCACTCAGACTAGCATGATCTAAAAATATTTAAAATAGTCACATGACACTCACACCAGAGAGATAAAGTTTCAAAAGGGTGATTAGGAATGTCTATTTTATTATAAATTCTTTAACTTCAAGAGTAAGATAAGGATAAGATGGTTGGGACCATACCTAATCAAAACCATTAGCAATGGCTCTATCTAAATTCATCCCATTGATGGTGAGTAAAGGACACTATTGGTAAATGGTCATAAGCTTAAGGCTTATAAAAGAACTCTAAGCAAGGAAGAGTTTATTGATCAAAACCAAGATCAAATTGACCTTGTGGAAGAACCTAGTTATTTCCCTAAGGACAAATTATCTTTGTAGTAGACATATAATAAAGGAAGAGGGATAAAAACCAACAATAGGTGGTTCTCCTCCATTAATATTTTAAGAAATAATAAAAAATGAAAATGTAAAAAATATAAAAAATAAAAAATAATTAAAATATTGAAATATGAAAACCAATAAATGACACCTTTCAAATTAAAAATTTATATAATAAAATAAAATTGTTATAAACTAACTTATCTTATCATTTTTTTCCCTATAGGGCACATGGAATTTTTTGAAGATAGGTGTGGATTCATATGGCAAGGTACGCTTGTATTTATTTTCCCAAAGGTTTAGGTGTTTTTCTATTTTATTTCATGCATGTGTAATCATTAGGCAATCAACGCTTCTCACATGGACACATTTTGGTCAAGTCACATGGGTGTGATAAGTCAGTAGCATCATTACCATAATCCATAATTTGATGTGATGTTATTTTCAAAATATCTCCTTCAACATATTTGTTGTGATATGTTTTTAAATGGTACTTTTAAAATATAATTGATGTGACTATGTTTTAAATAGAGGGTCTTTCAAAAATATTTGATATGATGCATAATCCATTATAATTATTACTCTAAGCACTACCAATAATGACCTTTATGCCACATCATTAGATAAATCACCTTATCATTATATCTCACATGCTCCGAAGAGATAGTCATAACTAATGTCATCATTCTTTTCATAATTAATGCCATAATCCTTATCACAATAAAATAATATACTCTAACTTGTTATTCATTAGGTATTAGCATTTCCATCAATTGTTGTGTCATATCCCTAACCTCTTGAGTCCCCTATTTCCTATGCAAATTCAAGCTCTAAGTTTTTGTAGTATAGTCAAATTTTCAATTAAATAGTGTTTTCTCTAAAAATGGGTGGAAGAAAAAAAAACTAGAATCCTCTGATGCATTACTACAAGATGAAGCAGCTAGAGACATTTTTGAGTCTGTAGGTTGGATGAATTTCTTTAAAAAAAATTATGGATTCTATGAAGAAATTGTGAAATAATTGATATAAATTGCAATAGCCAAACACAAGGTTTTAATAATATTATTTTTTTATATTATTCAACAAAAAAACATACATGTATATAGAAGAGCTTGATACTATATTCAAGGAGAGTGAATCTCCTTAAATAACTCCTACAACAACTCTACATTATTCTATGAGAGTTGTTTGTAACTCACACAACTAATATTGTTATATGACTTATTTATTTAACAACTTTAACAATATCTACATTTACTATTTATGTGAGTAATTCTTACATTATTAAAAACACTCATAATTAATAATGTTAACAATATAAATATTATAGCATTCAACCCCTTGTGAACATTATTAATCTTATCTACACCCCCTCAATGTGAATATGGGGTGAATATACATCTTTAAGAATTAGCTCATATAGAATCATATGCTAACACATAATTTTATGTTTACATACTACTATATAAATCTTATTGTCTATATCTTACTATACATGATCACTAGAATGCTTCCTACATATATGCCATTGAACCACAATAGACATGTCACTGGTTGATCATCTCCATAAAGAAGTAATGTAGTTAGAGGATCTCTATAGTTGGAGGATTTCTATAGTTAGCTACCCTCCTATATAAATATTGACCACATTCCATTATATCCACACTCTCCCTTGTCTCCAAATAGTATAGGTGTTTCAAACAAGTAGGGGAATTGAAAACACACATTGAATGTCACATTTTAGCCTATAAGATATCAACTTCTTACTTGTAGAAACTATGAATGATCATTCCACTCAATCTCACACGATAAAGAAGACTCCCACTACTATTGGTAGTATTCATTGACTTTAGTCTAGTTTGTTTTGAATGGAAAATGAAACATAGATCTATGTTCCTATTCCATAATGTGAACATTTCCACACCACACAACTTAAAAAGTAAATGTATCTACCAAACTAAAAACCATGCCACATAACAAAAAAGCATATGGCCACCAAATTAGTATGCAGCCTCATCGATGGTGCCTGATGAGAAGACACTAAATAACCTCCTTCCTCTATGTAGCCTTCAGCCTCTAGTAAATGACTACTTAGCTGATGAGGAGTTAAAGATTTGTAGTGACCCGAGTGTTGCATATAAGCAAAAATGCATCTGTAAGGCAATTTTTTTTTTACAATTTTTGACAATAGACCCAATAAACAAATTTAAAACTTTTGAATTTTTGACATAGTTGACCAAAAACCTAATGACTTGTAAAATAACTATAGATGACTTATTAAATAGGAATTCACTATAAAATTGCATTAACACTTCACAAAACTAAAATTTACCATATGTTAGGACCCAATACTAATTACTTACATATGAAAAAATAAATTTAATACAAAAATGAAATTTCATATTTATCATAAATATGATTTTAATTTATTATAAATAAATCTAAACAATATATAAAGACTAAATATATGACCGTTAAAAATTTAAATACTACTAACCTAAGCAAATGACATGACTTGCATAAATGGATGGATGGCCTGACAACATGAACAATAGTTTGATTTTGATTGATATCAAGGGATAAATCCATATAGGTATGCAATAAATACATGCTCAAGTGTAACTTGATCTAAATCAAACAAATAATTCTACATGTGAAGGGTACAATGAGTGAACTGCATATTCTTTAATCTAAATGGAGAAGCCAATTGTAGGAAGATCTCATAGAAGAAATAAAGAAAAGTCATATTATTATCATAAATATATAATCACTATGATCTTATATGATTATTATATTTGACACCAAAATATAATGAAGGAATCAAATTATGTTTTCCTCATGCTTATAGGGTGGAATTGACTAAAGATTTGACAGGTCCATAGAGAAAGTAATACATAACTAGGTCAAGGCATCCTCATGATGAGAGATGGAATAGATCAAAAATATTTTGATAGTTATTTAGTCTTAAGAGAGACTCTTAATCACACTAAATTCAAATCAACATAAAATAAAAATTGAATGATGCATTGTCATGGTTGAATCTTCACTATCTACTCCTTTAAAAGCATAATCATTTATAAAATTTAGTAGAATTGATGATAATTTGAGCACCTAAATTGAAAAACATATGGTGGAAGACCTACATTGAGATCTCAATATATATTTACCATTATATGGGGTAGTAGAACAAAGTTGCCACTACACAAACTAACATACCATTCTCATAGAATTCCCTACTCTGATACCACTGATATAAAGTGTAAGATCCAAACATAAATTTTTAATAATATTACTTCATTATATTATTTAAAAAACAAACATACATGTATATAAAATATCCTTATCCTATATTCAAGGAGAGGGAATCTCCCTAAATAACTCCTACAACAACTCTACACTATTGTATGAGAGTTCTTTGTAAGTCACATAACTAATATTGTTATATGAGTTATTTATTCAAAAAGTCTAACAATATTTACAATTACTATTTATGTGAGTAATTATCACATTATTACAAACACTCATAATTAATGATTTTAACACTATAAATATTCTAACAAGAACTATATGAGTATTTTGATGAAGATCATGTTATTATTAAAGGGAAGAACATTCTAGTGAATCCCTCTATAAATAGTGCTCTATATAGTATTTATTAGGAGGGGGTAGTTGTAATTTAAAATATCAATTTTTCTAACCTAATTTATATGATTTTTGAAGAAAATGAACCCTACCCTTGAATAGTTAAATCCCTACAAGGAGTGGTCAAGGGAATTTTGAGAGAAAATCTTCCTCAACCTTGGCAAAATATAGTTTTCTAGACAATGAAATATATCACTTATGATGGAAAATTATAGTGGTGCATGGAGATTATATGACACTCCATTTGAGGAAATAATATATATTAAAGAAGAATATAAGATCAATCTTCCATTTTTCCTTGACAATGCTCTGATTAATGTTTCTTGGAAGTTAAGAAGAGGTACTAGGTCTACCCATCATCATGGGCTAGTTACACTCATTTTTTTCCATTATTTTCTAAGATAACTAAAGGGTGAAAAGGCTTAGTCCTCTTCCTTAAAAATTTATCTCCAGTTCCTATCAAGAGGACACCACACCCTACCTCTCCTCCTTCAATTACAGTCCTAATTGTATTACCCACATTTAAGATTGTAGAATGTACATCTTCATTGCCTTTGGTTTTGAGGATACTATGCCAAAGGTCAAAGTGGTAAATGGGAATTTATTTAGATTCCCTTCATCCTCCTCCAAATAATCTCCAACATAGTCACTAAACTATTCTATAGGAAGAAGAAGATGTGCAAGTTATAAAGACTCTAAGAAGCTAAACCTCCCCTATTGATATTGAAGTAGTTTCTACAGAAGAACCTCAAAAATAAGAAATTTTATTTGTAGAAGGAACCATAGAATAAAAATTTATACCTTAGGAATAAGAGCATCTTGCGACCTCCACCATTGATAAGGGTAAGGCACCCTTGATTGAAGAAGGTCCATGTTTTTCCCATTCTGTTAATGAAGATTTAAAATTTTAGCATGTCATGGCTCTTTTACATCATGAATAAATAACTAGGAAACAATAACTAGAGTTAGATTATCTCAATTCCACTTTTAAAGGTAAGGGCTTGCTAGATTCTAATTCAAAACAAATGTGGGAAGAATCTATTATTAAAGTTAGTGAACAAGAAATAATTCTTCAAGGAATATAATTTGAATAGACAAGGGTCCATAATTTAATGTTTTTATAGATTAAAGAATTGAAAAATTTGCATAATTTTCTTGCTATCAAGGACACTCAGATTACTATTTTTCAAAATGCCAATACTGATAAGAATAATTAGATTGATAATCTAAGAGAAAGTATATTTTATAAAAATATAATGATTGCCTTGTTATCACCAAATATTTCACCCTAGAGGAGTGTGTTCAAGTCTCCTCCATATTTGTGTAACTTAGGAATACTTATAAGTATGTGAGTTAACCTATACTATAAGTAGACCTCTAAGTTTAAGGACTAGCTCCTTGAATATTACTTGAAGTGCTTATCACCTACTTAATTAAATACTTATGGGAAAAGAGATAGAAGTTTGCATGAAGTGAAACTAATCTAAGGGGGTGATAAACCAAATGGATTTCCATCATACCATCATAATTATATCACAATGAAACAATACCTACAAACCAACTTCAAAGTCCTAAAAGGTTTTAACATAAGTGTTTCAACATAGAGGTGATATACATGAGAAAAAATAAGGTAAGTGAACTAGAGGGAATATTTCACACTCTAAGAAGAATTATACACTTGAAAGGATCTTAGCACATTAGTTAGAATAGGAACTCTTACATAAACATGAGAGGATAAGGAGAAGAAAGGATAGAAGATTATCACTTAACATCATCATACATCACTTTGCACACTAAGATAAATATTCATGAACTCAAAACTAGACTTGAATTTATTGTTCAAAATAAAAGTATAATGTCAAAACTAGAATAAATTTACCATAAATGGTTTAGTATATGTTTACAAGATCCGAAATGACTACTACTTATAATATTAGAGAGAGGATAAGAGAATGAAGTGCAAGAGCTATTAGGATATGTGTCATGCTAAGAAAAGGAGTTAAACATGTAGGAGAGGTAATATGAAATATACCATGCAAGGTATTATAGTAAAAATGACCCTTAAAGGCATGAAACTCTTGAAATGTGGTATAGGACTTTTCATTTTCTTGCGTAAAAATTTGCTTCATCATTTAACTTCTTTAGAATGCACCATAGAAGACTAGGGGAAAATGTGATGATTAAATAAGAGGGAGGGATTGTATACATGCCTAGAATTCACTGGTGGTGTCCCTAATCATTAGGATTAATTTTGACATGAGATATCACTATGTTTAATCCAAATAACTCATGTTTCACTCACCTTACACACTTGGCACCAAAGTTTATTTCAGTTTTACAAACCAGTCTATATAGAGGAGTGTATGACACTTGTAAAGATCCCTCATAGCCTTATATTCCTTAAGAAGTCCTCAAAATGCCTCCCATTTGAAGTTTTAACTCTCTCACTAGCTTGTTTACTATGTTAATTTGGATTAGCTGAGATGAAGACACTTACAGAGACACTTTTGAGATTTTATAATTTATGAAATGGATATGAGTGGTTATATCAGGTCCAAACCTATCTCCCAAAGTTACTTTCATCCTTTGTCTCTCCCTTGAACCTAAAAAAACACCAAAAAATCTCAAAGAAACTAGTTATGTGCCCTATCTATATAAGTAGGGTAAAATTTGAATGGGTGGGGAGGAGCCATAGAGGGTCATCTACAAATTCAAATCATTTACCAAGACATTTTATCCCATCAAGATTCATCTCCTTCTTCATTTTCTAAATTGGGTCCTTAGCAAGGTTTTAGAGTGTTTATAGTACTTTTTATCTCTAAGGTTTGTTAATATAGGTATAAATTCCAATTTGTGAATAAATTACACAAATTACATGTTAAATACATCCTTAAACATATCCCAACTCCTCAAAATACCATGGAAAGCCTCGAAGTAGCTGTGAGCTCTCAAAGTTACCCTCTTGACCTTTATTCTCTATTCTATATAGGTTTGAGTTGGCTTAAGTCAGAATATGTCTTCCCTATGACTTAACCTAAACAAAAATGGTTATATAATAATTTATACATATCCATTAATGTCTTATAAATATTTTAAATTGAATTTTATCCTATAAGTGATATTTGACCTCTTTTAGACGCTAGGTCTAGACTAGGCTTAATGAGCTTTGACTATGTTTAGCCATTCACCACCCTTTATGATCATATTGTCATGTACGTGAGAGATTTTGAAATTTTTACATGTATATTTCCACTATTTATACCATTATTAGTCACACTTAATAATCTTCATGCATCCTTTCATCATATACTCCCCATGTCTACAATTTTCCTATTTCTTGGAGTACCCTATGTCTGAGATAGAACATAGGGTATCTCCTATATATTTTCAATCCAATTGAAGGTATGGGTGTATAAACGGGGTTATAAAGGTAATCTACACAAACTTATATAGTTATTTAAAACTCATAGACCCTATAACACCCTAAAATCTCAAAATAGACTCTTAGACAAGTTGACTATAGGATTTTCTAATATGGACTAAATTTTTCATTATTAGAGCCTTTCAATACCATTTTTATATTGTATGAGGTTATCATAAGGATAATGTATCAATTATTAATTTTATATAAACCTAATTTCCACATAAACCTTTATAAACACTCCAACACACATCTTGTTCTTTGATTGGGTATAAGAGTTAACTGGGTATGATTGTATTTCACCTTAGGAAAGAGGTGCCTATAGCTAGGCTTTACATATTAGGCCTTTATCTATTGATTATACATATTATATAAGTCTAAAATTACATAATATAGTCATTTTAATCTATTTAAATCATTTCCATGATGTGCCAAAATCCATGACACCATGCTTTAGCTCACTATCAACTACAACCAATTATAATTGACCACTAATGGGATAACATGGGTCCTATAGGTGTGTTTCAGCCTTCAATATTTGTGATTAAACTCATAGTATTTCTCATAGGTATTAGGATAAGCTAAAATGTCTATTTTTTATGTTTTTAGGCATATTTTCATCAAGGTCCACTTTATGGTTTTGTGAAACACCTATTATCAAGTTGTAGGTGGTTTTTCTAGAGTAGTGACACACTTATAAGTGTGGTCAAGACCAAAACCTTTTATTACATGACAAATTGATGTTAATTGGATACTTTGTGTGTTAATAAAATCAATAATACCATTTATCATAGATGCATTCTCTTACATTACAACCTTAGGGTGAAAAGTTATTTATAAACTCAAAATCATGTAGAAAGCACTGCCAAAGTGTAGTGAACAAATGCATGAATTTGACACCTCCTTTTCATCAAATTTTTGACCAAAAAACCACTAATATTTTAAAATATAATACCCCTATATATATACAATATTTAAATATTTATTTGCATCAAAAATCCTTTCTAAATCATTATATAATGGCATCAAAATTGCCTAAGGCTCTGTATGGAGATTTTAGGGAACTTGTCCCTAAAACATTGGTCCTTTACTTGAGGCGACTTCTCAATTATTATTGCTATTTTAATGTCTCAAACATAGTTTTAATGTTATCATATAACTACACAAACCTCATGAATATTTCAAATCTTTCAAAACTCCTCCATGAAACACTTTTATATCTCTATGTAAGGCCACCTATAGGTGGATATTGCAATGTATAGGTAGTGAGTGTGGACATGAATAATGTGCACAGTTAAAAGTTATAAAAATAGTCTAAAACCTTCTCAAATATCTCAAATTTATTATCTTAATCTTGAATATTTTTAAAAATGTTTCCATATTCTCACTCTGATGTCATCAGTTTCATGTTGATGTTCATTCATGGTGTATGACTGTGTAGATATTTTGCATTGATTATCATAGTTAGCTAGATGACATTTAGAGATATTTGTTTGATTTATAAAATTATAGGTCTATGTAAAACACCTATTATCTCCTCCATCACATATCCATGAACATTAATCTTAGCTAAAAACATCTTCTTTAGCTAACGATGTATGATAGTCTTTGCAAGAAGTTGATTATGAGTCCTTCTTGACTGTAACTTTCATGATATTGGTATTGGAGAGTAAGATTGAGATGATAGGGTATTATTAATACATTGGATTCATGAAACACAACACTGGACACTCATTTTTAAACTACTATAGATCAATAAACCTTTTATGAGTGTTGAAATCTGACTGCTAGTTCACTAGTGACATCAACCTATAACTTGAACTATCTGGAGCATGAAATCAACTTCAATCATGGAAACCAAGATGGAAATAATGAATGGATGAGTTATAAATCCTTTAGAATAAACTCCAACAATTATATTATATGGACCTATTCATATAAGAGGAAAACCTATAGGGTGTGGGAAATAACAAGCATAAATAGACAGTCATCTTATTAAGCATGGTTCATAAAGCATAGGGATCAACTCCTATAAATCCTAACATGATTGTGAGTAATAAAAAGTTTAATATCCACAACTAGGATAATTTTACCCATACGTTCACCTACTGGTCGTATCATCAAAAGACCTACTAACTAGTTTTGCTTGCCTAGTGGAGTGATGGAGAAGAGAAATGGGTTCAGCCCATTTTTGGAACTTAAAAAGTAGATAAATAATGTAAATGGAGCTATGTAATATTAATTTTTACTCCATAATATTTTAAAACATGCCACTCTTTCCCATAGGACATATAACCTTCAAAACTCTCTCTTTTTCACATGTTTTTCTTGATTTTTTGTTAGGAACCTATAGGTTTAAATTTTTACTAACATAATTGAAAATTAATATGAAATATTTGATTTTTTAATGAATATTAATAAACTTTTACACCTTTTAAACTATACCACCCTCATTTATGACCCATATATGACCTGTAAATGACCCGAAATGACACAAGGACTAAATGTGACCATAACCAGGGATAATAACATTTGAGATAACATAAAATGAACCATGGAACACCATATATAATCATAATTAACCCATATATAAATTTTATAACTATAGGGTGTTGACCTATTTTGACTTATGGTCAAAATTATCAACATTATTGGTGATTTCCTAAGGGTGGTATGCTTGTTATGCCAAGACTAGTAACCTAATCATGTACTTTAGGCCATGGAGTCACTTATGAATATATATGACACTAAACCTACATTATGAATATAAAATCCACAATAAAACCAACAATATATAACAAATAAGACAAGAAACTAAGCAAACACACATTTGTGCTTCATAAGCACTTATGGAACACACACACAAATCAGACTAACTAATTCAAGCACAAACTAATGTAAAATAAAAACTTCATCATAGATCAAAGGGGAAGTTTTAAACCTCTCTTGCTCTATTAAATGAAGCAATGAATGAGATATATTAATTTTTTATCCTTGACATTGATGCCTCCATCTTATTCATAGTATTTTCCAACTTTATTTGCATGATGTTCAATTAAAATAAAGTAGCTCCAACTAGGTCATCTATGAAAATGAAATATTCTTACATCCAAATAGCATCAAATTTATTATAGGACTCCTCAACTACAACCTCTAGTGGTGGTTCAAAAAGACATAACTTCTTAGTTTCCATGGTGCTCTCAATAAGGTTGGGTTTATATTTAGCTACAAGTTCTTCAAGATCAATAAGGATCTCTACATAGTCCACCCAATATTGGTCATTGTCCTCCATGGAAAAATCTTTTTCCACCTTCTCATGCACTTATCCCTCAACTTGGCAAAGTTCTTAAATATCTTGAAGGAGATTCATTTATATCTACCAATCATCTTTACTCTCCTTGTCATTTATAACCATTACCTCTTCACTTTCCTCTTATTGTTGTATGAGCTCACCAATCTAATCTTCTTTATGCTTTAATTCATCTGAGAGTAATTCAATATTAGGCTGAGATATGGAGTACTCTATAAGGACTAAATATTCTACCTTGGTCTCATGATACTCTTCTAGGACTATATCCTCTTGAGGAATGGCTTGAATTTCAACTTCATTTTTTATATCACACTCAAATTCATGCTTGAGATGTTCATTAATAATCTCATGATCAAGTGTGTTCTTATTTAGAAAAGAAGTTGAATTATCTAGCTGCTTAAAATCTTGGTTTATGCCATGAAACTTCTTCCATTGGTCTTCCTCTTCATGACTATCATGCTCAATATCTATTTAATCATGGATGGAAGATATAGATACTTTTTTAGGCACCTATTGATTTATATTTCATCAAATTCTCTATGGATAGCTTCAATAGGATTTCCAAAGTCTTTATCCTCATTTAATAAGGTAGGGTCACATTTATGTTCACCAAGGGGAGTCCCTATGTTTATCTCCTCTTCATAGTTACTCATGACATCTTCTTGATTAGTTATGACTTGGTCTCTTTCCTCTTCATTTGATTCCCTGAACATGGGCTCTTTTTCAATAAGGGGTGAGGTGAAAGGTTTATAGAGAGACTCATGATTTGGATATGAGGAATGAGGTGTGATGGAGGGCTTATGAATGGATTTAGGAAACATTAATTCACTCGTAAGCTCATGGGGAAGTGAAAATTTGGGTTGGTTAAAGGTCAAAACACCTACTTCAATAAAAGTTTCATCTTGTTAATAACCTCCTTAAGGCTCTTGAATAAAAACATGTTCATTATTAAGTTCTTTGTCTTCTCACATCCTTAGACTATTTATTGAGCATTCAATGCACTTCTTTTCAAAGTCTAGATGTCCTTTGATACCCCATTGATTTCCTTATTTCCTTTTAACTATCTCTAACATACACATAACTTTGACAAATACCTTTTAACTATTAACACAAATGGTTAGGGAGAACCTCAAAATTATTATCTTAATTATCTATAATCTTTAGTAGGATTGCTAAGAGGTATTTAACTTGATATGGGTCTCATGGAGGAGGAGGAGGTAAATGATGGGGATTGAGGCTAGCTATATGTTGTTGGATTTGAGTTTATCAGGATTCATACCTTGAATTATAGTATTTTTTAATAAAATCAATGGAATCATATGATTATTCATTATAATATTGATAAGAAGGCACTTCTTGATAGTTATTTAATAGTCCCCTTTATAGAGATATCCAAAAACATGATGTCTATATGGAGAGGGAAATGAAAGACAATAAGTCTACTATGGATAATAATATTGGTAGCTATTTTGATAGGACTATTGAGGAATATAATATTTTTCATAGCAAGGTTGAAAGGGAGGTTTATAGTAGGGATATTCACCATAGCTATTCATATCAATCTCATAGGTCAAAGGAAACATAATAACTAATAAATATATTCAATAAGAGATACTTGGGATGCTTAAAAATATAATATTTAATTTAGAGTTATCTTTGGTGATATATTGCTTGCTTCCAAAAGTTGATTAGAGGAAAGACAAACCAAAAATATTTCCACTCTCTTATACCTTGGTCCCATAGGGCATGCCAAAACTATTATAATAGAATCTTGTACCTGAAAGGAGGGTGTTCAAGTTTCCTTTAAGTTTGGTAAATGTGATAATACTTCTAGGTATGTGATTTTACCTATAGTATAATTAGACCTATAGGTTTAAGGGATAACTCCCTGAATATGCCTTGAAGTGCTTATCACCTACCTAACTAATTGATTACAGGAAAAGAGATAAAAATTTTCATGAAATGAAACTAATATAAAGGGTTGATACACTATAGCTATTTATACAAGACCATCATACTTCTATCATAATGAAATAAGATATATAAACCAGCTTCAATCTCCTAAAAGATTATAACATAAGTGTTTCAACATAGAGGTGATATGCATGAGACAACACAAGGTAAGTAAACTAGAGGGAATATTTCACACTCTAATAAAAATTATAAATTTGAAAGGATCATAACACATTGGGTACACTCTATATGACTTGTTATAATAGGAACTCTTGCATAAACATGAGAGAATAAGAAGAAGTAAGGATAGAAGATTATCACTAAACATGACCATACATCACTTTAAAAACATAGAAAATTATTCATGAACTCAAAACCATATTTGTATTTATTGTTAAATGGAAAACTATAATGTCAAAACTATTAGGTCTTCACCATACATGTTGTGGTATATGTATATAAGATCCAAAATGGTTACTACTTATAGAATTAGAGAGAGGGGAGAAGAGAATGAAGTCCAAGATCACTAGGACATGTGTCATGCTAAGAAAATTATTTAAACATGTAGGAGATGTAATATGGAACAATCCATGTAAGATATCATATGAAAAATATACCTCAAAGGCATGAAACTCATGAAATGTGGTGTAGGACTCTTCATTTGCTTGCATAGAAGCTGCCTTCATCATTTGACATCCTTAGAACACTCCATATAATAATATGGATAGATTTAATTATTTTAATAAGAGGGAGGGATTATGTACATGATCCAACATGCATTGGAAGTGTCCCTAAAAATCAATATTATTATAGACATGAGTTATCACTAACTACAGTCCAAATAACTCCTCTTTTACTCACCTTGCACACTTGGCACGAAATTTGCCTTCAATTTTCTATAAAAATCCATAAATAGGAGTTTGTGACACTTTTAAATATCCCTCATGGCCTTATATTAATTAGGTAGACCTTAAAAGGCCTCCCACTTGAAGTTTTCACTTTCTCACTAGCTTATTCACTATGCTAGTTAGGATTGGTTAAGATGAAGACACTTATGATATTTTTTGATTTATTAAATGGATGTTATTGGCTATATTAGGTCCCACTCTATCTCCCAAAGTGACATTTATCCTTTGAATCTCCCTTGAACTTTCAAAACACAAAAATTGTCAAATAAACCAGTTACGTGCCCTATTTTTACAAGTAGGGTACAATAAAAATGGATGTGAAAGATCCCTAGAGAGTGATATCCAGCTTAAAATCATTTCCCAAGAATTTTTTTTTAATATATATGCATCCCTTTCTTCATTTTCCCAATCAGGTCCTTAGCAAGGGTTTTAGAGGGTTTAGAGTACTTTTACCCTCTAAGGTTTTTTCATATAGGTCTAACATCTAATTTATGAATATATTAAACAAATTCAATGTTAAATACCTCCTTAAACATCCCCCAATTCCTCATAATCTCATGAAAATACTCTAGGTAGGTGTGACCTCTCAAATTTGCTCTCTTGAGCTTTATTCTCCATTCTATGTAGGTCTCAATTGGCTTAAGTCAAAATATGTCTTTTGTATGACTTCACCTACACAAAAATGTTATATAATGATTCATAAATATCCATTAATTTCCTATAATTATTTTAAAATTTCATTTGATCCTATAAGTGATCTTTTACCTCTTTTAGACACTAGGTCTAGACCAAGCCTAGTGAGCTTTGACTATGTTTAGCCACTCACCATCCTTTTTAAGCATCTTTGCATGTATGTGAGAGATTTTTAAGTTTTATACATGTATATTTACATTTTTAAAGCCATAATTAATCACAATTAATAATCCTAGTCAATCCTTTCATCATATACTCCCTAAGTCTATATTTTTTCTATTTCCTGGAGTACCCTCTGTTTGAGATAGAAAATAGGGTATCTCCTCTATATTCTCAAGCCAAATGAAGGTATGGGTGGATAAATGGGGTTATTAAGGTAATATACACCAATTTTAATTTTTTATTCACACTCATGGACCTTTTAACTCCCTAAAACCTCAAAATATACTCTTAGACTCACTGATTGTGTAATATTTTCTAATATGGACTATGTATTGCATTATTAGAGCCTTTTTGTACCCTATTTATATTATATGAGGGTATAAAAAGGATATTTTACAAATATTTAATGTTATAAAACATAATTACATCTTAAACCTTTCCAAACACTCTAACATACACCTTTATCTTTGACTGGGTACAAGAGTTGATTGTGTATGAATGTATTTCACCTTAGGAAAGAGTTGCATGTAAGTATAGATTTTCATATTAGACCTTAATTTATTGATTATCCATATTATCTAATCCTCTAGTTACATAATATATTCATTTTAATCTATTCACATCATGTCCATGCTATGTCAACATCCATAACACCATGATTTAGCTCACTATCAACTATAGTCAATTGTAGTTGACCACTAATGGAATAACATGGCTCCTGTAGGTGTGTTTTAGCCTTAAATATTTGTGATTAACCTCATATGATTTATTTTAGGTCTTATAATAAAATAAAATGTAAATTGTTTTCTTTTAGGACTATTTTAATCAAAGTCCACTTTATGGGTTTTTGAGTCACCTACAGTTAAGTTGTAGGTGGATTTTCTAAGCAGTGACACACCTATAGGTGTGGTCAAGACCAAAACCCTATAATACATCCCACCTTGATTTTATTTGGATACTTGGTGTGTTAATAAACTCAATAAGGCAATTTATCATGGATTAATGATCTTACATTTCCACCTTAGGGTGAAAAACTATTTGGAAACTCAAAATCTTATAGAAAGCACTACCAAAGTGTAGTAAACAAATGCATGAATTTGACACCTCCTTCTCATCACTTGTGGGACTAAACACCCAGTCTTATTTTGAGAAATAATAACCCTAGGATAGTTATACAATATGAAAACATTTATTTTCATTTAAAATCCTTGATAAATCAATATATAATTACATCAAAATTGGCTAAGGCTCTATTTTGGATCTTTTAAGGGAACTTATCCCTAAAACATAGTTCATTCACTTGTGGTGACTTGTCAAGTCTAATTGACAGTATAATGTCTCAAAAATAGTTATAATGTTATCATTTAACTACACAAAATTCATGAATATTTCAAAGCATGCCAAAATCCTCCATGAAACACTTTTAGATCTGTGTAAGGCTACTTGTACGTGGATATTGCAATGTACAAGTAGCGAGTGTGGACATGAGCAATGTGCATAGTTAAAAGTGATAAAAAAAATCCCAAACATTATAAAATAACTAAAATTTATTATATTCATCTTGAATATATTAAAACATGTTTACATACTCTCACTCTAACATCCTTAATTTCCTATAGGTGTTCAATCATGGTGTATGATCATGTATATATATTTCATTGACTACCAAAGTTTGTTGTATGCCATTTAGAGATCTTGGTTTGATATATCACAGTATATGAGTATGTAAAACACCTATTATAACATCCATCACATCTCCTTGAACATTAATTAGATTTGAGAACATATCCTTTTACTAACTATGTATGATAATCATTATAAGAAGTTGACTATGAATCCTTCTTAACTACAACTTTAATGATGTTGGTATTAGAGAGTAAGATTGAGAGGAGAGGGGATTAGGAATAAATTGGATTCATGAAACACAAAACCTCACATTCATCTAAACTTTCTATAGATAAATAAACCTTTGACAAGTGTTAAAATCTGACTACTAGTTCACTAGTGTTACCAACCTATAACTTGAACTATTTGTCCCATGAAATAAACTCCAAACTCGAAAACAAAGATGGAAAAAATTAATGGAGGAATTAACATCCTTTATAAGTAACTCCAATAATTGGATTGTATGTACTTATTCATACAAGAGGAAAACATGTAGGGTACAAGAAATAATAAGCAAAAATAGATAGTCAACTTCTTAATCATGGTTCATAAAGCATAGTGAGCCAATCCTCTAAATACTATCATTAATGTGAATTACACAAAGTTTAATATCCATAATCAATATAATTTGACCTAGAAGTTATTGTACCAGTTGTACCATCAAAAGACCTATTAACTAGTTTTATTTGCCAAGTGGAGCAATAGAGAAAAGAAATCATTTTAGCCCATTTTTGCACTTTCAAAGTATATAAAGAATGAAAATTGTGTTAAGGAAGTTTAAGGGTCACTCCATAATATTTTACCATGTTACACTCTTTCCCATAGGCTGTATAACCTTCAAAACAACCTCTTTTTCACTTGTTTTCTTGATTTTTAGTGAGGAGCCTGTAAGCTTCAGTTAGTCCTAACATTAATGAAAAGGAATATAACATATTATATGTTTTAAGTAATATTATAACACTTTTAAACCTTTAAAATGGTACCACCCTCATTTATGACCCATATATGGCCCTTAAATGACCCAAAATGATAAAAAGACTAAATGTGACCATGACTAAGGATAATAGCATATGAAATCACATCAAATGAAGCATCACACACCCTATATCATTATAATTGACCTCTATATGATGTTTTGGTCTATAATAGGTTCACCTATTTTGACTTGTGGTCAAAGTGGTCAACATGCCCAACATACTAATATAATACTAGAGCTCACTACTTAGAATTCTAAGTTACAAGCCTCTATTTAGGCCATGCAAAGAGAAACATGATAAATTGTAGTTCAAATGGAGGGAAAAACAAGATTTTTCCCATCTTTCCATGTTATATTACATTAAATTATCTCTTTCTAGCATAGCACCCAATGTAAAATTAATAAATTGAACAACGAAAATGCTAAACTTGAGGAATCTCAGAAGCAATTGGTTAAATCCCAATAACAATTAAAAATATCATAGGCTTTTATCCATCACATTTGTGTTATTTTTTGAGAAACTATTAGCATACACAAAACCATCATTAGTTTATGTTCTTTTTATACATGAATAGTTTTACAAATGGTACATTCAATTAATTTCCTTTAGTTTTTCACATATCATTGAAGATGAACATGTTATTATGGACATTTTTCTAAAGAGCACTAAAGAACAATATGATGCCATTTATGAATTATATACTTTTATTTTGTTATTAGGCTATCAATATATTTTTATAATAAATTTATTTATTGGAGAGACACATTTTCATGCATTTATGTCCACTCTAAGGAACCAAATGGCATGGTAGAAAGAAAATTATAGTTTTATGGAATTACAAAGCACCACTAGGTTATGCATGAGACTACAATTTCTATAAGAAAATAAACTTATTTCTTATTTTCAACATCTATATAATATGTATATGAAGAAACATTATCATGAGCTACTAAGATATAATATTACTGCTTTTAGAACTTTTCTCAACCACCATTCTGTCAATGTTATCAATGCTAGTCTTGCCAAGTGGGAGACATTACCTATTAAGTTTAAGCAGAATGAAGTCCTTATCCCCACAAATATTAGATGGAGTATAATAAAAGCTAAAATAATTTCCTAAATAATCACTTGGATCTTAAAGTAAAGAGGTTTAGATGTCTGGATTGGGATGAGGTTTAGTCATCTTTTATTCTATGTCCTCTATCTCCATGGTACGGTTAGAATTCTTAAGTAGAAGTTAAATTTTAAGCCTGGTTCATATAATTGTTAGATATATTGGATTCATGCCAATGGTACACCATGATTTGGGCCATTATTTTGAATTTCATGATTTGAGTTAGAGGTTTGAATCAAGAATTTTGGATTAAGGATCAGTCATTCTAATTCTTTGCAAGAAGACTTGCAAAAGGTAAAGTGTGGGGGAAAAATGATGAGAATTTAATATAGATCATCATATCCATATAAAATATCTATAAAGTGTTTCTTTTGGTTATATATTGTATTTAATTTAATAGTTAAATTTTGATCTAAGTAGGAAATGAATACAATTTATTCTTTATTTGTATGTAATTTATTATTAGTTTTTTTTTCTTTATTATTATGTCTAACTTTGATGAATGGCATAGTTTTGAGTATAAAAACACATCCTAAATATGGTGTAATTTTTAAGACAACAACACATCCCAATGGTGGGGTATATTTGGGAAGGTAACACAGTTTTGATAACTCTTTTGGCTATAATTTTGAGGATTCAACAAGTGAGCTCTGAAGATTAAGTGCTCTGCAGACCCTCCAAAGATGCTCCATAAATGATCTAAATATGCTCTAGGTGTGCTCCATATACATACACAAGATGCTCTGGAGGAGTCTAGGAATTCTCTAGAAACATGTGTAGGGTGATTTGAAGACCTATACAGTATCTTTCAAAGATACTTGGATGTGCTCCAAAGACTAGCTGGATCCTACCATTCAAAATAGTAATTTTGTAGATATATATAAATAAAATTTATAAATTTAGATGTATTATTTTAGACATTACAATTCATGTTAATGAATTAAAATAGTTTGGATATATTTTTCTCTTTATTTTATGAACTAGATAGGTATATTTAGTTTAGGTTAGTTATTTTCTATCTATAGTTAGTTGAATTAGTTCCAATGCCTTCCTAGAAGTGTTGGATCTAATTCCTAGATTATCTATATTTTGAATAAATATTTTGGGTGTTAATATCACCAATATTTCATATATTATGAAATAATGAAGATATGTGTCTAAATACACATCTCTTTCTCATTCCAAGGAGTTCCCAGTTCCTAATTATTGAATTTGAATAAAGTTATAAGTTGGAAGAGAGTTTAGTATTTCATGTTTTTATGTAATTTTGAATGAAATAGAGATCAATATTTCCATTTATTCTTAAGTAAATAAATTCCTATTCTGAGGAAGGAGAAAGGGCTCACTTCTCTCTAAGGATCAGGATCAATTAGTACTTTTTGGGTTAATAGTTTAGAAAGAATTTCATTTAATTCATATATATTTTATTTACTATAGATTGTAATTTAATTTTAACCATAATATTAATCTCTATTTAAATTTTGATTAATTTCCTTTCAAAATAAAGAGTGATTATTTTAAAATTCAAGCTTGAATTTCATTTCAAAAATCAAGTGTGATTTCCTTTTCCAAAATAAAGTGTGAATTTAATTTCATGCAAACATGTTTAATTTACATGAAAAAGATATTTCAATTTAATACAAGTAGATTTATTTTATGTAAGTGTGTGTTTTAAAACTAGATTAAGTTTTTTAATTCATCTCATATTCAAAATTAAGTAGAATCTATTTAAGTGGCAATAACATTTTTAGAATCTGAACATCACATTATCCAACCCAGTTAGGCAAGTTGAGTGAGAAAATTATATGTCTTATGCTAGATGTTTAAGTTCTAGATGTTGATTGTGTGAATTATTAACAAACAATTTAGATTTACTTTCTTACAAACTACAGTTGGAGTCTTACTTACTATTTTTATAATTTAGAAAGCACAGCAAAAGTAACCTCCCCCCTAAACAATGAATTATGTTATTCCAATATCAAAATATCTCATTGAAAATAGCCATCAAACACTACCTTCATTGAAAATGACACCAATCCATTGATTTTTAAATGAGAGGTATAACTACAACCTATCATTTGCTACTTTTTATTTTACCTTCTTGTATAAAATTTACATAACTAAGCCCTTGATATTTTCTCTCTTTTCACTCTTCATCTTATCTTTTTTAGAACCTCAATTTTTTTTCATCCTAGTCTTTTGGCACTATCTTCTAGTCCTTTACCTTGGACTTTTTAACTCATCTAAGCTCTCATTGATCTTACCTTGATATTTCAACAACTCTCTCTACTTTTCACTTTTCAAGCATCTATGGATTTATGTCTCTCATTGCCACTCAACCTCTTTTACCTTTTTCTTCAACTTTAAGGTTTCAAGGAAACTTTTGCCTCTCACTCTTTATAAATATCTATAAATTTTTAATCATTAAAATATACCACCCACATAAAAAAATGCATACCCTTTACAAAGAACTTATACCAATATTCCCAAATTCCTTTACTCTAAAACTTCCTAACCTTTTTCACTATTTTCTTACAACTTGCAACTTACAACTTAATCACTATGAAAAAATTATTAGCCTTTTAAGAGATTAACCAAGCTATGATACAAAAATTTGATGATAATTTTAATTCTTAAAATACTACCCTAGGATATTCTTATTTTTATTTTCCATTAAAAACCAATTCACATTTCATTACGCCTATCCTTATGATAGATAATTCTTTTCATGCATCATTTATCCTCCTTTATTGGTTTTTAAAATACCAATGAATCTATCCTTTGACTCGAATGGACTTTATGCTATCCTTATTACATTTGATTACTATTATTTTGTGTAAATATAAAATTAAAATCTTCAAAAAATAATAAGAAATAAAATACCTACTTTCAACTCACTTCTTATTCTTCTAGTTTCCCAATCTACTCTTGATATCTTTCTTCCTTTGTTCCATTTGTATGACCTTATTCAATTATCTTTATCTTTATCTCAATATTCTAACGTCATTACATTATATTATATCAATGTAGTATATTTATTAATATAAATACCATAGTCAATCTATACCCATTCAATCACTATACCTTCACATCATACATTCATTTCCTCTTCACTTCATATATTCTTCTTGTCATTTCACTATCCATTGTGGCCTTTTCTTGGTCAAAATTTTTAGGAAAGAGATAAAGTTTGAGTATATAGCCTCATATATTTAAATTTTAATGTCACTAAAAAAATATAATTAATGATCAAAATTCTTTTTATTTTGGTCTTACTATAGAATCTGATCGAATTCACACAACTAACTATTTTTGGCATAAAAACACTACAAACATGTACAATCCCAGTATAGTCAATTGGATTATTCTAAAACAAAATAAACTTTACCTTAAATATCTATATACAATATATAGAAGTGTTTAATAGTGTCAACTCCATGTGGTATTGAATATACTACTTACTCCAATCAAGACCTATGTAAATTTTGATTAACCAACAATTATGAAATACAATGTTACATTCACCAAGACTATCTGTAATCTCATTTTGAATAAATATTCACTAGTATCGATACATAAGAGGATAGGAAAATTTTATTATCAAAAATGCATGTCATCATATGGATTAATTTTTTATCAAAATTTAAATTCTTGGAATAAATATATAATAATTTTAGCTGTAACCCACACTACAAAATACATCCATCATTCTATGACCTAATCAGTTAGTGAATAGTTCAGGAATTGTTACCAAAAGGATTTTATCAAGATAAAATAATAATTATAATGACTTTTCTTGATCAATAAAAAAATATGGATGGACCATTAAATTTAATAAGATTTTATTATGAATTCTTCTTGATTTGAATAAGACCCATATCGACTAACCTTTTTTTTATCACCCACTTGACTTGACTATAGATTTTTGAATACCCCTATTTTGAACACTTGAATATTTTAAACATATTTAAAAAATAAAGAACAAATATTTTTTTTTATGACTATATGAAAATACAAACCTGATACATCAAAGTTAACTTCAAAGGACCTGCAATCTTAAAATATTCTTAATTGTCTTTGGGAATGTTTATAAGTCAATATATGAACTTGTATTTTGATTTGGGTATAATATTTCATTAAATAATGAGATAATATCACGAAAATTTCCTTATTATTTTACAATAATACCAATATAATAGGATATTGACCTTTTCATTGATCAAAATGATCATTATATTGCTCCATTCAATTTGCTCCTATCTACTACAATCTCCTTCAATTCTATTCTTTGAATATTCTTGTATCCTTTCAAAAACTCCCTATATCAACCATAATATAGAATAATCAAGTTTATAAAGACTTATTAATTAACAAACATACCTCTTAAAACCTTCTAAGACCTGGCAAGACTTATTACATCATAAATTGATTTATTTACATATTTACAATGTTGTTTTCCCTGATGCTCCTACATCACAAATGGTTCATAGGGTATGGTTACTAGTATTAGGAGATAACTATGGTTGGTGCATTTATCACCTTGTCAATTTAATATAAATTTTTAGCATGGTTGGTACGTAGGGTATGTATGATGAAGTAAGATAAATAAATGGCCTATACTAAAAGGTATGGATGGTATGGTCTAATAATGTGTTAGTTAATATCATATGGTATAGTTTGTGTAGTTTAAAGTTTTAATTGACTTGTACCATAGAGTATGGATAATGAAATAAAAAAATAAATCATAGCTAGTGTAGTTAGGTACTTAGATGATTCCAGTCTATTGAATTTTTAGTATTGATATTATATTTTTGTATAAAAATAAAATTATGTTTTTTATTTGATATTTTTTAAAGGTGATGAATTATATGGCACTGCCTTGATGCAATTTTATTTTTGGATATTCAGGAGAGACTATTGGTGTTGGATCGATTGTAGCATGTCACACTATGCCTTAGTGGGATCATGCATATGTATCAATTTATGTTTATCTCAAAGCTTGTCTCCATGTTGTTAGCGTATGGGAGAGTAGCACTAACACATTTATGTGGGTTGTTGATGGGAATACCATTGAGGTGACTATCATCTTAGAGGATATACATGTAATTTTGAGGTATCTTATAAAGGGAATACCAATTGCGTATGATACACTAAAGACTAAACATGAGCAAAGAGCTATTTTGATGGGCTACTTGATTATTCATGTATTATGAGCACAACATCATTTTATTAATGATTCATGTGTACTTATTGGGCATTTTTTATTTTTATAAGTCCTTGATTAAACTTGTGACTACACATATGATGTGTCATAAGCTGGATGAAATTATCTGTATGTAAATTATAGCTACTTGCCTCTATATAATAGAGCATGAAAATATATTTTACATTGGATTTATGATATGGGTGAAGCTAATGAATGATATATACAAAAAAAATTGTAGAGGCCAATAGATGATGGGCCCTATTATAATTTTTATTTAAAATAGGTTCCAATGTACATATAAATATGGCTACTTAATTTTACTTATTATCACCTATTATGAGTGAAGAGGTGGGATTAAAAGCATGTTTTCCAATCATTCTTTAATGTTCCAACACTATAGACCATATAATAAGATCATATTCCATGGATGCCTTATAGAGTCATTATGGATACATGTCCATTATGGATTACCATAGTATAGTCTATGGGTTGGATTCATATCACCAATCACTACATATGGTGGTTAATTATAAACCTTTATTACTCGATCCCATGATAGTTTAGCCTTACATAGCCTAAAACATACTCGGTTTTCCCAATAATATGGAAGATATGTGATAGATTCATGAGGAGTTGGTGAATTAGGGGTGCCATTTATAGTCCACAGAATGGGACATTGTTATCCCATGGTGGATGCATGATGATGGAGGTGGGAAAGGGTAGTTTTATTGGATAGAAGATGCGTGAAGGTGAGTGCCATGCCTTAAATATAACATAGGTATCATTATGTAGCTCTAGCAAATAACTAGATAATATAATGACAAGAACATATATCATATTAAAAATTTATAGTGGTCCCATGTTGGTGGTGGAAAGGATTCAATCTATGATGCGTCAATGAAAACACACATGTATTAGGTGGATTTGGTAATGGAACTACTATTGGTATGTAAAAAAATTTGATTTTATGCCATTAATTTTATTTCTTAGTGTAGATATTAAAATATGATTTATGTATAAATCTATTATTGTAAACATGGAAAATATCCATCATGGTTGTACCTTTTATTTATAGTTTTTCCTACTATTGAAAGTTTCACATTTACTAGATTTTTGTGCCTAAATTGCTTAACTCTTATATAGACCATTTTTATTATAATGACCAAGCATTCTATATTATAGAGAAATATACAAACTTTATTATTTTTCACTACTAATTTTATACCTATAACTATTTTATAGATTCTTATATATTTGTGTCTTAGATAGACACCTATGTTAAAAAAAGTTTCTACTTTCCCTAAAAAGTGTCCATTTCCCAAATTTCATCTAATTTCCAAATGAAACATATCTTAAATGTCACCATAAGTTATTTAGAGTGATATATAGTATAAAGGTATCGATATATATACAATATCAACCCTCATTCATTCCTCACCTAGAAATCACATAAAACTTACAATGATATATACCAAGAAGCACTCAATCAAGTATTAAAGTGACAAAACCTACCCTATTCATCCCTATTTCCATATCAATAATATGAGAAATATTTCCATAGGTTTGAAACATTCAAAGAGTAGCCCATGAACCATAATCCAAGTTATAATATATGTCACTTCATGTTTATGTTTATCGCATATTACATCTTTACATACAATCCAATACATAGGGGATAATTACATAAGCTTGAGGCCCTCTTCAAATTATTGGCTTTGTAGGTAACACCCACTAAAAGAGGGGTCGGTCCTTTTGGCAGATTGACACCGTAGTCCCACTAACCCATTTTTCCCATAGTCATTCTAAGGGTGAGTAAAATATGGTTTGATCATTTATAAAATAAAAATAGCTTGTGTGTGAAAGCTGAAGACATCAAAATAAATGGGAAAAAAAACCTAGAAGGCTCTAGTTGGTAACATCTAGAATGAGTTAGTATTTTGTATAGAACACCTACATCATAGTTAGACACTTCCATCAATGTAACCATATAGATATGATAAAATCATATAAGGCCCCATAAATATTATCACCATAATCTAAATATTGCTCTAGGGTTGTCATCCAATCCACTTCAAAACTATTTTAGGTCAGACCTATATGAGCATATTAAACCAAATAAGTATAATTGTTCCCTATTTATTATAATATTTATCAATAACCTTACTTTAATATTTATATAAATATCATTTGTACAAATTTATAAATTATTTATTTGTGTTTCCTATCTATTATTGTACTCATTATAGTAGTTCACCATCTTTATGCAAAAACTAATCTAATACCCCTTAAACCTAGATATACATGTTAGACAAAATTTGGATACCATGAATGAGAATCATTTGAAATTTTAAATTACATGATATTAAATTTATTGATATCCATTATGAATTCTTTGTATTGGTCATTTATGATCTTATTTGATAGGTATTATGTCTTCCTTAGTAGCTTGTAAGGTCATTTAGGATGGTCTAGTTTGTAGCTAAGTCAAGTCATGTTATATTGTCATCAACTTATCAATCTTCATGGTATTTTTTTTTTTTAGTATTGTTTAAGGTAGGTTTTACAAGGTTAAGGTATGTTGTAAATAAAGTCAATGTGGAGGAATTCCCAAGGAGATGGTAGCCTTGCAAGGAGAAACGATGGCCTAGATCTGGTTAACATGGGTCAAAGAATTGGAACTAGTAAGTTGATCACAGTATTTCTAAGGCTATTTTGAGTGTTTAATTTGATTTTGATAAGATTAAGGTATTTTATTACTTTAGTCTTAGTATGCATTTCAATGTGAAAATGACACTTTATATTCATGATAAAATATAAAGGTTTTATCTTTGAAAAGGGGTTTTTTAAGATATATAACACCTTGGTGATGACATCATACTTACACCTAACCGTTCATCTTCCCCAAAGTTTCATATAACTACTTTTAAACATTAGATTTCTCTTTGTAATGCACATGTGAAGATTTTATAAGAGACATACACATAAATAAGGACATCAAACATTTTATCAGTATCACCCATGTTTTTATAGGTCAAGGGAAGCTAAAGAGTCACTGAGTTCATTATTTCTAATATCTTAATGGGGAAAAACAATTAGAATCTTGAGAAAAGAATGTTTTTTTTGGTTTTATGTAGAGGGGTTCTGATGGTTGACATGGTGAAAAGTATTCCATATGTCCCCATGGTATTATTAGGCCCAAATATATGCAAAAAATTTAGGTGTAGATTTAAATAGTGTAAAAACCCTCTCATTTTCTTGATCAACCTTCTTGGAAACATAGAATAAGCAATAGGTTTACACTTGGTACTTTAGAGAGAGAGAGAGAGAGAGAGAGAGAGAGAGAGAGAGAGAGAGAGAGAGAGAGAGAGAGAGAGAGAGAGAGAGATTTTAAAAATGATGGGACACTAATTACATTAATTTTTTTGGAATTTATTGTTTATTCAATACCCTTAACTTTATGAATAATCATTAAAAAACTTAAGGGGTAGAAAAGAACCTTTAAATCCCATTAGGGTTAGTTTTCCTCAAGTGTGAAGTTATGATGTTAAATGAATGGATGAAAATGATTTTTAATGGTCTCCTGATAAATATTATAACCCTGAAATATCATTTAATTTCGTGTTTATTCATTTTCATGTCTAGTTCAGTGTCAAATAATCTTGTTTTCTTACTCTAGGTAACACAATCAAATTCTAGGAACTATGACATGTTTTGAGTGCATAAAATGGATAGTGAAATTATTAAGAGTTTATAAAAACCAATTAAGTCATATAAAACTTATTTAGGCACTATTTTATGCATAAATTTTTTTAAAAAGATAGATAACTATGTATATGTAGTCAAACAGTTAAAACTAGCTGTCATGGTAAAGTAACCCTAATCAGACATGAAGGTGTTGTCATCATCAAAGATCCTTGAAGGAGATGTATCATATTAATTTAATCTCAAGTATATTTTAAGTACCAAATAATGGATTAATGTCTCTACTATCTCTTCTCTAAGCCAAATTCAAGAATTCTAGTGATCCTGCAGGTCTATAGACTTGTAGGTCACTATTAGCATCAATGGTTTGTTATAAGGAATGATATCACATTTTTTAATCTATATTAATTGTTTTATTCCTAATATAAAATTTATATAAACATATTTAACACTTTTGAGACTCAGGCTTAACCCATTTTAAACAAAAAGGAATATAAAGACTGAGTTGGACTATGTAGGCCTAAAGGAGGATGGTGAGATTTTCAAGTGAGTGATCTAAGTATATTGAGTATGTTTAAGTAATGGTGAATAATTAAACAATATTAATTTGAATATAAATTAAATAATTGGTAAATTCTATATCAAAGTGAACCAAGTAGAGAAAAATATGGTTTTAGGCCCAAAAGATAGCTTACAAGCCTATGGCAGGCAATAAGACCAAAAGGCATGTTGGTGAATGATGTTTGAGATTTTAAAGAGGTGGAAAGGTAAAAGTAAAACTTTATTAAAATATTAAATTGGATAATTATCAGTAAAAAAGGTTTTATTAGTCTTAAGAGTGAAATCTGATCATTTACAACCAAGAGACCTAGTTGATTGCATGTACGTCTATAACAAGCATAATTAAGGAAGGTTGCCTTTTATGATGTCAAATATAGGGTTTGAGTGGTTTTATATAGTTTAAATTAATAATTATACATTAAATAATTCATTAAAATCTATGAAATATCAAATGTTAGGACTCTAACTCTAAATCACAACCAAGAACCTAAAATTGCCACCTACAGGCCTACTTAGGAGAAATGCAAGAGAAATGTGATTTTTTGTTATAAAATATGAATTATGAGTGTAAATATGAATTAAATTAATTTAAATATTTAATAATTATATTAAAATTATATTTTATGTGAATGAATGTAGAAAGGAGGTCAAGAAGCCTATTGAGGCCTAGTAAGCCCAAACCTAGACACCTAGGCTTGTATGCAAAATAGTTGTGTTTTTTTGTTCATTCAGTATGATATTGAAGGGTAAATACTTAAAGGATATGTAAAATATCATAATTTAATATATTTTAAGTTTTTAACTCTCATTCCATGAATATAAAATGCAAATTATAGGGTATTAGGGTTCTTTGCAATAGACTACCCTTAAACCGTTATTATGGACTAACACAAGTTATAGTGAGTTGGAAAGGTGAAATGGAGTAAATAACCATTTTATAACCTCATATTATATTTAATAGACCCTAGGGATGGGTATATATATAAAACCAATCATTTTTTCACCTTGTTGTGCATAATCACTCTTCTTGAGTTCTTAAGCAGATCTAGACAATAAAAAATGGCCACTTTCATCATGTGAAAAGTAAAACTAATAGGTACATGGGACATTAATATTATTGGGGAAGGATAAGGATTTTTTATTTTTTATTTTCCTATAATTTGGTTCTTGGATTAAGCCCCTAAACTTTATCAACCATCTTTAAGACCCCAAATGCCCTTAAACCTTGCCTAAACCCTCCAAGGAGACCCAATGGAAGAGATGGACCTATTAAGTGATTCAAGTGGATTTAAGTATAATTTAAAACTATTATATGATACCTAAAACTTATAATCACCTTAAAAAGTTGCTATTTTGTCATGTGTGAAGTAATTTTGTATAGATTTGGGCCTAAATATGTCTATTAAAGGCCCTAAAAGGTAGTTTTTGAGGATTTTCATGGAGGTTGATTGCATGTAGAATTAATGAGGCACCTTGATACCATATATAATATAAATAATTTATGGGATGATGAACCTAAAACATCATGATGATGATTTACAGTGATTAAAACACTATCTAGAACTCCTAAGACATCTAATGGTAAGTAAACCTATTATCAAGGACTCTTATTAGACCTAATACACATGTAATTCAATATTGAAGATGTTTTTGAGCATGAAAATAAGATGTAATGATCTCATACAAGGTATATAAGGGGTAAAGAATATATGATAGTAATCTTTAAATAATGACCTAGGCCTAAGATGATAAGATGGTCTATTTTGTAATCCTCATTTCAACCAAGCAAGTTTCTCAACTAAATTTACAAGTCCTTATTAGTTTGAACAAGCTTGAAACCTGATTCTCAAATCCAAAAAAAAATAGAATAATAATTGAGAGGCCTAGGATGGCATAGAGGTTACCTCATGAGGCTATGTTGACATGTGTCAAGATAAAATGTTGTAATTTCTCCTTTAATAAGTGTATTGTAACTCTTCAAACAAGAGATCCTATGTAACTTGGTGAGGTTCATCATCAAGATGAGTAACACATGTCAAATAGGATGACAAGATTTTTTTTACCCTCTTCCATTTATCCTTTTAATTGACTTGAATTGGATGACACTTATCATTATATTTACTCTTATGCCTCTCTATTATCTCTCCTTCAATTCTCTAATATAAGTTTCATTGAATGGCTTGTAATGGATCCTTTGGATAAATATGGATAATCCCTATTAAACTAAATACTTTTACTATGACTTTAAATGTTTAATAAATCTAATTTTCACCTTCTCATTATCTTGTAACTTGTGTACTTATGTTATTGTTGATGAATGCTAGTAGTGTTTCTTTCACTCTCTCTCTCATTTTTCTATTCATACTTCTTTTCAAATGGATATTATTCTTACAAGTCATATGGTGAGTTTGTGGTAGCTTTGCATAGTCTAGAAGTAGACTTTATTAATTATTTTCTTTTTTAGACCTCTTTATTGTCCCTCTCATTCAATGCATTATCTATGACCTTAATGTTAAACCACTCATGTTTCAAAGTCATTGTCAAGTAGTGTGATCATATTCAATACTAATTCATGTTCTTAATTCATGATAGTTAAGTGGAGGGTGTTAATTTGGTTCATATCCTCCCTCGATTGGTTTCATGTTAGTTTCTTTACCCCTTTTCCCTTGAAATCAATAGTAGTATTTTATAGTATTAGTTGATGAATCAAGGGACCTATCCCTATCTAGAGATTCATCTCAATAATTAGGCCACCTATATCCTATAGGGGTCTCCATAATGTCACTTAAGTTAGGAGGCTTGAATAACCTCCTCAAAGGTGAAAATTTTGATGATGACAATTCTAAAACACCTAGTGGGACTATGATTACATCCCACTGAATATTTATTGATGTTATTATTAAACACATCAACATTTAGAGGCATGAATCCAAGTAAATCTTATCTATTATAAGTACTCTAGATGTCTAACATAAGAAAGTCAATATGTATCCTAATCATTATTTGGGTTAATATCATACACTATACATTTATAATCTCCATATCGGGTCGATGGCATTCATGGATTCACCCCAAGTGGTAATAAAGAAAATACGTGTCAATCTTGTCAATGTTATCATCAACCTTATATGCCCTCTCCCAATCTAATTCTATCTCCTTGACAACCTACTCATCTCTCTAGTCAACCTTTTCAAAGTCACTTAGCTTATATTCTAGACTTCTTAGAATTCAAAATAACCCTTGGAAGTTTGGAAATGTAAATAAGGTATATTTATAAATAAAGAGAGCTTGGCCTAATTGTTGATGACCCTTCTAGTCAAAATGAAAACACTCAAATGATGAAGAGTCTTTTTCATTCACTTAAGACTAGGTGGGTATCTATTTAGAAATAAAACCAACATATACCAATATATTATGTGCTGGAGATAAGAGGTCTAATTAAATTATTTGAGATTATATTATTTCTTGGTGATATGTATGTAATATATTCAACCTTATATGCCTCCTCCTACTCCACATCAACATTATTTTTCTCCAAACTTAGCCCAAGTTGAAATATGTCATCAAGAGAAGTCTATGTAAATGTTACCTTCACCTTCACCCACTCTTCCTCAAGAGCCTAAGAAAAGTATTTCTTGGATAACTTACTAGACCAAGACCATTTATTATGCCATGCCACTATTGAGAAAGAACCCTCCCTCATGCCTATTTAGTGTGAAGACAAGGAAACATGTAAAGAAGATGATTCAAAATATATCTCAAGTCGTTCAAGATCTTCAACTATCCTTAAAATTCAATCCATACATAAATTTCAAGACACCTCAAATTCTAATATAGAAATTGAGGATTGGAAAGATAAGAATACAACACCTTTAATTTAATTCTCTTCTCCATCATTTTAAGAAAAACATAATCAACCTAGTACTCTTAAAGTCCCAAGTTGGAAGGACACTCTAAGAGGTTACAATAAATATAATTATCTTACTCTCCCATCCTATCCTTTTGTGAAGTAGAATCAACTACATTGAGGGTATATTATGGACATTCATATGTGAAAGAGAGCTTGTCAAAACTATGTTGTGAGGTGGTAGTCCTTGAAAATGAAATTCAATCAGCTACAGATGAAGCCCAATAAAGTTATGATGAGAGTGTTTCTAGTGTATATTATGAGGAGATCCTTATTGTAAGTCCTATTTTTGAAGATGAAAATAAAATAATCGTTAAGGATGATTATAAAGGTGGTCTTGATAGAGGAGTGGAAACTCACATGACAATAACCTCTTATCAAACTGATTCTATTGAAAAGAGTAAAGAATAATATCTTGATCAAGAATGGCAATATTTGTACCATAGTTTCATGGAGTAAATGGACTTCCTTGCAAATAATATGATCCCTATAGGATAAGAAGGTAAATATCAACATGAAATTGGTGAAGTTAGTATCCTCATAGAAGAGGATAAATTGGGTTTGGCACAAGAGGGATGTGATTAGTTGAGTCTTGAATGGAAAGATGAAATTCTATTCCTCATGGATGAAGAAGAATACCAATATATCTCTCACAAACTAATACTTGATTAAGATAAAGGTGATTATGCAATAGTTGATCAAGTTATAGCTGAGTATGAGATGATACTTAATAAAGATACATTGACTATTAGTCCTATTGAACCTCATAGACAAAAGATAAAACATTTAGAAAACAAATTACATCCATGTCATGAGTATATTCAATCATTTGAAGCACTTGACCAGATTCTTATCCCTAAATAGAATGGAAATATTGAAATTGATATTAGTATGCTTTCAAGTGATGAAGAAGAAGTTTCCTTTTGGGAAAAACTAGAAAAATTTTGCTCTAGTTTGGAGAGTGAAATTATAGCCCATGAGGAGAGTACTAATATTATTGTCTTGGTCAATAATCATGATAAACATATTCATGATAATTATATTGAAGAGAGTATCATGGTTGAGGATATTGTTGATCCTAATGAACAAAATAAACGAGGTCTTGGAAATATGTGGTAGTCTTACTTAGACATGTTCAAGAAGTGTGAATATCCTAGTAAGTTAACACCTAAATAATAACAATAATAAGTTTTCGATGAAACTACAACATTTATAACTCTTCAAAAAATCCTATTAGTCATCACTAAGAAGTTCAAATCCATGGTGTAGAAAGGTATGATTAATATGACACTCTTCATGATGAACATGAGATGGATATTGAGGAGTCAATAGAGGATGAAGATGAGAATTTTGTTTCCCTAATGAATCAAACTATGGTTACTTTGGATATTTATCACATTTCAAAGGATGGAAAACAATATGAGATAGAAATTTAAGATCAAGATGAGTTTGTCTTTATGGGAGACATGTTTACTATTTTAAACCCATCTGAGGTCAAGCCTAAAAAGGTGGTTGTCAAACAATAACAAAACATGACAAACTTACACATCATCATTTCTCATCACATGAAGGTGATTTAGTGAATTTTCCTTTTAATTCTGGAGGACTGGTTCTAGAAGGCTTGTTGTAAATAGTAATTTTTATCTTGTCCTTCCTCTGAGTGTTTTGTATCACATTGTTATTTGTGTTGTTATTTTTTATGTGTGTCTTACTTTTGTGTGTTTTATTTTGTCTTTTTATGTTTGTGAAGGCAGTAATTTTTTTCATTTTTTTCAAAAGGTATTCAATAAAGTGTCATGGTCAAGTCATGCTTTGTGTTGAGCTAAGGTAACCCCATAGACCAATGGATGGACTAGAAAACTAGTCTAAAATGTATATTAGACATGTAATGTTAGGAGGTCACCAAATATGTTAGCCAACATTTGGCTACCATCAATGATAATCACTCAAAACTTTAACTTAATTAATATTAAATTTATTGATAACCATTATGAAGGCTTTGTATTAGTCATTGATGATCTATGTTGATAGGTATTATGTCTTCCTTGGTAACTTGTAAGGTCATTTAAGATGGTCAATTGGTAGCTAAGTTAAGTCACTTTATCTTGTCATTGGTCATTACTCATGGTATTATTTTGTGTTTATCATTATTTAAGCTAGGTTTGATAAGGTTAATGTAAGTTTCAAATCAAGTCAATGTGGAGGCATGCCCAAGGAGATAAGGTGGTAACCCTATAAGGAATAACCATGGCCTAGAGCTATGAAAAATGGGTCAAATAAGAAGAACTAGTAAGTTGATCACATTGTTTTGAAGGTTATTTCTAGTGTTTAAGATAATTTTTATAATATTAAGGTATTTTATTACTTTATTCCTAGTATGCATTTCAATGTGAAAATTACACTTTATAGTCATGAGAAAATATAAATGTTTTGTCTTTGGATAGAGGTTTATAAATCCATCTAACATATTAGTGATGGAATCGTGTTTATACATCACCAAACATATTCCCTAAAGTCTCATATAATTAATTTTCAACATTATACGTCTCTTTGTAACTATTATTAATCATTTTCCAACATAAAAATGAATATTTTTTGAGAGAGTTATAAGTAAATAAGGACATAAAAAAATTTATCACTCTCTCCCATGTTTGAATAGGTTAGGGGAAGCTAAATAGTCATTAAATTCATTATCTCCAATAGCTCAAAGTGGTAGAATAGCCACAATATTGAGAAAACCATGATTTTGGTGGATTTGTGTAGAGGTTTTTTGATGGTTTACAAGGTGAAAACTATTATATATGTCGTCATGGTATTATTAGGACAAAATCCATTCAAAATATGTAGGTGTAGAGCCAAATAGTGCAAAAAACCACTCCTTTTCTCCATGGGCCTTAATGGTAGCCTAAAACAAGAAATATGTTTACACTTTGTACTTTTAGGAGAGAGAGAGGGAGAGAGAGAGAGAGAGAGAGAGAGAGAGAGAGAGAGAGAGAGAGAGAGAGAGAGTAAAATATCTTGGAAATAGGATGGAAATCTTATTACAATACACTTTATGGCATTTTTTTTATTTAATACCCTTAACTTTATGAACAATCATTAAGAAGTTAAGGGGCAGAAAGAAGCTTCAAATCCGACTAGGGTTGGTTTTAATCATGTGTGGATTTATGAGGTTAGATGAATGGATGAAAATTATTGGTAATTTCGTCTTTATAACTCTTCTAACCTTTAAATATCATTCCCTTTCATGTTCTTCATGTTCTTATTTGTTGTAGGGTTAAATAACCTTATTTTACTAGTTTGGGTAACACAATCAAATTTCTAGAATTGTGAGATGTTTTGAGTGCATCCAATGGATGAAGTGAGATGATAAAGAGTTTAAATAATACCATAAATTATTTAATAACTATTTTATGCATGAAATTTTAAGGAAGATAAAGAACTATGCATATGTAGTCAGGCAATTTAAACTAGTTATCATTGTAAAGTAACCCTGATCAAATATGAAGGTGTTGTAATTGTATAAGATCCATTAAGGATATCTCAAGGAGGTTTTAAATACAAAATGGTGGATTAATTTCTTTATTTTCTCTTCTCCAAGTCAAATTCAAGAAGACTAGTGAACCTACATGTCTATAGACATATAGGTCATTATTGGCATCAAAGGTTTGTAATAAGTAATTATATGTCCTTTAAAAATATATATTAAATGTTATTTTCTTCTTGTAAAAGTCATATAAACACCTTTAAAACTTTTTAGACTTGGTTTTGTCCCATTTTCACTCAAAATGATGGTATAGACTAAGTTGGACTATGTAGGCATAAAGGAGGATAGCGAGATTTACAAGTGAGTGACGCATGTATATTGAGTCTATTGAATTAATGTTGAATAATTAAAAACAAAGTTTAATTTTTAATATAAATTACATAATTGGTAAATTATATCTCAAACCAAAAAGAATTGAATAGGTTTTTAGGCCTAAAAGACAACATACAGGCCTATGACAGGTAGTAAGGCCAAAAGGTAAGTTGGTGAAGGATGTTTGATAATTAAAGAAGTTAAAAAATAAAAACAAAACTTGAATAAAATATTCAAGAGGATAAGGGTAAATTAAATTTTTTTTTATTATTTTTAAGAGTTCAAGCTAATCATCTACAACCAAGAGACTTAGTTGACTACATATAGGTCTGTAACAAGTAGAATTGAGGAAGGTTTCCTTTTATGATGTGAAAAAATGATTTAGGGGATTTATAGAGTTTAAATTAAAAATTATATATTATTTAATACATTAAACATCAAAAAAAAAAAATTAGAGTCTATATCCAAATTGGAGTCAAAAACCTAAAACTACGACTCATAGGTCTACTTAGGAGAAATACAAGAGAAATGTGATTTTTTGTTAGAAAATATTAAGTGGGAGTGTGTAAATATGAATTAAATTAATTTAAATATTTAAAAATTATATTCACATTATTTTTAATGTGAATGAAGGTATAAATGAGGTTAAGAAGCTTGTTTAGGCCTAGTAGGCCCAAACCTGCACACCTATGCATACATGCAAAAGAGTCAAGAAGTATTGTTCATTCATAGTGATATTGAATGGTAAATAATTAAAATATATGGATAATACCTTAATGGGATATATTTTAAGGTTATAAATCTCATTCCATGAAGGTAAAATGCGTGTTTCTTGCCATTAGGGTTATTTGGACTAAAATACCCTTAAACCTTGACTATGGATCAACATAGGTTATAGTGAGTTAGAAAGGTGAAATAGAGTAAATAACCATTTAATAACCTTATATGAGGTTTAAAATACCCCAATTATGGTTTTATATATAAAACCAAGAATATTTTCACCTTGTTATGCACAATCACTCTTCTCAATTTCTTGAGCATACCTAGACAGTCAAAAATGACCACTTTCATCACATGGTAATTACAACCAACATATGCATGGGACCCTGAGATTATTGGGGAAGGATGATGAGATTTTATAATATATTTCATTATCACTGGTTCTTTATTTGATCCCCTAGAATTTATCAACCATCTATAAAACTCTAAATGCCCTTAAACCTTGCCTAAACCCTCGAAAGAGACCCACTGGAACAAATGGACCTGTTGATTTCTCCAAGAGGATTAAATTTACCTAGAAAATTCTTAAATGATACCTACACACCTATATTAACCTAAATAAGTTATTATTTTAAAATGTGTGAAGTACTTTTGTATGGATTTGGGCCTAAAGATGAATGTTACAGGCTTAAATAGGTACATTTTACAAATTTTTCATGGAGATCAACTTAGTGTAGACTAAATGATTGATATTAATACCATATATGATCTAATTAATCTAAGGGATTATGAAACTAAATGTTCATGAATAGGATTTATAGTGATTAAGATAATATTCAGAGGTTTCAATACATCTAATGGTAAGTAAACATGTTATCAAGGGCTCTTATTAGACCTAATACACCTATACTTAAATATTGAATATGTTTTGAGCATGAAAAGAGGTTTTAATGATCTACTATATGGTGTATAATGGGTATTCAAGGTGTCTGGTAAGGATGGAAACATGGTCTATTTTGTGATCCTCAATTCAACCAAATAAGTTTTTCAACCAAACTTACAAGTCCTTATCAGTTTGAAGAAGGTTGAAACCTAGTTCTCAACTCTAAAAAATTGATAAGAAGCATTGATAGGCATATTATGGAATTTATTTTACCTCATGATGAAAAAATAACATGTGTCAAGATTCAAAGTTGTAACTTTTCCTTAAATAAGTCCATTGTAAGTCTTCAAACAAGAGCTCATATGCCACTTGGTAAGGTTCATCATCAGTATGAGTAACACATGTTAAATATTATTATTTTCACCAAATATTTCACCCTATATAAGGTTTTTCAAGACTCATATAGATTTTTTCAACATGAGAATACTTATAGGTATGTGGTTTTACTTGTAATAAAAGTAGACCTCTAGGTTTATGTGCTAACTCCTTGAATTTAATTTAAAATGTTTATCACCTACATAATTTATTTATTATGGGAAAAGGGATGGAATTTTGAATGAAATGAAACTAATATAAGGTTTTGATACACTATAATTATTTCCATAGGACCATCATACTTATTTCACTAAGAAACAAGACCGACAACACTAGCTTCAAAGTCTTAGAATGCTCTAACATTATTACTTCAATATGGAGTTGATATGCATGAGGGATATCTAACATAAGTGGATTATAGGTAAATTTTAGACACTAAGGCTCATTTTAAACTTTCTAATAGATTTATACACTTGAAAACACTTCATATGGCATTCTATAGTGGAACAACTTGCATCAAACATGAAAGGATTGAGAGAAAGAAAGGACAAATAAATATCACTTAACTATCCACTATACATTTATTAAAATACATTGACAAGGTGATATATGAAATCATACTATATTTTATTTCTTGTTAAATTCATAGTATAATATCCATATATCAGGGCTTCACCATACATGGAGTGGAATTAGTCTACAAGAGCCAAAATGGCTAGTAATTATAAAATTTGAGAGGGGAAAAGAGAATGATGTCTGACAGTCACAAAGGCACCTATCAAGATGACAAAAAGAGTTAAATATGTAAGATAATGATATATGAGATAGACCATGAAAGGTATAATTTGACAAATTTCCTTCAAAATAATGAAACTCCTCAAATATGGTGTAGGATGCTTCATTTGGTTGTTTAAAAAACTACCTTCATCATTTTGCTTTCTTTGAATGCTTCATAGTAGACTAAAGATAGGTGAGATAATTTGGATAAGAGTTAGGGGTTATAAAAGTGATATAACATGAATTGGATGTGTCCCTAATTATCAATATTATTTTGGCTAAGTGTTCTCATTGCCAACAGTCACAATCACTCCTCTTTCACTCACCCTTCATACTTGGTACCAAAGAGCTCTTCAGTTTTCCAAAATAGTCTATACAAGGGAGTGTACAAAACTTTTAAAGGGTACTAATATATTTAGATTCATTAGGAAGACATTAAAATTCATCCCACTTATAGTTTTTGTATACACATAATTTTTTTAACTTTATCAAATACTGATGCTTTATATCTTGCATGAACCTGTTGAGACTCGATCTCTTTGAGTTTACATCCTAAGGGGTGCACTAAAAAATGGGTGGATATACATTTGGTGCTTTAGAACATTATTTTCCCTTATTTCCACGTTATTACCAGTATAAATAGCTCTTAAAACCATTCCCTAAGCTATTAATCCTCAATTGCACACTCCTCCAATCTTTTTCCTCTTTCCATCCTCCTTTTCTTGCCTTAATTATCTTTTGGATTGTTTGCTATACTACATCGACCATGGTTGACCCTATATAGTTTATGGGTATTTTTTGCCTTTTGGTTTTGTTATACTTTCAACCAACCTAGCTCAAATCTAGTGAATTATCCCCAAAATCATATAGGGTAGACCATGGTTGACCCTATAAAACTAATATTTCTAGGAGTATTTAGGGAGAGATCTACCTATAAATATAAGATCATTTCATCATTATTTTAATATGCAATCAAGACTTATTTTTTACTTGCATTTCTTCACAATTTACTCTTCCTCCATTCTACTCGAAGAGTCTTAGATTAGGGTTTCTACTTGGAGAATCTAGTCTTATGGATAAGTCTCGGATGTTTTTGCATTTATTAGCAACAACGTCTTATGAATATACTTTTTATAAGGGAGAGATTGAGTCTTGATGGGTTCACATTCAGGAAAGTATATTCTAACTTTGTTCTCCTCTCTTTAGTAGATAAAATTAACATAGGTGTTGTCTTGAATAATATTACTCTTCATATTCTATGTATTAAGGTCTTACTCATACTTAGCTTAATTGAGATTATCTTATACTTGATGTGAAACTAACACTTTGAGGATTTATTTCATTTTCTTTCATTCTTTTTAACATTATTTTTATCATATATCTATTATAATGGATTGACTCAGATGACCTAGTATAGGTTTCTAGACTTCCACACTTCCAATTCAAATTACTAGGTTGACCCAATCAACCTTGTATTATTTGAAGCATCTAATTCAACATACTAGGTTGACCCTGTACATTTTAGGCACTCAATAGCATGATTTTGCAAAGCTTGATCAACTCGGTCAACCCAATTAACAAAGTTTTCAAGCATATTCCAAGGCTCTTTACTATAAATATTTATTCTCTATATCTTTGATCCACCAAGGTTCCTTTCTATCTCTTTGTCTCTTTCTTTTATTTTCTTTCCTTTCACAATTTATAGTCTTAAAAACTACCCCTACATGATCAATTAGATCAACCTTCTCAACCTAGTTCTATGTTCTATGTGTTATCTAGAATAACTAGGTCAACCTTGGCTAAACCTTTTATTTTTATACCTTGATTTGATAGTAAAAATTCAACTTTGTTGACCCTATTCTATATTTTGTGCATATAATGTCAACACTATACTTGTTTCAAGTTGGAATTAATCTCTATATACTAGTAATTAGTTCACACATTTCTTTTCATGTTGCTTTCATGCTTAGAATAATTCACATAATATAATTAGGGGGGTTTTAATTAACTGTTTAGTTTAAATATTTCTATTTTATGCACACATGACCAAATCACATAATCTAAACAAGCACTTTAACATTTATCTACACAAAGCTAACCTACTTGGATTTCATCACCAAGGGGGAAGCCAAATTGATACTCTGGTCAAGTATAAATCATGGTTAATGGTATATTATGGCTAAGAAACCAACATCCTTGTCAATAAAGTGTGTGAAGTGAGGGGGTATGCCTAAATACCAAGCTTGTATCATTGCTACTATAGTCCCTTTTAGACCAAACTACCTAAAACCATCATTAGATTGCTATCTAGATCCTTGTTTTATAGACAACTTCCCATCACATTTAAAATCATTTATTAATAATATAATAAAACATCTTAGGTTTACCAATTAGATAACTCTTTACTTTTCAAGTTGATTTCTTACTCTTTGCTTAATTATGTGTGCAAAAACTTTCATTAGCCAGCATTAATGTAAGGTTTTGTATTCTACGATTCAATTGGATTGGCCAACATTGATCCAACTGACTATTTTTTTCCTTCTAGTTCTTACTTTCATAGATTAGCTACAAAATTTGTCTTGTTTGAGTACATAACCTGTTGCTAACATTTTCATTTTCCCTATCTATTATACTAGGTTGACCCTATCGACCCTGTACCTTTTTTTGGTTTCTATGCACTGTAGAGGATTGACCTAGTAGACTTTATACTATCTCTAACCTTTTTTACCTCTTTTTCCTACCTCTGTTAGTGTACTAGATCAACCTAGTCAACCTTGTACTACTTGCAAACCTTATTTTCTATGTCAGGTCAACCCAATCTACCTTTTACTATTTTTTTCTTTCTCTGTTCATCAATCTAGTTCCTTATTTCTCTAATTTTTCATTCTATTCACTTCTCTTCAATCAAAATGAAATATCATATCAAAATCTTCTTGGATAGCTTAAATCCATTTAGATATTATATGGGATGTTCATTTTTCCCTCTCTTTTCCTCCCAATATTACCATCACTCTTGGTTAACTTCTTATCTTCCTTCATCTATGACTTATAACATGGTGAAAATAACACCTCAAGATGAAGTTGATGGAGATGATCCTTTCTCTACTTAGAAAGATACTTCTCATCTTTAAAATCTTAAAACTATTGTGGGAATGATTAATACAAGTTTAATTAATAATTCCACTAGTAATCCTTATTTTAATAATCTTCTCCCTAACAACACCAACCTACCTCTCGATACAACTTAACTTTTAGCTAAGAGTTTAAAAATGAAACAATATTTACCACTCACAAAACCTTTCATCTATCCCAATTCTCTTCCTAAATAGTATGAACCCAATCTATTTTTTTGGTTCCATATTGACGTTGAGCATTCTCATAAATCTTGTAGAGGTATCACTAAATTTTCTATCTCTTATGTTCTTGGTGATTAATTTGAACATGAATCTATGATCAATCTTCATAATCAAGAATACACTACTTCTTTTCAAAAATGACAAACATTCATTTATTATACTTCAAATAATCAAAAATCCTCTTCAAATAATCAATCAACTTCTAAGGAAGTTTTTACCATTGATGCCAATTATGATAAATACTTAAACAATTCTCAATATGTCAATATTGTTAAGGTCAACTATCATTGTAGACCAGATCACAAAGATCTCGTTACCAAACCTAAGAATCCATCTTTGAAGGAATAAATTCTTAAATATACTACCACTACTAATCCTAATTTAGAAGCACCTAAGGAACAAATTCCTCCTTCTGATCCTCCAAACACATATATTCCTCCAAAGTCTAATTTACCTCCTAAACCTCATGCTAATTCTTTTAAATCTCATTGGAAGTTTATTAACTTAACTCTATGTGTTGTAAGATTTAACTTATGGATTTGGTTCTCACTTCACCTCATCATCCTAAGTTCCTTATGCAATAAATTCAATAAATTGAATATCCTTCTTCCATATATTAAGAACCACCTTCTATTGAATCCCAACCTACCAATGTAAATACCATTAAAACTATATGTCTTTCTTCTAAGCCCTCTATTGAATTCCTTTAAGAGGACTTGATCAATGATAAAATTCTCTTTTGTGTTGATGATCCACCACTCTTTAACAAAGTAGCCTTAATACCACTCTTATCTAAAAAAAATGAGTTAATGAAAGCTCTGGTATTAATGTGACATCTTTATGGATTATAAAACAACTTGGTTATAACAAGGATCATCTAAAGCAATTTCATCTTAATTTCATGGTTTTGATAAAAGAAATCAAAAGACACTTGGTTATATTTGGCTTCCATTAAGCATTTGACCTAAAATAATTTGAACCAAGCTTATGGTCCTTGATCTTCCTTTATCTTATAACATACTCCTTGGTCATCCTTGGAATCATCAAATGAGGGCCATTGCTTCTTCCCGTAGGCAATGTATTAAATTATTAAATAATGGAAAATTATATAAGGATGAATCTGATCCTAACCCATGGAGTACAACTACCTAATCCTAAATCATAATATCATGTTCCTTTGATTACAAAGATTAATAGTGTTCCTTTACCTAAGTTCATCAACATGAATCCTAATTTACAAGTTACTCTTGTAGATTTTGATGATGATGAGCCCAATGAGGTGCAACATACTTCCAGTACCACCAATTTACCTCCCTACATTTCATAATGGCTTCCTCCTCTCTTACCAATAAATTGTACTTTTCCTCTCATGGATGAGATTACTAATTTCCCCCCTCCATACAATGCTTAGGATCATTCTCTACTAGAGGATGCCTTCACTTGTAATTATTTTGGAGTGGCTAAATTATTTCAATATTCTCTCATCATGTCTCCTCATTAATTTAGTAATATCAATATTTCATCCTTTGAAACACCCCTAAATTCTCAAGCATATACAATTTTTCTAATATATGATGACAACTATATAATGGCCCAAGATCAATCTAGAGATTTGGATGTCTAACATTATCAAAAAAACATAGCCAAAATTCATCCTTTTAATCATGATGTTCATCACCATTTCTATGGATCATACGTTAGATCCTGAGGGTCATGTGCCTCTCATCAATCTTAATCTTATCAATACTCCTTAGGTGGTAGAAAAAAATTTGTATTCTAAATATTTTTAAGTTCATACACATTTAGATCTAATAATTACATCTAATCCTTCTCCCATGACTGACTCTACCAACACACCAATCTCTTCTACCCTATTTACTTATTCTACTAATAAAATTACACTTGATGGCAAGGAAACTAATGTTCATCAAACAAATTTTGACTCTTATCACCATGGTAATCAAATTTTAGATCTTGAAGTAGTTATTGAGTATTATGGTCCTCTTCCTTCCTTGCCTAATGATGAAGCTATCCTTGAGTTACTTTATGCTTGGGAACCTCAACTTCCTTGATAACATCATAAACTTGGAAATTTTAAAAATAAAACTCCTTACTTCAACAACTTCATTGCTAGAATTTATCCAAAACAAATCTAATTTATACCTTACCCAATGCACCATACCACTTTCAAGATTGTAATTCCATGCTCATCAAATAAACCACTCACATTTAATATGGTACTCCATTTTGTCCTCAACCTATCATAGTTTATCAAGAACTCTCACCTTCTGAGCATGATAGTTTTAGCTTATTCTTTAAGAAATATCATTAAGATTTCAATTGTTCCTATAAGGAAATGCCTAGAATTGACCCTAGAATTGTGGTACATAACATCATTATGTATCCTAATTCCAATCCTATGGATTAAAATCAAATAAACTTTCCACTTGAATTTTCAACTTTATGTCATAAGAAAATCATCAAATTACTTGATGCTAAATTTATCAAACCAGTGGATTATTTTGAATGTGTTTTTAACATTGTCCCCATTCAGAAGAAGGTCACTATGGACATTCACATTTTTATTTATTTCCAAAATATTAATATTTCTTATTCCAAGGACAACTTCCCCTTACCTTTAATATATGCCATTGTTGATTCCATGACTGGTTACAAAATGTTATCTCTTATGGATGGCTTCCCAGGATATAATTAGATTGATATTTCCCCTGAGGAACAACATAAGACTAATTTCACCATATAATGGGGTACCTATTGCTATGTCAAAATTCCCTTCAACCTCAAAAATATCAAATACACTTATTAATGAGAAATAACTCACATTTTCACTATCTCATTCACAAAATTGTTCAAACATATGTGGATGATCTTATTTATATATCCAAACATCATAAAAATCATCTTTATAATATTATTATCATCTTTGACCATTTCCTTAAATATAAATTTATAATTAATCCTTAAAACCGTGTCTTTAGAATCACATAAGGAAAATTTATAGGATTCTTAGTCTCTCTCTATGGAATTTATGTTGATCCTACCAAGATTAGTGTTATCATCAACATGCCCATTCTTTATTCTATTTCTAACATTTATATTTATTTAATAAAACTTGCGGCAATAGATGATTTGTTCCTTAAATGGCATATTGAATTCACTCCATCAATTCCCTTCTTAAAAAATGGTACTAATTTATAATGGATGGATCTATGTCAAAAAGCCTTTCATAACATGAAAGAGTATTTGCTTCATCTACCTACACTTCATCTTCCTTTAAATGATAAACCTTTGATTCTATATACTTATTCCAAAGCTATTTCAGTTGGTGCAATGCTTGCCCAACATGATGACACAATAAGAGAGTATGTTATCTACTACATTAGCTTAGGCCTTATCGATTATGAAAAACATTATACCAAAATTGAGCATGATTGCCTTGCCATCTATTTTGTAGTTGAAAAGCTTTGCCAATATATGATTTACCAAAATACTTATGTTATTGTTCATTTTGAAACCCTTCATAATTTCTTCTCTAAATCCTTACTTATTAGATATAGAATTGGTAAATGGATGGTCCTTTTTATGAAATTTGATATCTGCATAATCACTCAAACATATATTAAAGGGAAAGTCATAGATGATAAAATTACCATAGCTCCCATACCAGCCACTTCTCCCCTTCAAGATGATATTCTTGATGATAAATACTTTACATTTAAGGGCTTAATCAAGATATCTCTCTCAAATATTAGTTTCTTAGCTTTACCACTAATCTTGAAGACAATCAACTTGATGAATCTTCCACTCACTCTGGTACTACTAAAACAAAAGTAGTTATCAAGGAACTCAATAAAATTAATGTTTTGTTATATAAGGATACTTAGACCCTTCACATTTATGGTGATAAATGCCTTCAAGGAGTTGGGTTAGGTTGCATTCTCATGAGTCCTCTTGGCAAGATCATTCCTTTAGATTTTTCATACCTTTGATGTCACAAATACTATGTCCGAATATGAAGTTTTTATCTTAGGCATGAGAGATACTCTTGACTTATAAATTCAATACCTTCATGTTTTAGGTGATTCTCAACTTCTTTTCTATAAACTTAGTGATGATTATAAATGTAAAAGTGAGAACCTTAATACCACTCTTGCTAAGGATTTTATCTATTTCACTATTGATCCTATTCCTAGAGATCAAAACTCCATTGTTTATTCTCTTGACTCTTTAGCATCTCTCTTTCATCCTCATCAAGTTCTTTCTAATTTTTTATTTCTTATATAAATAAAAAATCCCCCATATTCAACTCAACCACTAGATTTTCCTATTTACCACATTGAGGTTGTTACCATTTAAAGAAGCACTTGGTATAAATATATAATTCACTTCTTGGAACATCAAACTTATCCTCCTAATTTAGACTCTATTGAAAATACACAAATTCATAAACAAGATTTTAAATATGTATTTTAACACAACATCCTTTACTATCTCAATGTTGAAGGTACCTTAATTCATCATGCTATCCAATATGAGGTCCCTTCTCTTCTTAAACAAGTACATGGGGTAATTTTTAGTGGTCACACTAGCAGACATGCTACATACCACAAATGCCAATGTATGGGTTACTTTTGGACTACTCTAAAAAAAGATGCAATGGAATATGCTAAAAATTGTAATCCTTGTCAACTTAATAATGATATAATCCATTCAAATATAGATAAAATTAAAACTATTGAATCTCCTTGGCCATTTTACATGTGGGGATTTTATTTCATTTTCCATCTTCCTCACTTCCATAATGGACATGTCTTTATCATTACGACAACTAAATATTTTACCAAGTGGGTCTAAGCCATACCCCTTGTTAACATCACTAGTCCTACCATCTCCAAATTTATTCTTAATTAAATTTGAATTCCAAATACAATCATTGTAGACAATGGTGGTTATTTCAAAAATAAACATATTAAACAACTCTGCAACATATTCAAGATCAATCCCAAATTTTGCATGCCTTATCATCTACAATGTAATAGTCAAGATGAGGCCACTAATAAAATTCTCCATAAGATAATTTGTAAAACTTTTATGGATTGGTATTTTCATCTTTACCTTTCTCTTTGGGCCTACCGGACTACTATATGCACTACCATTGGGGCCACTCCATTTTTGCTAGTCTATGATTCTAAGTCAATTCTTCCTTTAGAAGTTGAGATTCCTTCTCTTCGTATATCTCTTCATGGTATTATTCCTATTGAATAATTATGTGAAGATCACTTTCATGTAATTTATCTTCTTTATGAACATTATTTTTTTGACTTTACAACATAAATTCCAATACAAGGCTCACATTACTAGACAACATAACAAATGTGTTAAAAGTATGCACTTTTCATGTTGGTGATATTATCCTTAAATTAGAATACACTCATGATAAATAAGGTAAATATTCCCAAAAATGGTAGGGCACATATTTATTTATAGGAATTCTTAGTCCAAGCACCTATCACCTTCAAACCAATGAAGGCCATGTTTTTAAAGAGCCCACTAATACACAATTCCTACAAAAGTACTTCACCTAAACATGTGCTTATTTTCATGGCTTTTATCTACATATATCTAACACTTTTTATAGGTTACTTAAGCATGGGTCTCTCCCTCTATAACAAGTTCTTTTCTTTCCCAAACCTTTAATCCTCCCTTTTGGTCTTTTGGTTTCTTGATGTACCATAGTCTTCTTTATCTTCTTACATTATTATTATTATTATTTTTCGCACCCCTTGGGTTTTTATTTTGTGAGTTATAATATAAGACCCTAAATAGGACATGGCATTCCTCACAAAACAACCATATTTTACTCACTTTTCTCACATTTATTTTTGATTTCTAATTTTGTTTTGGCACCCCTTGGGTTTTTCTTTTGTGAGTTTCTTTGTAAGACCATGGATAGGACCCGATGTCCCATACAAAACTACCATATCTTTATTTATCTTTTCCTTATTTCATATAGTTGTAGTGTAATACCTTAGATAAGACTTTGCCCTCCTTATATAATTACCACATTTTCATGTTTTCATCCTTGTTCTCAACTTCAGCTTTTGTTTCTTTTGCTAGATGAAATTTGCACAACATACTATTTTAGCATCTTTTCCTCCATTTCACTCATTCTTATGATAAGGAATCAAACTTTACTGTCATTGTATCCTTTTTTTCCTTTGTCACATTTTTGGGGATTTGAAGTAATTTTAATTTTTTAATGTGTCATTCCTTTCAATTTCCACTTTCACTCTACATTGGATAAAATAAATTCAAAGTTAAGATAGCACTTTTTATTTCACCTACATTTATGAGACTCTTAGACCACATGCTCTTTGAAGTTCTTTCTCTTAACAACCTTGTCCCAAGTATTCAAATTTAAGTCATATTTATCACCCATGTTTGGTTTTACAAATTTGTATGGAGTATAAATATAAAAATCCATAATGGAAATGAAAATCCAAATCATTTGAATAAAAAGGCAATGATATCTAAAATGAAACATACAAATCTCAAAAGTCAAATTCACACTGAAATATGTGATTAAAAGCACATATCCTATCTCTAATTTAATCTCAAACTCCATATTTGGTCTCATATATATTCAAGGTCCTTTAGGATGTGGTAGGCCAGTACATTAGAATATGGGATTTCAAAAAAACAACTTTATGGTGCTACCTACTTTCTCATGTAAGTACCCAATCTTTGTAGTAGACTGATGGCACTATAAGGGGTACTGAAGAATGGGGAACACATCATGGGAAGGTAGGTATATTTTAATTTTCATGCATATAGCCTTCATGGGATGATCTATAAACTACATTTGTTGATGTAAGACTTGTATGGCTATGATAAGTTCTTCATAATACTTAAGGTCAAAAGTTCTCTTGTTTTGAAAAACCTAATTTGAGTGCCTTGAATTTGATAAAAAGTTCCTCTACCTTGGTTTTTACTTCATTCTCCCCTCTAGCCATTTAGTTTCCCCCCTTGATATAAAAATTGTGATTCAAAATCTATTTTCCCTTCTTATTTAATCCTTCTTCTTCATCTCTTAAAAACATGCTAGCACTCCTTTGTTTTAGTTTTATCTATCCTTATAGTTAAAAAACATGTTGAGTAACTATGGATTACATCCCTTTTATTTCACCATGATTTACATTTCTAGACTTAATTCAATTTATTTTTACCATTTATCATAATTTTACTATCTTTTTATTAAGAACACCTGAGATCATACCCTTTTTACATTGTTGAATGAGGTTGGCTTGTTACTCCTCACTCATCAATGTTGTTTTCCCTTTTATGCACCTTTTTCCATTTTTTAGTGAGATGTATCAATGTTATTTTACCATTTTTTTAGTATTTTACCATTGATTTTTTTTTACCATCTTATTTGACATGTATCCTTGGTTTGACATGGTTATTTTTCCTTTCTTACTTAAGGATAACTTGTTTGAGTTTTTTAGTCTTTAGTAGCCTTGGATTTTTTATTACTTGATTTACTCTTGTTGTTTGACTTGGGAATTTGGTCTAACATAGAAATTGTCTCCCTAACTTACCAAATTTCCAAAGTATGTCCCATTCTCATATCACTAGCTATCATGGCTTTTCTTGGATTTATTTATTTTTGATCTTTAGTTTTGTATCCTTGGGTTTGTTGAAAATAGTCGTTATCCCCTATATAATCGAAACTAACAACACATTAGATAACCATCCCACAATAAAGGTAAGTCAAGGTACACATTAAATTTAGTTTTTAGTAATTTAATTGTTATTCATTTACTTTTAGTTATTTTTTCTTTAAAATACTAATGTTTTTTTAGCATCAGCGTTATGTGTTACTATGTTCTTTCTCTATGCAACCATCCCCTATTACACTTTAGTGATACATGACGATCTTTGAGTATGAAATATGTATACACATAATATTTTTAATTTTTTATTAAATACTAACACTTTACATCTTATATAAATCCATCAAGATTCAATCTCTTTGAGTACATGCCTTAAGGGGTACACTGGGAAAGGGGTGGATAGACCTTTGGTGGTTCATAGGATTTTTTCCCTTTATTTCCAAATTATTGCTAATCTAACCATCTCTTAAACCCATTCCCTAAGCTATTACTCCTCCCTTTCACACTTCTCTAGTATGTTTCCTCTTTCCATCATCCTTTTCTTTCATTAATTCCTGTTTAGACTATCGAATATACTAGGTTGACCTTGTATAGTTTAGGGGTATTTTTCACTTTTTGGTTTGTTATCCTTTTGATAGACCTAGCTCAAATATAGTGAATTATCCTAAAAAATATATAGGGTCAACCATGTCCAACCCTATACAAATGAAAATTTTAGGGGGATTTAGGGCAAGATCCACCTATAAATATAATATCATTTCATCATTATTTTAGTATGCAATCAAGAGTTATTATGTGCTCATGCTTCTTCATAATTTTCTCTTCCACCATTCTACTTCAAGAGTCTTAGTTTAGGGTTTCTATTTAGATAATATAATCTTTTGGATAAGTCTTGGATGTTATTCTCATAGGTGAAATATCAAACCTTAGGAATCTTTTAGGGATGTTACATGATTGTGTTAGACTATAAGCTTTAAAACCCTACCTCATATGGTGTATTATGATGAGTGATCCACTAATCCAGTCTAGTGGATCCCCATATTGGTCATGCTCCTTATTAAAAAATGTATTCCCAATCTTAAGTGTAGGTATACCCTATATTTTCCAAGATTGTATTGATTTATAGACATGATGCATTTCTGATTGTATACAATTTTCACATTCTCACTTGGTGGTCACTCCTTGTTCACTATGGCCATTTGGACTAGTTGATATGAAGGTGTTAGAAAAGGTAATTATGTGATTATATGATGTAATACATGAACATTAAGGGTTATATTAGGTCCTATTATTATTCCCAAAGTGAGTTACATCTTTTGAAACCTTTTTATACCTACATAACACACAAAACTATCAAGAAAATACATTTTCAACCGTGTTCATACAACTAGGGTAGAACTTAATCTAATGGTAAGGAGACATAGGGAGTATTATACAAGTAAAATTAATTTACCAAGTCATTATAGTTAATATATATGCCTCTCTTTCTTCATCTTTCCAATCAGGTCCTTAGCAAGGGTTTTAGAGGGTTTTAGCCTTTAAGGATTATTCACATAGTTGTGATGTTCAAACCCTAAATAAATTCCAAAAAGTCCAAGTTAAATAACCCATCAAACATATCTTAAATCCATAAGCTCCCATGCTAATATTTTGTACATGTGTGAGCTCCCAAAGTTGCCTACTCAAGTTCTTTTTAGTTTATGCACACCCTATTATGACCTTAAGACAAGAAATGGATTATCTATGGCATTCCCTATAAATTGAGGATTATAACACACCTCATATATACATATGAACATGTTACAATAATTTTGAATGAATCTTTAGTGTCAAAAAAGGAAAGGACCCTCCTTTAGGCATTAGGGCTAGACTAGGCCTAGAAGAGCTTGACCACATACTTGTAGGTTTAGACCACCTTATTTAGTCTCTAATCCATATGCATAGTTTTTAATGTTTTTAAATGTGTAAAACCACTTTCCAAAACTAATTTTATGGTTATAATAGTCTCTATCTTACCTTTATTTCATCATTGACCTACTAACCTATAGAGTTTTCATCTTGGGAGTACCCTTTGTCTAAAACACAACAAAGGGTACTTCCCCTATTGACATAGATATGAGGATGGTATGAATATATTATCCAAGTCATAAGGATAATATATGAAAAAATTTATATATTGGTCACATAAATATCCTCTCTAAACATCATCAAACCCTCAAAGTAGACTGTGTGGTGTTCACTATGTGCAAAGTTGGCATGTGGACTATATGTTGCATGCAAACCCACTCCATGCTCTATTTCCACTGTATAAGGATATTACGAATTGGTAATTTTTATTTTGAGGGTAATCCAAACACTATTATATTCCAATTTTTTCCCAAAAATTTGATTTCACACTCTATCTTGACTGGTTTAGACTTTAGGTTGACTATGACTATGTTTCTCCTTAGAGAGGAACTTGCTTGTAGGTGAACTTTGAATTTTATACCTTGTATAATTGAATCACCATATTATTTAAGTAATTAATATCATATTATATTTAGTTAGGTCACTTCACATCATATCCATCATAATCTAATCACCAAGGTAGTCATACCTTAGAACATTATTAACTATAATCAACTATAGTTAAACCTTCTTAAAGAAACAATGGATCTTGTAGGTATATATCTAGGATTTAGAAATTGTGTCACATGATCTACGTTATATTTTTGGGTATTTGGAGGCAATTAAAAATCTTAGGTGTTCTTATTTTCATGATTTCATGTCTAGATCTATATCATGATATTATAGGTACCTACAGTAAGTTATAGGTGGCCTTATTGAGAAAAAGTACACCTATAGGTGCATATATAGTTCAAAGACCTAGTACTCCAACCCTTCCCAATGTTATTTAGATCATTATTGATCCTTTCTCCTTAATAGGATCATTAAACATGGTGAAATGTCTCTAAACTACCACTTTGAAGTGTAAGATCACCTAAAGGTTTTAAATACTATAGTAAACACTCAAAGGTTGAAGTGAACAATTATGCAAATTTGAAACCTTCTAATCATCACTTATGGGACCAAAAAAACATTATATTTGGTTAAATAAAATATATTATTATGGAATTAAAATATGTAGTCCTCCAAAATTATCTAGGAACCATGTTTACTCATCATATAACACCATCCAAATTGGATCAAACCCTATTTTGGAGTATTTAAGGAAACAAGTCCTTAAACTAAGATTTATTCACTTGAATTGACTTCTAAAATTTTAATACCAATATAATGACTCAAAAATGGTTCTCATGACTCATTTCAACTATTAAACATTCTATGAAGGTTTCTAACATGCTTGGACTTCTCTATAACTACCTTCAAGTCTCTGTGTAAGGCTAAGTGTAGATGGACATTTCAAAATACAGGATAGTTGAGAATAAGACTTGAGAAATATGCATCTTACATTGCATAAAATCAGATTTAGACCTTCTAAATGTGATAAAATGAAACCTTAAAACCTTAAAATACTTGAAAAAATCTTTAATACTCCCATTCCAATGTTCTCAGTCTCTTATAAGTGCACATCAATGGTGTTTGAGTATGCATATTTGAGAATTGACTATCACGGTCCATAATATGATATTTGGAAGGTTTGGATTGATTAATAATGTAATAATAATTTGTTAAACCCATATTTGACTCTTCATAACATCTCCATTAAAATCCTTATGACTTTACACACCTCACTTAGCTGACTACGTATGGAATCATGTAGGAAGTTGACTATGGGTCCTTAGAGAGAAATATTGGAAGGGAAGAGTGATTTTAATGGCATTAAAATCATAAGGTACAAAATTATATATTAATTTGATGCCATTATAGGAAATGACAACCTTTGTTGTTGATGATCATGTCTACAACCTAGTAATAGTGATAATAACCTATAATTTTAGATGTTTAGCTCCTCAAGTCACCTCCAAACGTCAAAACATATGGAAAACATTAGATAATTAATTACACCTCATTTGGAAATAAATTCATCAATTTATTTGTATAGACTAGTTCAAATAGAAGTAAAACATATAGGTTATGGGGATTAGCCAACAAAACAAGATAGTCAACTTCTTAAGAATTGTTCATAAAGTATAGGTAACCATTATGCCAACCAATACCATTAAAATTAAAAATAAAAATTTTAATATCCACCACCAAGATTATTTGACCTAGAACCTCTCCTACTTGTTGTACCATTAGAAAAATTGTTAACAAGTTTTGTATGCCTAGTGGAACAATGGAGAAGAGAAATAGTTTTGGTCCATTTTTGGAACTTAAAAATTATATAAATCATGTAAATGGAGTCAAGGAAGTTAAAGGGTAACTTCATGAGATTTATACAAATGTCATATTCCCCCTAGGCCATACAACTTCCAAAACTCCCTTTCTTTCAACTATTTTCTTGATTTCATTTAACACCTACAAGTTTTTAAATTAGTACTAACAAGGATTGATAGGTTCTAACATATTTTACATTAAAATGAAGTTTATAACACTTTTAAACCTTTTATAACTATACCACTTTCATTTATTACCCAATAATGACCCCTAAGTGGCATAAAATGACACAAGCACTAAATTGGACAATGACCAAGCTAGAAACACATTAAATGTCCTAAATTAAACCATGAAAAACCATATATCATGATAATAATCCCCTATATCAAGTTTTTTACTATAAGGGATGACCTATTTTAACTTGTGGTGAAAATAGTTAACATTTTTGGTAATTTCCCAAGGGTGATATGTTTGTTATGCCAAGACCAGTGGCTTAATATTGTCCATTAGGCCATAGAGTCACCTATACACATGTTTGACACATAATATTTCTTGTAAACCATACCAAACACAAAAAAAAGACACACACAATGAGACACACCAAAGGTAAACAAACCAAGAACACTTATGGAACATAACACACATAGTTGAAAGAAAGACACACACATCTAATACACTATTTACAAAACCCCACTCTTGAGGTGAAAAAAATTACCATACTTCATCCAGGGTCAAAGATGGTTCCTATTTCATCTTTTTCACTCCATGAAGGTAATCTAGCATGAGAAACATGCTCATCATGAGTCACTTAAATATGTGTATGGTCAAGAAGCTTACCAACTTTATGTTTTTTCAAGATTAGAAGTGGGCTATTCAAAACCTTCATGGATGTTATTTTATACTCTCTAAGAGCCTTGATTGGAGCTACAATCCTCTTTATTTATATCAAATCTGATATGATCTTCTCAAACTATAGATTAGAAGGTATGATATCTACCTCATCTTTGTTCTCTTCTAGGATATAATGTGATTGATATATGGAGTCATCAAGTTTGCCTATATCATGTTCCACCACATCTATAAATGACTCAACATCAGGCTAGGATTTTGAACATTATTTAAACACCACAAAATCTGCCTTGGACTCATGAGACTCATCTATAATTATAAACTCTTGGATAGGAGATTGATGTTCATCCTTGTTCTTAATGGAACACTCAACAATATGTTTGTTAGACTCACTAGAAAACACATCAAATATAGACTTATTAGGATGGGATATAACATTAATTAACTCTTCAAACTCTTGACATATGAAATTGAAACTTTACCATAAGCCATCCTCCTATTCCTCATAAGTGTCATCATCTAGGGCAACTTCATCAATTATAGGCAAAATCACATTATTTTTCTCACCATCTTGATCAATTGTGTCCTTCAGTCTATCATCATGATGCTCATTAATCATATAATTACCTTTAACATCTAGTAAAGAAGAATTTCTAACACTCACCTCAGCTTGATCAAATGGTTCCTCATGGATGATCTAGGTACCAAGATTAGTTTGCTCAAAATATGTATAAGGATCTTGCTCATAAGCATCTACAGCATACTCATATAGAAACAAGTCAGTTATGCCTTTAAGTTTGTAATCACCATCATCCACATTAGACTCCTCATTTTCATTGATAACATAATTTAAGTTAGAACATGACGCAACATAAGGTTTAGTATGAAACCTTGTAAGTGGTTGAGTTTTTATAGTCAACTTACTCCCATATCTTCTCCTAAATACCAATACAGACCAATCAACTGAGAGGTAGTCAACTATCTTGGCTATAAAGTCTCTTGAAAGACAAATTGTAAAATGAACAAGTAGGTCCAACACAACAATTTCTTAAAGGATATGGAAACTAGGGAAATCATGCAAGAAAACCTTCAAATATTTGATTGACCCTATTATCTTAGTAGGTGTAAAATAAAGATGAATTAGTCCTTTAATATGGGGTTCATATTTTAGGCCCAAATTATCAGCTATAACTTTGGTCATGACTGATGTAGTGTCACCATTATCAACTATGCAAATGTGAACTATTTTATCCCCAAATATGAGAGTGAGGTAGAAAGGTGGATGCTTATCAACTTTGGTATATGGTTATAAATTTTTTTAGGGGAATTTTTAAGATCTACATGACCATGAAGATTGATTAGAAGTGGAGGATGAGTAGGGATAGTGGATAACTATTTTTGTAAGAGATCCTTTTTTTGAGGATATGGAAGACATCTTAAACTGAAATGGATGCCTTGGAATTATTTAATGAATATAATATGTTTAGAGTAGATATGCTTACCTTTTATTTAGTCCCTAGAGGCAAATAAGTTATTTAAATTTGATTAATTGAAACACCTTTAGCGTACCCTACCACATTATGATTTGGAGGAGGTGTAGGAGTGTTTGGGACTATCATGCTTTAATCCATGCTTTACTTCCTTGTATAAGGATTGGATGAACTTTTAAGCACATTTATATCACCTCTTAAAGCCCTCCTCTTGGACCTTATGTTATATATAGTATAAATTCTTTTATTGAGAAAAGAAATATCTTACACCAATAAGTTAGTGAAGATTTCTCCTTGAGGCTACCAGTCTTTACTTGATTACATAATGACTTTATATTTGAATGATAGGAGAGGAGTGACTCCTCCTTGAGAAAATAAATCTTGGTCTCCACCCTCATTTTCATCCATGAATTGTCCTTTTTACTAATCTTATCCTTGTACCAAGTTGATATGTACTAGTACCATCTCTCTTGTTTTGGTGGTAGATGTAGGATTATATATATTGGTAAGCCTATTAAATTTAAGTTACCCTTGGCCTCTCCCTCTCCCATATTGTTGGCCATATTGTTGATAATATGGATATGTATTTCTATGATCACCTTGTTGTGTGTTAGCTTGCCTATTTTGAAATTATAAGGCTTGACATCTTGTCTCATAGAACTTAGACCTTAACTGCAAATCAATAGTATCTTCTACCTTCTTAGGAGTAGAAATTGGCTTGACATTTTCATTAGGAACTTGGGAAATAATTGGAGAAACAAATATAAAATTATGTTGTAGAGGCATAAACACTTTAGGAGGAAAATTTATATCTTGAATGAGTCCATTATCAGCTCTAATGGAAAGGTCATATGCTTAGAGAAGAGTAAAACCACCCATGTATTAAGACATGATGTCAATATCAGTAACAATGACTCTCAAATATGTAGGAAACATAAAGCTAGCAGGTGGTCTCATGGGAGGAGGAAATATATAATAATTAGTTTGAAACTTCTGATTTAATTCATGAATTATTTCCTTGGGGGATCTTTGTATCACATTAATCTGATGTATAAGTGAATTATGGTCACTCTCATCCTCAAACCTTTAAGTTAACAACACTCCAATTTCATCCCATGATGTGATGCATCCATCGAGAAAAGTCTTATACTAGTCAAGTTATTTCCCTCTAAGAGACATGGTATGGAGTATAACTAAATATTCTCCTTAGTGACATTGTGGAAACTAAAAAAATTGGAGATATCCCTAATTTGTTGACTAGGTGTGACATGAGCTCCACCATTAAATGTGGGCACACTCCTTGTAGCTTTATGTGAAATGGAATCATATTAATCAATATGGATTGTATTATTAGTGTTTATTGTATGTAATTCATGTTTCCTATCCATTATTTCTTAAATGTCTTCACTTTCTTGGATAGCAAAATCCTCTTGGTCTTCAAAGGGTAGATTAGGCTGAGGATATTAGACTTTAAGAGGAAGTTTAGGATGATTAGGTAAATTGACAGGATTGAGAACTCTACTATATGATGAAATAGTAAGGACCATGAATTATGAAAAAAATATATTATAAAAGAATGGTATACAACCAAATTTAACCTTGACAAATGCTAAGTAGCACACCAATTTGTAGTTGATGTTGTCAAGACCAACATTCACTTGGATAAGTTGTCTTGAGGATAATGGGTCCCATTGGGCATGCCAAAACTATTATCACCAAATATTTCACCATATATGAGGTTGTTAAAGTATCCTCTAAATTTTTTAAACATGTTAATTCTTCTAGGTATGTGGGCTTACCTATAGTATAAGCAGATGTCTAGGTTAAAGGGCTAGCTCCTTGAATTCAACTTAAAATTATTATCACTTAGTTGATTATTTATGGGAAAAGGGATGGAATTTTGAATTAAATTAAACTAATCTAATGGTGTGATAAAATAAATATTTACATAGGACTTTCATACTTCTTTCACTAAGAAACATGACCTACAACACTAGTTTCAAAGTCCTTGAATGCTCTAACATTAATACTTCAATATGGAGGTGATATGCATTAGGGATATCTAAGGTATGTGGATCATAGTTTAGTTGTAAACAATAAGGCTAATTAAACACTTTATAATATACCCATACACTTAAAAACACTTCATATGACTTATTAATGTTTAACAATTTACATTAAGCATGAAAGGATTGAAAGAAAGCAAGGATAGATGAATATCACTTAACTATTCACTATACATCTCTTCACACACTTTGAAAAGGTGATATATAAAATAAAAATATATTGTATTTATTATTAAAAGGAAAATTACAACATCAATCCAATATGGATTTGCCATACATGGAGTGGAATTAGTCTATAAGAGCTTAAATGGCTAGTACTTATAGAATTTGATAGAGGGGAGTAGAGAATGAAGTTTAAGAGTCACAAATACACTTTTAAATTTAAGAAATTAAAGTTAAGTATACAAGAGGATGAAGTATAATAAATACCATGTAAGTTATACTTCAAAAAAATTCCCTCAAAATCATGAAACTTCTCAAATATGGTGTAAGACTCTTCATTTACTTGTCTAGAAAATTGCCTTACTCATTTGGCTTTATTTCAATGCTTCAAAGTAGACTAGTGACATATGATATAATTTAACTAAGATTTATGGGTTATAAACATGATATAACATCAATTTTATGTGTCCCTAATCATTAGTATTCTTCTATCCAAGTGATCTCACTACATGCAATCATAATCACTCCTCTTTCACTCACCCTTCACACTCAACACTAAAGTGATCTTCAATTTTCCAAACCAGTCCATACAAGGGAGTGTATGATAATTTTAAAGGGTGATCATATATTTAGATTCATTAATTAGACCTTAAAAGTCCTCCCACATAAATTTTTCACCTTCTCACTTGGTGGTCACTCCTTGTTCACTATGCTAGTTTGGACTAGCTAAGATAAAGGTGTTAGGAGAGGTACTTTCATGTTTAGTTTTTGAAATAAATGAAAATTATGGGTTATATTAAATCTTATTATTCCTCCCAAAGTTAGTTTCATCTTATGAAACCCTTTTGTACCTACAAAACACACAAAACTATCAATAAAATCTATTTTCCACCATGTTTGTATAAGGTATAACTCAATTTGATAAGAAGGATCCCTCGGAAGTCTTCTACAAGTCTAAGTCACTTTCAAAGTCATTATAGCTCATCTGGATCCCTCTATTTCTTCTTCTTTTTAATCTAGTTCTTAACAAGGGTTTTATCCTTTAATGATTATTCATATAGGTATGACATTCAAACCCTGAATAAATTCCAAAAAGTCCAAGTTCAAGATCCCCTCCAACATCTCCTAACTCCCTAAGTTCCCATGTTAAGCCTATGTACAAGTGTGAACTCCCAATGTTGCCTAGTCAATCCCTTCTTAGCTTTCTGCATACCCTGTTATGACCTTAAGCCAATGAATGGATTATTCTTTACTTTCTCTAAAAATTGAGGATTATATCACACCTCATATATCCATATGGACATGTTGTAATACATTGTAATTCTTATTTTTTGTTATAAATGGAAAGGACCCTCCTTTAAGAATCAGGCCTAGTAGAGCTTGACTACATACTTGTAGGTTTGAACTAACTTGCTTATTTTCTAACCCATATACATTTTTTTCATGTTGGTCTATGTGTAACACCACTTTCCAAATATCTGTTTAGGGTTTTAATAGTCTATATCTTACCTTTATTTCATCATTAACCTACTGACTTCTAGAGTTTTCATCTTGGGAGTACCCTCTAGCTGAGACAGAATAGAGGGTACTTCCACTATTTCCCCAGGCAAGAGGATGGTATGAATGGATTATCTAAGTTTTAAGTATACTATATGAAAATTTTAATATATTTCTCACATTAATGTCCTCTCAAAACATCATCAAACCCTCAAGGTAGACTATGTGGTGTTCACTATGTGCAGGGTTGGAATGTGGACTATATATTCCATGAAAACCCATTCCATGCTCTATGTCCACTATATAATTATATTATAAAGTGGTCATTATCACTATGTTGGTACTAAAAATATTTTTATCCTCAAATCTTCTCCCAAACCTGTCATTGTACACTCTCTCTTGACTAGTCTAGACTACAAGTTGATTGTGACTGTATTTCTCCTTAGAGAGGAAATTTCATGTAGGAAAAGTATGAATTTTAGATCTTGTATCATTACCTCAACATATTATTTAAGTCATTACTATCATCCTATAGTCATTTAGGTCACTTCACATCATATCCATGTTAAGATAATCACTAAAATAGCCATACCTTATAACATTGTTAGCTACATTCAATTGTAGTTTACCCTTCTTGAAGTGAAAATGGACCTTATATGTGTATTTTAGGCTTTATAACTAGTTTCACATGATCTAAGATCTATTTTGAGGTCTTTAGAGGCACACCTAACAAGTAAGTGTTATGATTTACATGATTTCATGTCTAGATCTATATCATGAGACTATAAGTAACTACAGTCAGCTATAGGTGACCTTTTTGAGAAAAAATACACCTATAGGTGCATATATAGGTGAAAAAACTAATACTCTAACCCTTCCCAATGTTATTTTTATCCTTAGTGAGCCTTTATCCTCAATAGGATCATTCAACATGGTGAAATGTCTCTAAAATTCCACCTTGGAGTGTAATATCACCTAGAGGTTCAAAATATTGTAGTAAACACTAAAAGGTTGTAGGAAATAATTTTGTGAATTTGAAACCTTATAATCATCACTTGTGAGACCAAACACCCATCATATTTGGTTAAGAAAACTCTCTTATGTTAAGGATACAATATTTAATCCTCGAAACTCATCTATGCACCATGTTTGCTCATCATATAACATTATAAAAATTAGATCAGACCCTATTTTTGAGTCTTTAAGGAAACAAGTCCTTCAAATCAGATTTCTTCATTTAAAATGGATTCTCAACTATGTCTACCAATATAATGACTAAAATATGGTTATAATGACTCATATAATTGATTCAACCTTCTATGAATGTTTCTAACATGCTTGGACTTCTCTATAACTACCTTTAGGTCTCTGTGCAAGGCCACTCATAGGTGGACATTTTACCATAAAGGGTAGTTAATAATAAGTCTTGATCAATGTGCATATTTCATGGTTTAAAATAAACATTATAACTTATAAAGGTTCTTAAATGAATCCTTACAACCTTGAAGGACTTGAAACAAGTTTCAATACTCCCATTCCAATGTTCTCAGTCTCTTGTAGGTGCACATCAATGGTGTATGACTATGCATATATGAGACTTAACTATCAAAGTTCGTAATATTGTATTTGGGAAGTTTGGATTTATTAATAATTTAATATTAATTTGTTGAACCCATATTATATTCTTAATAACATCTCCATAAACATCCTCAGGGCTTCACACACCTCACTCAACTAATTGTGTATGGAATCATGTAGGAATTTGACTATGGGTCATTCTTGACTACAAATTTCATGATTTTAACCTTGGAGAGTAGTATTTAAATGTAAGATTGATATTTATGGCATGAAAATCATAAGGTAAAACATGATACATTAATTTGAAGACATTATAGGAAATGGCAACCTCTATAATTTTTCATTATGTCTACAACTTGGCAATAGTGACCCTAACCTACAATTTGATATATTAGCTCCTCAATACACCTCCAAACATGAAACAAAAGATGTAAAACATTAAATAAGTAATAAATCCTCCTTTAGAATCAAATTCATAAATTTATTTATATGGAATAACTCAAATAGAAGCAAAACCTATAGGGTGTGGGGATTAACAAGACAAACAAGACAATAAACTTCTTAAGAATGATTCATAAAGTATATGAAACAATTATTTCAAATGATTACATGAAAATTAATTATTCCAATTTTAATATCTGTAACCAAGATCATTTAACCTGAAACCTCTCCTACTAGCTATAACATCAGAGGATATGTTAACCATTTTTGTATGCCTAATGGAGTGATTGAAAAGAGAAATGGTGTGGGTCCATTTTTGGCACTTCCAAAGTAGTTCAAAAATGTAAATGAAGTCAATGAATATTAATGGTCACTACATGAGCTTTTCACACGTGCCATATTCCCCCATAAGATGTATAACTTCTAAAGCCCTCTTTCTTTCAATTATTTTCTTGATTTCACTTAACACCTACAAGTTTTTTAGTTAATACTAACAAGGAATGATATGGTCTAAAATATTTATTAAATAAATTTTATGACACTTTGACACATTGGAAAACTATACCACCTTTATTTATAACCCAAATATCACCCCTAAGTGACATAAAATGACATAAGGACTAAATTAGACCATGACAAAGCTATAAACATATTAAATATCCTAAAATAAACCATGAAACACCATATATCATGATAATATACCCATATATCATGTTTTGGACTATAAAGGGTTGACCTATTTTGACTTGTAGTCGAAATAGTCAACAAGTATGATAAGGCTATTATTTCCCTCTTCAATTTGGCCTTGTAACTAACTTGAAGTGGATGACACATGCCATTTGAGTTACCCATATTATTATCTTCTCTATCTCCTTCAAATTTCCTATATATTCTATCATGAATGGCTTGTAATGGATCCTTTTGCTAAGTATGGTGAAGCCCTGCTCAACTAAAGACTTGTACTATGCTTTTGAATGTTGAATAAAGTTGATTCTTACCTTCTTGATTACTTTAAACTAGTGTACTTGTGTGTTTATTGATATTAAATACTAATAGTAGTGCCTTCACTCTTTCTCTCTCATTTTTCCTCTCCTAGCTCTTTGTAAATGGATAATGTTTTAGATTGAGGTAAAAGCAGGTTTTGAAGGGGCCTTGAAACCTTGTTACAATGAAAGAAAGAAAGATCGCCCAAGACCACATGAAAAGCCTAAAAACTACTACAAGGAGGTAGCAAAAACAGGTTTTTAATGGACCTGAAACCACTAGAAAGACTTACGGTCAAAACCCAGATTTAACAGAGATCTAGTTTCACCAAAGGCAAAGGATTAAAAAAAGAAAATAGAGAATAGGACCAGTTACTAAACCAACAAGAAGAACCAGATTATTCATCTAGTTCCAATATCATTTTCATAGTTTATTTTCCTTTCATAATAGTATCCTGGGCAGTGGTTGCCTCCAACATAGCTCCTTTTTGTGTAACCTTCTTTCTAGAACTTTGTCTCATCCTTTTGTTGGGTCCCTCCAGGGCTTTGGTCTCCTCATTGGCTCTTTTACCTATATTGATAGTAGCAGCACAAAAATTGGATGTAACTTCCTCCATTTTCATTTTGTTGTCCTTAATACGTTCCTGGAGGTTATTTTCATAGGCTTTGAGCTTGACTGGGATCTCCCTTATCTAATTTTCCATATTGTTTATTTTGTTCCATATAGCTTTCAGGGTGTCTTCCATAGTTTCAACTTTCCTCTTAAGATCCATAATCTCCCTACACGTCCAAAAATCAAATTGGGATGATGCCTCTGCTTTACAATTAACCCAAGTCATAGGTGTGTGTGTTTCATCTTTCTATTTTTTCCCTCTCCATTCCTCAGAATTTTTATTGGGACTGTTCCTGGCTTCTTCAAAGATATCCTCTCGACTCTTTTGTTCCCACTCTTTAATTCTAGTTTGAATTTCCATATCCGTATCTTGATTATCATCCTGACCTGAAGTTTCCTTTTTGTTCTTTGAAGTTGGGTCCTCAACAGGGTCATCCTGGACAAATTCATCCTCTGACACTTTCTGGTTTTCCTCCATATCTACAGTTCTGTTTATAGAATCCTCCTTTGTGTTGACATCATCTTTTTCATTCTTCTTAGAACATTCTTCATCCTCATTAGAGTTTGTATCCCAGCTTTCAGTTCCTTCTTCTTCCTCTAAGTTTTCCTCCCTAGGTTTTTTAATTCTCTCCCATTCCTTATCTTCTTCTACATTCTGCTTTTTAGCACTAAGGAGCTTGATTTTTCCTTTCCCATTTACACTTTCACTCTTTCTGTTCCCTGACACCTTATTTTTCCCCTGTTTGGGGTGCTTAACCATTGCACTATTCTTGCAGTAGCCTTCGATAAGCAGAATAAGGCCTTCATGTAGGATAGGGCATGTTTTCTTTTTCCTATGAGCATATAAACTTTGGACCAAGGAGAAGCGAAGATAAAAGGGAAAAGACAAACTAACCTTGTGCCTAAAATGGTTAAGGAAGACAAAATGAAACTTGTGCACACGCTTGCTTCTTCCATCCAGGATGAAGTACTCCCTTATGCAGCTTAAGACATCCCTCCATATCCCTTTAATCTGATCCAATTCATAGAAATCCCCATTCTTGACCAGCTTCTGCTCTTCCTCATCCAGCTTGATGAGAGGATTTTATAGCTAAGGTTGCAAATGGATAATGTTATTTTAGGTCATATGGTGAATTTGAGATGGTTTTGCATAGTTTGGAAGTATATTTCAATCATTATCATCTTTATTATATGTCTCAATTATCCCTCTCATTTAATGTATTATCTATGACTTCCATGTTGAAACACTCATGCTTGAAGGTCCTTGTCAAGTAATGTTATTAGATTCAGGCCTCATTCATGTTTTTAGTGCATGATAGTCAAGCAAAGGGTCTTAATTTAGTGCAACACCTCCTTAGATTAGTTTACTTTTAGATCATCTACACTTTTCCATTATAAAAAAATAGTATTAGTTTGTAGTTTTAAGTGATACATCAATGGATTGAACCCTATCTATAGATTCACATCACTGATTAGGATACCCATAGCCTAGAGGTGTTTCCATGTTATCACTTAAGTGATAAATCTTGAACAACCTCCTAAAGGGTATAAATTTTGAGTATAACAACACCCACACATATCAAAATTTATGATTAAACATTTGGTGAATGTGTCTCTTTATGGAAACCTTAGTTTTTCCTAGGTTATTCACCCTTTTTAGGGTTTTCATGTTGTCTTTTTCCATATTTACTATATTATTTATATGTAACCTATGTGTATCCTCAGATTAGATAATGTTTCTATTAAACACTTAGATATTCCTCATTTTCCACATAAGATCGCTCAAATTAATGAAGTAACAAATCTTATGCCTAGTGAAAAAGTCAATAATGCAACTAAGAATCATAATGATAATTTTATCATAGAATATTATTTTGTTAATGAAAATAATGAATCTAATGCAAATAATGAACATGAAAAAATAGATCAATAGAAAGTACAAACTCTTTATATGTTTCAAGAGTGAATTCATAAAAACCCTCAAGATGTTCATGAGATCTTAAGAACCATATCAAAAATAAAAAACTAAAAAATAATATAAGAAAAACTAAGCCCATTTATTTATCATGTTGTTAGAGCTATGAGATATTTTCATATTCCTATAACCCTCCTCATGAGCACATTGTCTCTTCATACTTATAATAGGGGCATGAGTTATTATGTGTTTACACCATTTTTCCTAAAATAAATTCTACTATTGTTACATCCTCCATGGGAACCATTTGCACTTCATCCTAGTAACCAATTTCAATGCCTATATCAATTCAAACTATGGGTACACCTCCTTTGGTGACATCTCAAACATTAAACCTTAATGATCAAAATGTGCAATATCTTCCCTAAACTATAATGTTTTTAAAACCAAGGTTACAAATATCGAGATAAATTATATGAAGTCACGTTATGTTTTTGATTCATAAGGGGTGTTTTATAACCCTCTTGCACCAAAAATATCATTATACCCTTTACCAAATGGTTTTGTTTCACCTAAGTTCACATTTTATAATGGAAAGGGTTATTTTTAATAGCATATTCAATATTTATATGTGGCATCCCTTAATTATACCTCAAATTATAAGCTTTTGATTAAATTATTTCAAATGATCTTCAAGGGATATGCTTTAGATGGTTCTATGTTTTACAAATTCAATATGTAAAAGCATTAAAAACTCTAGTTGATTAGTTTTTGATGCACTTCTACATAAAAATTACTAAAAATGTATCATATGCCCAAATTGTAAAAATAAAACAAGGAACCAATGATCCTATCAATGGATATGGATTTAGATAAAATATAATGTTGACCAAAGTGACAAACCAAATGGTATATAAAGAACTTAAATACATCTGTAAGAAAAGTTTCCTTTCCCACTACACGAGTCCATCATTTAAAAAAAAATGAAATACTTTAATGACTTATGAAATACTATGTGAGGTCTTGAAATTAAATTTATCTCATTAAACAATCTTAACTATGTATCCAACACATTAACTACATCTAATTCCAAGTTTCATATCAAACCAAGATATAAGGTCAAACCTATAGAACCTAGAAAGGAGACAACTATAATTTTTAATGTAGTGTCACAACAACCTAAATATATTTTCATATTTAATTCAGAAATTATATAAATTACATGATTACCTAAGTCTCTAACTTATCTGCTTAAGAATCTTTTATATTTTCATCTCATATCTCTCCCTCCTCCGATAGAGGTTGATATGAGTAGACATGTACCTCATTATATGATTTTAATGTTTATTATGACTATCACCAGGGCCTTATTCATTATACCAATTTATGGTAACATTTAAACATAAAATACAATATATTTTTGATAACCAAAAACTTACATTTGATGACCCTCCTAAAGATTTAGTGTCACAACTTGGTGACCATCAAAACCAAAATAGGTTTACTGATCCATTACAAGATTAAAGAGTTTAGAAGTGAAAATGTCACATAATTCACATCCTTATCCACCACTTCATGGAAACCCATTATATATGATTATTGGTACTTATACATGATTTACACCTCCTATGGTTCATAGACCACCTATTAATTTTTATGAAAGTGAGTTTCTGGATGATGACTCAGATATGCATTCATTATTTATTTGAGCATAATTAAATCACCAACCTATTCATAGTCTTATGATTGATAATGGTGATATTTAAAATATTTTAATCATGACATTAATTACATATTTTGGATATACACATTATTATTACCACCCTTTGATCAAACTAGTCAAAGCATTTGATGGGGCCTTATAACAAGTTATTGGTAAAATTGACTTACTTTCTGGGTTAGCCCAACATATGTGGACATAATTTTATCAGTTATAACTTACACATGAGTCTTTGATATGTTATTAGGATTACCTTGGATAGATAAAATCTACATAGTACCTTCCATAGCACATAGGTATATTAAATACATTCATACCAATAGAGTAGTCAGTTTCTAGAATTCAATATGAACATCCACTTGAAAATAAAATTGATTCCAAGGCATATATTTATCAAAAATAATAAGGATAATTCTCCATGAAAGGGTAATAAACAAGAAATCCCATTTCTTATGTGTCCCATACTAGATAGACCATTACATCATCTATACACAATGGATTCCATAAAATTCTCATCTACTACTATGTAGAAAATTTAGTTATCCAAAGCAACTAAAGATGTTCCTATTATTTATACTTTAAAAACAATAAGAATAAAAAAATGATGGGTTACACAAACTTTAAATCCCTCTACGACCTCTTTAAGACCATAAAGTCCTATGACACATACGTAGAACATTACATATCCTACAACTATAGATATTACACCAATACATGCTCTTTAATAGTACCACCATTTTGGTATACCATAAATAATGTTCATATGAAATATATATGAGACTCAATTATATGTAAGAATTGGTTTTTTATACTTTTCATTTCAATATATACCAAAAAATAAAAAATCAAATAAATCAAAAATAAATAAAAATATCAACATGTTCCTAATTATATTATTTTATATACACATGTTGTTTACTTCATGTTATTATATATCATATCATTAATTTCCCATATACATATATGATTCATGTCTCATTTGAGTGTGATATAAGCATACCCATATACATGATATATACACATAAAAATATTGGACCGTACATCCATTCACATCCTATTTACATTGGAAAAATTTTCTTTTTTTCTAAATCATGATACACCTATGTTATATTATTACATGATCACTTTCCATTATCATGTTTGAGATTTCATACTTACACATGACTATAAAGATGCTTATACCTTTCACAGAGTACTTGATTTGGTATATATTTAGCATTTCATACAAATGCATATGTTTTCAAAATTAGTACTCTATTTTCATGTTGGTTGATTATATTTATCTTAATTTACCATATTATACACTTTATTGAGTGTGTTATTTTATTTTTATGGTCTTTAATTGTATTGTATGTTTGAGAATTTAAACATGTTCCTTTGATTATGGTCCTCATGCATATGATTACCTATTTTAACATTTGAATATTTCATTATTTATTCTATTTGGACATTTGAATATGTCATAATATGTTTTATGGACATTTGATTAAGTCATGTCCCTTTGATAATGTGACATTTGAACATGCTCCTTTTATGAGGTCACCTTGGACCATTTCATGTTTCTTTACTTTTGATTGATCTTATGTGTGTGTTTTATTTCTTAATAATCTTGTGTTTTTACTCTCTAGACATTTTCATAATTTGTATTATTCATACTATAATTTGATGTAATCACACTGATGCATGCCCAACTACTATATCTAGCTAGACATGTTACTCCTATGTGATACATGATCCATACATAACTTATATAGTTAACTTATCATTTTGATGTAAGGTAACTACTAGATTATACTTCCCCTCACATCAAAAGGTAGAATATCAGTATGGGCATGTCATAGAGGCATGGCTTCCATACTTCCATATATTATCTAGATTATAATGGGATCATGTTATGTAAACATTATGTACACATTTACACCAATTCTTAGATTCTATAGATTATAGTGAGGGCATGTTATAGTTAGGGCATGTTACTTCACTCTTAAATTGATTTTAGATCCACTAGATTTCATGGTATATGATTTAGATACATATTTGAGGCATAATTATATATATTAATATTGTTAATATAACAATTTTTAATCTTGAGACATATAATAGGATCATATTTCATGTAAAGTGAACCTAAAGTTATAAAATCAAATCCTTTAAAAATTTGAAATATATTTATGGACTGATATTATAAAAAGTTAAACTTTTATGGAATGGTACTAAAATAACCTACTACAATTTTTGGTTCATTTTTAAAATGTTGAGTTTATTAAATCACTAAATCTTACCAATATTATAAGTTATAATTTATTAAATCATCTAAATTTAGTAGGCCTATAGTTTGAATTTCATTAAATCATCCATCCTCACTAGATATATGCTATGATTTGATAAAATTGTTCACACTCACAAGATTATGCACATATTTGGGTTTTATGATTGAAATTAAGAAAAATTAATAAACATGTTGTTACTCACATTTACATGTGTCCTCATATATGTATGTATAGATATATGTATTTGTGTGTGTGTGTGTGTGTGTGCATGTGTGTGTGTGTGTGTGTGTGTGTGTGTGTGTGTGTGTGTGTGTGTGTGTGTGTGTGTGTGTGTGTGTGTGTGTGTGTGTGTGTGTGTGTGAGTGTGTGTGTGTGAGTGTGTGTGTGTGTGTGTGTGTGTGTGTGTGTGTGTGTGTGTGTGTGTGTGTGTGTGTGTGTGTGTGTGTGTGTGTGTGTGTGTGTGTGTGTGTGTGTGTGTGTGTGTGTGTTTGTGTGCACTTATAGGTTCATATTTTTTCTAATATTATATTCAATTCTCTATAATGAGGCATCCTTTTAAATGAAATTTCCAAAAGGCAATATGGTTACAGTAACACACATGTGTACTTATAACCTTGATCTTTGTAATTTAAATCATTTAAATTTATTTCAATTTCATATTTCATAAATTAATTAGATATTATAACATCATATTTGTTGTAGGTCAATCACTAGGAAGCACTCAAGATGGACTCACTCAAAGACAAGGTGTGTTGTACACACCTAGGTATGTATTTATTTCATTTAAAATATCAATTCCATTTTTATATTAAAGGGGGTATGTATAGACTAAAATATGATATGTTGTAATTTAGTCTTATACACTTGGAAAATATCCATCATAGTTGTACCTTTCAGATATAGAACTATCTACTACCAAAAGTCTCATGTTCACTATCTCTTTGTGCCTAAATCACTTATCTCTTACTCCAAACATTGTTGTTGTAATGATTGGGCATTATAAATTGTGTACAATTTTATAAACCTAATTATTATCCGTCACTACTAGTTTTATACCTCTAATTATTTTCTAGCTTCCTAGACACTTGTATCTCAGAAAGACATCTTGATCGACACACAAGTGCATTACCAAAAAATCATCAAATTTGAAAATAAAATGTATCCTAAAGTTAAACCTATGTGATTTAATGTTATATACTTTTAAAATGGATTGGTATATATAAAATATCAACCCTCTTTCATTCCTCACCTAGAAATCACATACAACTCATAACATAATATACCAAGAAGCACTCAATCAAACATTAGAGTGAGAATACCTACCCTATTTATCCCTATTTCCATATCAATAAATAAGTATTTACATAGGTATGAATCATTTAAAGATCATTCCATGAGCCATATTTTCCAAGTTAAAATCTATATCACTACATGTGTATGTTTATCACACAATACATACATGTGTAACACAAGCGGACATGTAGGTGAAGTCTGAGGAAGTCTTCAAAATATTATATATATAGGCATTGCCCATTGACAAAGGGGTCCTTGGGGTAACTCAAGATAGTTATCCCATAAACACATTTTTCCATTGTCACTCTAAGGTGAGGAATCTAGGGTTTGAAAATTTGATAGAGTGATAACATGTGGGTGATATCTAAAGACATTAGAATAAAGGTGAAAAAAATCCAAAAGGTTCCAACTAGTTACATCTAGATCCAACCAATATTTCATATAGGACACCTATGTTGACATGAGCATCCAAATTTGATGCAATCATTTGAGACTATAGAAATAATATTCTTAGAATATGAATATTTTAATAGGATCATCTTCTAGTCCACTTATAGCCTCTTATAGGTCATAACTACATGAACATAATAAACTATATAAGTATCATAATTACATATTTATTTAAATTACTATTAGTAGTTTTAATTTACTATTTTTAGCTATCTTAGTTGTGCAACTTTAGAATATTATTTATCACTATTTTATATTAATTATGTTACTCATTATATTAGTTCACTATTGGGATCTTTTCCTTTAAACTAGCATATGTTTCCCTTAGTTGTGCACCTAAATAAATCAGATTTCCAACATGTTAGTGCACTATCATTTCATGCAAGAATAGGTTCTCACATGCTCACCTAAAGCACATATCTTAAGACTAGTTCCCATTGGTTTTGTTGGATGAGGGTGTATTCATATGATTCCATAGACTAAGTTCCTCAAACAAGTACTTAATACTATACTCATCCTTAGTCCTATATCTAATGTTAGCCTAATTTTTCATAACTTAACTTATCAAAAGAAAAATACATTGGTATAAATTGGTAACATATAGTATCAACTCCATTTAACTAGAGACAAATAAACAAAGAATTACATCAATACACGTTTCTTTCCATTATATTCATAAGTTATATTTAAAAGTATAGTGATTTTAAAATTACAATGATAACGAACCCATCAATAACAAATAAAATAGATCAAGGGGGTATTTATACTTAGTTTACCCTGACCAATTAGTTATAAAAGTAATTACAAATAAGATGACTTTACAATGATATTCAAAATAATTGAGTCGTAGAAATCCATTTAAAATAATTTCCTATGGAACTAAGCCTAATTGACCCTATATTCTCTCTCTCTCTCTATGATATATTCTCATCTTCAAGAACCTATCTTATAATTGGATGGTACTTGATTCATTTAGGACATAATATTTTCTAATGTTCCTATGAACCAATCCATAATCATCTCTACTTTTCATGTTTTCCCCAACTCTTCCACTAATATTTGAGTCCTCCATTCTTAAATTATTCATGTATCATGATTATTTACTCCATGAGACTTGATTCTTCCATGCCATGGACTCCCATGCCATTATATTTCATCCCAAGGTCTTGTGTGTTGTGTCTTTCCATACTGATTATTACCAAAAACTACTTAGACAAAATAGTATTCTAAATTGGGGGCCCAAATCACCCCACACTAAGATAATAGTCCATCTCAATTTATACATCTTTTTAGGTCCCTCAAAAAATTTAGGTCCCAACTTTTCAATCTACTTCTTCACACCCTCCCAATGGTTTAAAGCATTTTGGAGCATGGATGTGATTTATTTAACTACCTTCTTAAACTTATTTGTCCCCTCAAGTTGCTCAAGATAATTTTTATACACATAATAATTTCAAACTTTTATTGATTATGAACACTTTTTACCTTAGAAGAACCTATCAAGTCTTAATCTCTATGAGTGCATGCCTTAAGGGGTGTACCAAGAAAGGGGTGGGAAAACCATTGGTGCTTCATACTATTGTTGTCCATTTTGCCACTTTTTAGCTACACACTTGTCTCCTAAAACCACTAACCCTAAGATTATTCTTCTCAGTCCTACCTCCTCTAGTCTTTTCCTCTTTCCATCCTCATTTTCTTACCTTATCATCCTTTTGGACTATCATTTAGACTGGGTTGACCCAATACGATTTAGGGGTATTTTTCACTTTCTTTTTTTGTTAGCCTTTTGGTCAGCCTAACACAAACCTAGTGATTTGTCCCCAAAAACACATTGGGTTGATTGGGTCAACCCTGTACAACTGATATTCCTAAATGTATTTAGGGTAAGATATGCCTATATATAAAATTTCATTTCCCACTATTTCATAAAATAATAATTATTAAAAAATAAGTGAAAGTTAACATCTACTTATTGACTATTATACTTGAGGAATAAATCTTAGAGTTCCATACTTTATTTAGAGATATAGATCTTGTATTGTGGAGAAGTATTTTGGATTATTAGATAGGTTGTGTATCCTAGAGCTAATTTATCTTAGTTATCCTTCCATATCATAAAAATATTTTGTGAAGCACCTTGGCTAAGGGAGAGATTGAGGCTCGGTGGGTTTCTCTTCAAAGGTAAGTATTCCTAACTTTATTTCACTTTTGTAAGAGTAGATAGATAATGAATTTTTATTGTTCTCTCCATGTATTAAGATTATGTATACATTGACATGATTATATCTCTTCTAATACATCTTTAGTTTAGTTGTTTATTTTATTATTTATAACCCCCACTTTATGCCACAAGCTTTAGTGTGAACTACATTAGATTCACTTTCTTGCTATTAGAATAGAGTAAACAATTTAAACCTTAGGACTTCATTAGGGTTGTTGTGTGATTATTTTATACTATAGGATTTAGAACCCTTCCTAACATTATGTGTTATGACAAGTGATATAAGTGATCCCATAATTAGGTCTAGTAGATCCCCATATTGGTCATGCTCTTGCTTAAAAATTGTATCCCAATCAAAAGTGTAGGTATGATCTATCTTATCCAATCTAAGATTAATTCATAGACATGAAGTATTTCTAATTTTATACATTTTAGTGAACCCAATGTGAACTAACCTTTGAAATATTTATTTACTTTTAATTAAATAATTTCATTCTTTTTATCATCATTTTTATCATATATTTTGACATATTGGATCGATTTTATCGACCTAACTTTTTATCTCTATGCACAAGTTGAAATAATAGGCAACTAGATCAACCCAATTAATCTAGTAAAGGTTTATAACCTTTTAAGCACCTAGTTCAGCCTATTAGGTCAACTTAGTGAACCCCTTATAGTTTCAACACTTTTTTGATAGGTTCCTTTATAGCTTGATCACTTTTATCAACCTAGTTTGTAGGTTTCTCAAGCATACCTCAAGGTTCTTCATCAACAATCCTTCTTCATTGTATCTCTAATATACCAAGGTTCCTTTTTACTTGTATCTTTCTTTCTTTTCTATCTTTCCTTTCATAGTTTATAATCTTTAAAACTGACCTTGCATAAGCAACTGGATCGACACTACCGACCTAGTTCTATGTTTTGTGTGTTGTCTAAAATAACTAGACCGATACTATCGACCTGGTTCATTTTTAGACTTTACTTCCATAGTATAGGTTTTACCCTATCAAACATATTTTTTATTTTGTGAATATAGTGTCAACACTATACCTTGTTTCAAATTGGAATTAACCTCATATCTGCTAGTAATTAATTCACAATTTTTTTTCTTGTTGTTTACATGCTTGCAATAATTCACATAATCTAATTATGGGATTTTTAATTAACCACTTAGTTTCACTATTTGTATTTTATGTAGACATGGACAAATCATTAAAACATAAACAAACACTTTAACATTTTGTCTACCCTAGGCCATCCTACTTGGATTTCATCACCAAGGGAGAAGCCAAATTGATGCTCTAGTTAGGTATAAAATGTGGTTAATGGTATATTTTGGCTAAGCACTTGACACGCTTCTCAATGTAATGTGTGAAGTGAGGGGGTAAGCCCCAATAATAATCCTAAATCATTGCCACTATAGTCCCTTTCAACCCAAACTACCTAAAACCATCCTTAGATTGTTATTTAGTACCTTACTTATAACCAACTTCCAATCACATTTAAAATCATATCTTAATAATCTAATTGACAATTAGGTTGACCAATTAGTTAGCTTTACTTTTCAAGTTATTTTATTTCTCTTTATTTAATTTTATGTGCAAAAGCATTCATTAGCTAGTGTTAGTGAAATAATTGTCTTTATGTGTTTCAATTGGATTAGCCAGTGTTAATCCAATTGATTGTCTATTTCCTTCCAGTACTTACTACTTTTCATTACTTAAAAAGTTAGCTTGTTTCATTTTATAATCTATTTTTGGGATTCTTGAGTTCCCTATCTTTTCTACTAGATCAACCCAGTTGACCCAATGTTTTTTCTTCCTTATATACACTCTTATAGATTAACCCAATGGACCTTGTATAGTTTTATAGTCATTATTTCTATACTGGATCAACCCAATTGACCCTATATAGTTTTACTCACCTATTTTGACCTTTTATTTATCATATCTCTTATTTTATTTCCATCATGGACTTTCTATTAGATAATGACACTCATTTATATTCAACGAACATGATGAACTTTACCAATCATAATAGGGTCTCCCATAGATAGAGTATGGATCCTCTTTTGAATGATAGTAATGTTCATATTAACACTTTCACAAAGAAATATTGGACCCCTCCTCATACCTATTTGAAACATACTCTCATTTTCTCATTAGAAGATCAACCTAAGTTAGAATATACTCCTGAAATGCTTTTTTTATCTCTAAATTTCCTCAACATATAGGAAATGATACTTTTACCATTTATAACCTCATGATTAGTGGTCAAAAAAAATATCCTCATTCACCTACTCCTACATTTAGTATGGTATTTGGAGGTATCACTTTCTTTGGTTCTCAACCTATTAAATTTTAATTCCTTCTTATCTTCTCTAACCTCTTCTATCTACATGCCTAGTATCTCAACTAAAATGGCATGTTCTACATGTAGTGGGCCTCTTAGAAGGTCTACCATCTTTATTCCTTCCACTAGTTATTTTTTTACTACTCAAGGTAATCATTCTTCTAGTTCTTTTTCCTCTCAACCATTCACTAGTCCATCTTTTGCTTCACAAGAAAATTTTGCCACCAGTGCCTCAAATTCTCACAATTCTTCTCGAGATCATACCAACAATAATAGTGGTACTCAAGCCACAAATACCAACACAAATACCAATTCTAATTATTCTAATGTTAATAAAATACACCAAATTTTGTCACAAACTCTTAATCAAATGAATACCTTTCAAGCTCATAACACAAATCAAATGATGAGAATGTAAAACCACAACCTTAATATTCAAACTCATCCATAACCAATGGCTTGGGGAACACATAACCAAAATGTTTCCCCTCCTCTTTGATATTCTCAAGGCAATCTCATTCATCAACCTACTTTAGTCAATAAAACCATTAAGCATCTCCAAAATAAACATCTCACTACTCAAATTGCTAACATTGATATAGGATGTATAACACCTAGAATTTATTATAATGGGTTAACCTATCCCACTCTTCACCTCAAAACATTTAGAAATATTTATGAGGATTGGGTCAAATTAAATAAATTTTATACTACCAAGATCGTAGCCAAAACTCGCATGGGTGATGCCTTGGATTAGTATAATCAACTTAGATCTCATTCCATTTCTAGTTTGGAGGACTTAGTAAATTCTTTAGTTCAAGAATTCTAAACTAATTATCTTTTTTAAAACACTTTGGTCCATTTGATTAAGTACAAACAACATGAGAATAAAATTTCTCAAGCATTTGTTAAGAGATGGAAGACTTTTTCAAACAAATTTGAATATAACATGGTATATGACAACCTTTTTCATCTATTTACAAATGATCTATTTCCTAAAATTTAATATCAAGTCTGCACTCTCTCTCCACATACCTTGGAGGAGGCTATTAACCAAGATAAAAGAAAATATCTCCTAATGCATCAATTCGAGAGACCCCAATCTTCTACAGGTCATCATTTATTACCTAAGAACAAAAACTATAATATCACCAATGATGGTGTTACCAATTCTTTTGACACCATTCATAATGTTCAATCTATCATTCCTAACCCTTAGTTAGAACAAACTCCTTCTTAATAATATATTAATCCTTATTTATCTTCACCAAATAACATCAATGTTCACAAGATTCTATCCTTGCCTAAATTTATAAAGTGTCTATCGAGGCCTCTTCCATGAGATCTTGACCCTTCCTATGCTATGAAATCCTAGAATGATCCTAACAAGTTTTGTTGGTTTCATGCTAGTTGGGGTCATTATCATGAGACCTATAGACAAATTCATAATTTAGCTATGGATTTTCTTCTTATAAGAAATTTTAATCATGATTCCATTATCTATAAGCATCAATAAGCCTATGAGATTGATTTTAATGACTATAAAGCAAATGACAAAACCCAAGCCTTAATTAAAGTAAATGCTCATTTGGCTATCTATAATGATCCTTTACCTAATCATTAAACTATCCAAGCTAATCAAGATAAGCCCACCCATTCCATCAATAATGTACAAAGTCTTGTTAAACCAACTTCTAAAGAGAATGTGGTTAGCATGACTAATATGTGAAGGGTGGTGGCTTTTATTGATTCCCAACCTCTCTACACTCCTCTTTCTCATATTACATATCATGTTATCTAGGATTATTCTCCAACTCATTTAAATGAGTTGGGGAAGGAAGATCTTATCTTTTTTATGATCAATATTGTTATTCCACTTGAATAACACATCCCATTCTATTTCTGACACTCATCCATCATCTTCAAATGCTAATGATAATCCATTTTCTAATAACACTTCTTCTCCTTCTTAAAAACAACATAAACTAACTAGTTCATACTTTAAACATGATTTACCACTTTATTCCAAATATTCTTCTCATTTTTATCAACAAAAATTCCAATGCTTTTAGTCTCCTTCTTCCAAGGACCTCCTTAACCATTACACACTTATATCTAATAGCCTCATTATGGTCTATGATGAATGGGATCCCATTGTGGAACTCACTAATCTCCCATCTCAAATTTGATTTATTAAGCTTATGAGGACTTATCCCCATCATAAAAACTACTTCATGTAGCTCCTATTTGAGAGCAATGTTCCTTGTCCTCCCCTAGAAGGATGGGAGGATGATTTATCTAGTTTCAAAGATATTAGTTTACAACAATGTGAAAAATGTCTATTAACATTGACAAGACCATAGACACTTCTCTATCTCAAAAATTTCTCATAGATTCTATGATTATTGATGAGATTTATCTTCATGTAGATGATCTTCCATTATTTATTAGCATCCAAATCTATGATATCTATGTTAAGTATGCAATTATTAATGAGGGTTCTGACACCTATGTCACTTCTCTTGATTTCATTAAGACTCTTGAATATTCTAAATGTAATCTCAAGTCTACATGTATCACATACCAAGGATATGATAGAAGGAAAATTCCTCCTCTAGGTTTCATGTGGCTTCCCATTATCATCTCACCTATCACCATCTTTGTGAAGGTGATGATCTTTAACTTCCTCCTTTCTTATTAAATTTTTCATGGTAGACTATGGACTCATCGCATGAGAGATATCACTTCTTCCACTTGCCAATGCATTAAATTCCCTCACAATGGTGACAGTTACAAGATTCAAGGTGACATAAACCCTTGGAAATCTGAACAATTCCAAAATCATGGTGTCTTCAAGAATCCTAATCCTGAACCTTTTCCAAGTGTTCCATTTCATGAGTCTTAGCATCTCAACTTTTCTATTAATTTAACCCATGGCTACAATGGGCATCTTAAACTCATTGGTAACATTCATCCTAATATTTTAGATTTTGATGATGATGAGCCTAATGAGATTAACTTAAATATGAAAACTTCTGATCTCTCACCTCATCTCATCTCATATCTTCCTACTTCTTTATAACCTCATTATCACAAATGTCCTTGCGATGACATTCTCATAGTCTTGACCAAGATGAGGAATTATATTCACCATGCTTCATCAGATGACAAGATTATCCCCACCTATATCATTAATCTTCATACCCTATATTATGATGATGGTTATTCCTTAGATGATCCACTATTAGGAGGTCTTGTAAAATCCTATGATGCTAAGATTATCCATTATCATTCTTATTTAATTGAGTCTTTTCATGTATCTCATAATTTTCCTTCACTTGTAATTCCTAATTTTTTGCAATTTTTCCTTTTATTTAAGGGTAGAGATTATACTAACACCTCTATTTTATGATGATCCACATAAGACTATGTTCATGGATCATTCTATGATTGGGCCTTACCATTTTTCTAGGTACCCTAACCATCATAAATAGTTTACCCCTAAGGTTAGTGTGACCCTCCTTAGACCCTCTATAGATCCTACCCCTCCATTAGTAGAGCCTTATATAATTGAGCCACTTCTTACTCCTATTATATTTGATCTTGTTCATGATCCTACTATTGATAAGCCTACTCCTGATTTTGATGTTATTGCTCCTTCTATTGATCCTAGTTCCATTCCTTCCTCATCATCACCTTCCCTTAGTGATGGTTTGATTCATTTACCTAAGATGGATCCTCTACCCAAAAAATGGGCTGATGAGTGTTTTTTATCTTTTCCCATTCCTATTTTACCTTTTTCCATGAGTGATTCTACTAAAACCACTCATAATCATATCTATTACTTTTAGGGATAGATAACCATTCGTCCACCCATTATTTAAAGTTGTGTAAATATCTTGATAACTTACATCCTTCTTCCCCATCATCAAACAAATCCATACCTCCCCCAAAGGTACTTGTTGAATATTTTACCAAGTATGGTGATGTATATTATATATGGCATATTTATTCCACCCATCACACTGATCATTGTTGCATCCTACAACATCTCAAAGATAATATTATAGACATTATTGGACTTGCTACCACTCCTCCCATAGGTCATTACTATAATAAGGATCCTCCTTCTTATCTTAAGGTTCCACCTCTTATTTTCCCATCAACTCCACCTTTGATTCCTTCACATGTGGACCTTACCTTATTTGTGGATTCTTCTCCAATTTTAAGTCCTTCACTTATGGATCCTTCTCCATTGGTGATTCCTTCTCCTCCCCTAGATCATGTTTCCATGAATTCTCCTAACTATCCTTTGCCTAATTTTCCTCCTCAACATGATCCTTTGAGAATTCCTACTTTTTTAGTTGAGGAGATTAGAAAATAAGTATTTTCCTAGTATTCATTAAATATTGATGAAACCTTAGCAATAGTTTGATTACAACTTCAAAAAGACTTATCTATTGTATTGGATAATGTGTGTGGACAAATTTAATAGTTTTTATGATCACATTCATGGTGATTCAAATTTATATTTGGATTGGACATGTACTCCAATATTATTTATATCTATTTTATCATTTAAAACTGTCAAATTTTTGTTTATCTTATATCATGATTTCTTACTTGTTTTACTATATTTTCCTTATCTTATAATTTATTTTTTCATATGATTATATTTTGTTTTATCATTGATTTCCCTTCCCTTTTTCCTAGTGTTTTTCTCAAAACTCTCTTCTTGTATATTTATGATTATTTTGCTTTCTTATCCTTATTTTTCATAGATAATATATCATGGTGATTTGGTTATACTTACCCTTTTCCCCTTGGTTATTATCTCCCTCTACCATGTGATTAGCTAGAAAACAATCATTATTATCTCCTTTCACCAATCCACTTTAGATCTCCTTTTTCCCTTCTTCTTTTTTCTACAAACTAAGCATATACATGGTTGTGACGAAAGATCACATGATAGTTCATTGTCAATCCTAAGTGTCTTAGTCAGTCTTTGTCTTTGTTTACTTATCTTATTTTAGCCTTAGCCTACAACTCATTCATGTGTATCACTATCTCTCTCATGATTGGTCATTCCAAATTAATATGGAGGAGGAATACAAAAATCCTTCAAAAGAAAGTTAAAATCCAAATCATTTAAATAAAATACAATGATATTACAAGTCAAAATTATTCTTAAAAGTATAATCACACTAAAATAAGTGATTCAAAGAATATCTCTTTCTTCTAGTCAAAGCTCAAACTCCATATTTGGCCTCATGGTATAACCAAGGTCCTTTGGGTTGCGGTAGGTTAGTAGATTAAAAAATATTTTAGTGCTACCTACTTTATCAAGAAAGTACCCAATCTTCACAGTAGATCGATGGCTCTATAAGGGGTCCTAAAGAGTGAGGAACACATCATGGGAATGTAGGTCCATTTTATTTTCTTATATCAATATACCTTCATGAGTTGATCTTAGTAGCATGATTATTTACCTCCAAAGCTTTGTGTCTATAGAGAATAGGTTTCCTTTGTACATAGATGACCACTAGTGACTTAGTGTCTTCTCATGTCCTTAGTATGCCTCTTTCCTCATAAGGTATTCTCATAGGACACATAAATATTGATTTTTACACTCCATTTTTCACTCCTTATTTACCTTATATTCCCTCTTGAGAAATATTCTTCTGTCTATTGATCACTCCCCTTAGGATTTCATTAGTGAGTTGTATTATAAGATTGCAAATAGAACCAAACCATCTTCACAAATTACCATATTTTCCTTCCTATTACCTACATCATTGATTACCCAATTTTATTATTTCTTCTACCCCAATGGTGTTCTCTTTTTCAAGTTACAGTGTAAGAGTGTGTATAGGATCTGACCCTCCTCACAAAATTTTCCAATACCCAACTCACCATCCAAATTACATGTGTCAAATTTGAGATAAGATTCAATTTATTATGAAGTTACACATAATTTTACATGATTCTCATCTTGATTTAGTGTTTTTTATGCTTCATTTTTATTTTACCTTTTTATCTTCTTATTTTCCAAGTGCATGTAATATATTAACCATTTCTTGAATTTTTCCTACTTCCCCACTTGAATTAGTATGACTTATTTAAGACCAATCTTTTGCACTCTTTTTTTTATTTCATACTTCCCATCATGATTTAGTATGATTTATTAACTTAATTAATTTTTTTATCACTATTTATGCCCTTTTACATACCTTCCATTTTATTATTTTGTTTGTCATACTTACCAATGTGATATTAGTATGATTTTAATTATTTTAATTTGGTGTAAAAATATTTCACATTTGTTTTAAAAAAAAATCCTTTATACCATTTTATTTTACCATTTTTCTGGTTCTTTACACTTAATCATTTTTTATTATTACACATTACCATCTTGAAACAATGTGTAGTACATGTTTTTAATTGATTATATTTTTCCAAGTTCTTTTTACATGTTTATTTTTAACCATGCATATGTATTTTATAATGTTAGAAAAGAAAGCATGTCTCATATATTTCCTATAACATATACAACAAAGATAAATACATCCGATAGAATGAAATATATCCTAAGCATCCACAACATCAACCATAATAAATAATCATTACCAACCATAATGACAATGTACACATCCAACAACAATATTCTAAAATGATCTATCTCTCTCTCTCTCTCTCTCTCTATATATATATATATATATAATGAGTTTGATATAAAATATGCAACTATATACAATGCCCTAGCTCTATGGATGGGTCCCATCCTATCGATCTCATGGCCTAACCATGCTACCTATTGAGGCCTTAGTCTAACTCCTGTGCATGGTACACTATAAGGAGGCTATTCAAGATCTCAATAGCTCTACCTATCCTTGTAGGTGTATTTCCTATATCTATGACTCTACTAGTTGGGTATAAATCTCTATAATCTACACTATTGTAGCCAAATATGTATCTCTCTCATTTGTTAGGGCTTACCATGCCTATAAATCCCTAGCACCCATCACTACTAGTGGCTTCATCCTCTCCCTCTATGATTGTATCTACCTCACTACCTCTCCATCTAATTTAAACTAGCTCACCTGAGTTGGTTCAGATGTTACACTCAAATATTCTAGTGTCACGGGGTTGTATTGATGTATAGTCTCATCTAGGATGTCATGGATTTCTCCCCTCACTAGGGACCCCCATATCTCCTCCTCATCCTCACTTACACCTAAAAAATACCACAATATGGATATTAAATCACTATGATAACTCATAATATCTATCTATCTATCTAAAAAATTATAATAAATAATTTAACCATCATTTTTACCTATCTATGTCTCAGCTCCTATGCTTTCCCCATATTCACAACCTCCTAGCACCTCCTCTATAGGCTACTTTATCAAATCAAACCTAACTATCATAGCTCATGTTAGCCTGAGCCTACATATGACTGGTCTCTCTATCATCTCCTTTAGCTCACCTATGGTGTAATCTAGGATGGTAATAGTCTCCACTCTCTCCTATGCCTCCTACTTCTATTGATATTGTTTCCTTGATAGCCACTACTCATCTTAATGTGGAGTTGGTATTGGTACATTTGGTATCTCTACCTTCATATCCCTATCCTCTTTTTTAGCTCCTCATCATGCTCAACTAGTCCATGGTCACTCTTGATGTGGCCTTAGTGTTGGCCTCACTACTAGTGGCCCTAGTCCTCTCCTCCCTTGTGGCTCCCTCAAATGTTGAGCCCACTACTTGGGAATTGGTATCAACATCACCCAATGAGGTAGGTCCATATTCCCTAACATATATGCCATTAGATTTGGCTCTCTCCACTAATAATAGTGTTCAATCATCTATGTCCTCTCTATCACTGATGTAACTATGTCCTAGCTTAACCATGTAGTTGTTATGTGCTCATATGACTACCACACAATGTTTCCATGTCTTACAAATTATAGCACTAGCACATGGAGCATAGCTCATGCTACTTGGTCTTCCTTCCATCTCCACACCTAAGGTAACCTGTTGTCAATTGCATCAGGTAATCAATTTGGTAAATATATAAGGAACCTATCATCTATCTAAGCTATTATTAATATGATAGGTCCCATGGTCCTCTACCCTCTAACTAACATCTTATACATATTATGTACTAGTTAGACCTAGATGATAGAGTATAGGTCATATAAAACTCACTCTTTCAATATTATCCTATTTAAGGCTACCATAAATAGTTGTTCCTTATCATTTTACTTGTGACATAACACCTACTATGTCACAATGCCTATCATATCCTTCCATATATCCAAAATATATGATGTATAGACATCAAACATACTCACTCTCTTACCTGGTAATATTGTCTTTGAGCCTGTAGCCCACATGGCTAAGGCTATCCTCTCCTCTAAACTATTTGGTATCCCTATAGTCACCTATGCTTCTACTATAGGTAGCCTCAGTATGGCATGGAAATTCACTAGCATGATAACCACCTCTATTATATCCCCATCCACCTCCCATCTAAATCTGTTAGTCAATCATTCCCAAAAACTAAGTAACATGACTAACAAGTCAACACTAAGGGGGATCTAACATATTTTTTTAATCCTTCCTAGACCTATGATAACCATGCCACATCCATAAGTCTATAGAATGTTTGTCATCCCTGCACCTAAGAAATAACAAAGGATGTATCAGATCTTCCATGTCATGTATAGTCATAATACATTATTTTTACATTTTAAAGCAACAACAATCCTAAAATTACTTTATTTTATTCCTTTTAGCTTACTTTTAGAATTTTTGGTCCTTCTTTATCTTACTTGGTCATTTCAAGCCATTCTAGCCCTCTTTCAAGATTTTGCATGCTTTTTTGTATTATTCTAACTCATTGGTCAAATTAGTTTGACCAATTTTTTCCTATCTTTTCACCTAGTTGACTCAAAAATCTAATTCAACCCCCTTATCTTCCCCTCCCTAGTGAGGAGTTTCCATTTTGGACCTTTCAAAGCACCTAACAACTCCAAACTAGGCCTTTAGCTTGTAGATTGTAAAGGGTCAACCCATACCTACTAGGTCTACACTATAGATTCTACCTATTTTCTAGCCTACTAGTTTGATTGGGTTGACCCGATTCTTTATACTTATTGACCCCTTATATTTTCCAAAAAAGTGCAAATTTCTTGCTTTTTACCTAAACCCTCCAAACCCATTTTCCATCTTCCTATTTATTACCCCTAGAATATGGTTTTACTTCATTTTGACATTTATAAATTATTAAAATTCAAAATTACTAAAAATTAACTTAATTCAATACAAGTTTCAAATCATGGTTTGAGATTCTTAGTTGCATATCTATAGTGCATCTGATACTGCCTCTGGAGCCTCTCCTTATCTAGCATGTCATCTCATCACCATCCAAGCTTATTTTCTCTCCAAAGATCTCTTTTCTCTCCTTCACAGTTCAAAATCACAAATTACTTGTCTTTTCCCCTATTTTAAAACACTTTATCAAAATACAAATCTTTCAATTATTATCCTATAAATTTCTTGTTTTGCTTATATCTTCGTTTCTACTCATTTATTTTGTAAATCATAAAATGTGTTAGATTCATGATGACATAGAAATTATTTTCCACTATCATATTCCTATCTTCAAATTTTTTTAATTCTTGGCTATTTTTTCACTAACTTCTATAGGTTCATCTAATGTTCACTACATTGAACACATTCACATCTCTTTCAATCTAATTCTCTATCTACAACTCTAAGGTAAGTTAAAGGTATGTGTTTTTCAATTCAATCCTTTAATTTATCTTATTTTTTACTTATTGTACTTTTCTTAGAATTATCATTTTGTGTTATCATGTTTTATCTTGAAGCACCATCCTATGTTGCACTTACATGACATGTGATGAGCTTCGAGTGGGGCATATGTATACACATAATATTTTCAAAACTTTATTGATTATTGGCACTTTTTATCTTGAAAAAACCTATTGAGTCTCTATCTCTCTAAGTGCATGCCTTAAGGGGCACACTAATAAAGGGGTGGGTAGACCATCAATGCTTCATAAGATGTTTGTCCCTTTTACCACTTTTCATATACACACTTATCTCCTAAAACCATTAACCCTAAGCTTATTATTCTTAGTCCTACCTCCTCAAGTCATTTTCCTCTTTCCATCCTCCTTTTATTGCTTTAACATACTTTTAGATTATTATCTATACTGGGTCAACTAGGTCAACCCAATATATTTCAAGCATATTTTTCACTTTATTCATTTGTTAACCTCTTGAGCAACCTAGCATAGACTTGGTGAGTTGTCTCGAAAACACACTAGGTTGACTAGGTCAGCCTTGTACAGTTAATGTTCCTAGAAGAATTTGGGGAAAGATCCACCTATATATACAATTTCATTTCCCACCATTTCATAAGATAAGAATTATTAGTGAAGAAGTGTGAGAAAACATCTATGTATTGACTATTCTACTTGAGGAACAAATCTTAGGGTTCCATAATTTCTTTAGAGATACATATCTTGTGGAGAAGTCTTTTGGATGCTTAGATAGGTTGTATAGCATAGAGTTGATTTATCTTGGTTATCCTTATATACCATAACAATCTCTTGGAAAACACCTTATCTAAGGGAGAGATTGAGGTTCTATGGGTTCATATTCAAAGGTAAGTATTCCTAACTTTATTTCTCCTTTGTAAGAGTAGATAGTGTTGTTCCCAAAAGCTGTCACTCATTTTTGGGACAACATATGAACTATTTTGGCCCTACAAGCCAAAATTATCTCTTTCCTTCTCAAAAAATTGTTCTGGGCATTCAAATTATTCATTATTCAAGCTTTTTAAATTAAGGGACTAGTAGGTTCAATAGGTAAAATGGCTTCAATAGGCAAATTCTCACAAAGGAACAAGTTCCTAACACTTAGGCAATTTCAAGATTGGTTCAACACCTCAGTTCAACCAAAAATATTCATCAGCAAGCTTCAAACAAAGGATTAAACAATTGAACCATTGAACCCCACATCCAAAAGGTTTAAAGGTTCAACAAGTTCAAAGGTTTAATGACATTGACAAGCTTAAAGAGTTAAGCACTTTGGTAGAAGTTCAAAGTTCAACCGCTCCAACAAGTTCAACGGCTTCAAAAGACTTAGAAGAAAAGAAGGCTTCAAAGAATAAAGGAATGAACTATTGAACCATTAAACTATTAAACCTTGAACAAAAATGGTTCAATGGGTTCAATGGGTTCAATGGGTTTGAAGAGATCAAAAGACTTAGAAAAAAAGAAGGCTTTAAATGCAAGATTAAACCGTTAAACCATTAAACCAAAGTTGGTTCAATCGGTCAGTTCAAAGGACTGCCCCAAAGCTGAAAGGACAAGTGCCCTTGTGGAGGGTAGTGAACTAAATGTAAGTGCCCTTGTGGAGGGTAGGGAACATTGGTTCAAAGATCAAACAGAAGGCTGAAAGGGTAAGGTTTCCTTCAGATTTTTGTCTAAAGAAATTACCAAGTAAAGGAACCAAAATAATTCCTTTAGAAAGATTTTCTGCAGAAGAATTTTTCAAAGACAAGGTGAATTATTTTAGACAAAAAGTCTGAAGGAATTCATCTGAAAGGAAAAGCCCAAAGAAAAGTGGACAAGGTGAAGGAAAGGTTTCCTTTGGACAAAATGTCTGAAGGAATTCCTTTAGAAATTTTATCTGAAGGAATTAACCCAAAGACTGCTTGAAGGACCCCAAAGGGTAGGTACCCTTGTAGGGGGCTCTCAACACCAAGAAAATGGACCTTTCTCAAAGACCCAAAGGGACACTTTCCCTCCAAGATGTTCCAAAGACATAGAGCTGAAGGATTTCATGGGTTCAAAGGAATTAGCTAGAAAAACAAAGGATTCTAAGAAAGACATTGAATTGTTGAACCATTGAACCTTGAACCAAAATGGTTCAAAGGTTTAAAGGTAGCCACAAGCAAAGGAAGTGGAAGTTTCCAAAGACCAATTCAAAAGGATGGTTCAAGAAAAGAGCAAGGAAGTGATTGAACTAGGGAACCAATAAAGACTGCCTGAATCATTGAACCATTGAACCAATGAACTTTCATAGGTTCAAAGGTTCATAGTTCAACATGGTTCAAACAACCAAAAACCATTGACATCCCCACAAATGTCAAATTTAAGGTAATGGAATATCTGTTAAATTTCAAATATAGCATGAAACTTGAAGGATGAACCAAGAGACTAGCTGAAAAGAGAGCCCAAGGGCTCAAATTGCTATAGGGAAGAGAGAACAATACAAAATGATTAGAAATATCTACGAGGGAGTTATTTCTAGTAGGTGAAATAGTCCACCAAGTAGACTTTTGAGCACACCAAATCAATGATGTAGCCTATTTTTCTCCATGAAGTAAAGACAAAGTGGACAGTTGTGCAAATAAGAAGGAAAGGTCTAGGTGACCTGTACTTTGGAGGAGACATATGAGATGAATGGGCATACCACAGTTAAGACCAATGCACTATTCCAAGCATAACCCCTTAACAAAACCAAAAATGCATTGAAGGCATTGAATGCAGCATTGGCTGTTCCATGGAAAAAAGTGCCAAGCCTTTCTTGGCTGCCATATATTGTAATATCTTATTTTATGCAAAAGGGATTATTTTCAATTATAGAATCAAAACTCTGTCCAAATTGAAAGGTGATTACTGAGACTTTGAGCTCAGATTATTGATCATATCACTTTATCTAAATGAAAAAACAAGTTACTTTTAGACTTTATGCTGTTATAGCTTGTGTCATTTTTAGAAATTGTTTTTATGTCCATTTCCAAGGAGCATTCTTATTTATTTAATTTAACAAGTAGAACCAGTGGAAGCAATTAGGAAGGTGTCCTAAAACCAATTATGGAAAGACTTTGTGATGTCACAATTGTCTTCAGTGTGTTTTTAGTTTCTTTCTATGTAAAGGATCTTGGGATGACTTTATGCCCCCATTATCCTTCGTATTTCACTCTTTGGGTAGTTGAGGTGTAGAATTTGTGTTACACTTCAACCTGCTGGTTATTGTGCCCTTGTTACTTGTTGGTTACCCACCAGAAAGAACTCATATGCCCTATTGCACGACCACTTCTAAAAGAAGAGAAGTGCCTTCAGTATTATCACCAAGATTTCTCCTTTGTATATGAACATCATATCTAAAAAAAGAGAGATGGACGGTGTAGTCCTACCCCTAAGTGTTATTTTCTGCTTATATATAGTATATAGCTCCTTATGTTTATAGGGAACCTCCCCTTAATGAGAGGAGAGATTTGTCCACCTTTGATGTGGTAAACCTACACATTTGGCTGACTAATCTCCTTATCGTATGGTTGAGGAGACCTATTTTGCTCATTAGTTAGTTGGTGACAAAATATTCACCCAATAGTTTTTTGGTAACTCCACTGAAGACCGATGACCAATTCTTACCCTTATCCATTATATAATTTGGTGACTCTAGTCTATGTCTTACCCATTATTAGTATAGTCTTACCACTTTCCTCCAGCTCCATGCTAATAGTTTTTTGGTGACTCTATTGGGGAAAGAGCACATAGTTTGAAGCCTCAAGCTTTAAGATGAAGTAGGGCCAATTCTTTCCCATTTTTATTTTACAATATGGCAACTCCACACTATACTAGAAAATAGAGAGCCCCAGGTGTTATTGACCCTATTTTTGAGTCGGTGTAGTAGGGCAATTTAAATTTGTTCCCTCCCCATCTTCAAGTTCAATGATCTAAGAGTGTTCCTCCTACCCATACCAGGTCACCAACATAAGGTAGAGCTTCTTTTTCTACTATTAGCAGAGCTTTGCCTATACATACTCTACCCAAATTCTTTATTCCCCTTATCCATAATCAAATCATGGCATCTCAAGGCCCCTGGGGTAACTCTTTTGGTCCACTCAATCTTGTTCCACATTTATATGAGTTACCACACAGTTCAAGGAAGAATTTACCCAAATTATTTAGTGATGGGAGAGTTCATCCTGATGAACATATTATAGCCTTCAGCATAGCCTATGGCATGATAGCTATGGAATACAAAGACATAGTAGTCAGGCTATTTGTGAAAACACTATAAGGTGATACTAAAAACTAGTTCTACCATCTAAAAGCTCAGTTAATGACTGACTGGGACACTCTTAAAGCTAAATTTGAATCCAAGTTCAAGCCTATAGAAGATACGCATGCCTTACTATCCCAACTCACACAGATGAAGAAGGAACCTCATGAACCTATGAGGGACTTCATTTCCAAGTTTGACAAGCTGAGGAATTGGATTCTTACCATTGCTCAACCAACACCTAAGAACCTTAAATGCTTCTTCATCAACTCACAGCTAACTAAAGTGAGTTTTTTGATGAGATGGGCTGGCCACATAGACCTTGTTGCTACTCAAGATTTGGCTACTGAGGTAGAAGATGACCTTATCTTAGTAGGAAAAATAAGGAGAGATCCTAACAGAGGGAAATCCTCTTCATCTTCTAAATACTCACGTACAATCATCACTGATCCAATGGTGTAGAAGCTCACAAATGAGTTGATAGCTCTTAGAAAGCAAATGGTGCAAGGGATGTCATCTGCTCTTTCATATAGAGATGTACCAAGGAGGACATTCCCCAATCAGTCATACTAAGGCCATGCTACCAGGAATCAAGGGCAGCCAAATCATCTTCCTCCCCCATGGGTAAACCTTGCCATTGAAGCACCTCCAACCAATTTAGTAGTTAGATATCTTGAAGTAGAATTAGATTTCTCCTTCCAGCCTAAGTTGAACCCAAAAGATGATGCTAATCTCTTCACTGAGGAAGAAGAAAAATTAGCTGGTGACTCCAACATTGGTTTCCTAAATTACCAAGATGAACCTAGAAGTGAATGTAAAACATTTGAGGGATCATATATTGTGTTCACCTGATCTAAGAACCAGTCAACCCAACAAGCTGATAAATAAAAAATAGAGGAGCGAAGTCAACTAGCAATTTCAATTGCTAAGCATGGAACCACTCTATCTTTCCAGCTAAAAGACCCAGTGATTACAAGAAAGGTAAGTGCATCAAACATCCCTACACCTTCTACTTCAAATTCATAGACCAGTCCTCCCCCTCCAAAAAACCAAAAGGATAAACTCCCATCCTCTGTTATTAGTTCATTTTAGACATTCGACATAATTGACCATATAAATAAAACCAAAATTCAAATGTCTAAATTTGAATTCGTATAATCTAACCTTGAACAGTTGGATAAATTGGTTCAATGTGTAAAGGACTAAGCCATCCCTATAGGACAAGTAATTTTGAAGGTAACTCATGATCCCCCCAGGAACACATCCACCAAGAATAACCTTGTCATTACTCCTCCTCATGCTCCCAGAAGGACTGAACCATTTTATGTCTCCCTACTGATAAATGGACACCAACTAAATAATTGCATCATAGATTATGGTGCATCTGAAAATGTTATGCTTGCCAAAGTGGTAAAATTGCTTGGTCTCACACTGACCAATACATTTGGGAGATGTTTCTCCATGGAGAACAAATAAGTGCCACTATTGGGACAAATCAAGGATGCCTAATTTGCATTTGTAGCATTCCCACATAAGAGAATCAAGATGACTATCCTGGTGGCCAACGTCTTAGCATCATACAACATCCTTCTTGGATGAAATTTTTGCAAGGATGTTGGTGGTGAATTAAGCATGGACCTATCCGAGGTGAGGATCCTAGTCATAGGCATTATGTAGAGATTGTTCCTTGAGAAGGAAGCAACATATGTGGTCACTCAAACATCAGCACCTGAAGCTCAGATTCTATTTGAGTCTTCAGGCATGGGTAATTACTTTTTATCCATGGAGGAAGTCCATGAGATGTCTAATGAAAATCCTAAATGTGTCAACCTAAAAATTGTTTCAGATGGAATAACAGAAGGATTGGTGGAGCACAGTGTAAGTGTAGAAGAATCTCCCCCTCCAAATAAAGAAGAATCTAAGGATAAATCAATGTTTGATGAGGTATGGATTCTAGAATTTGATGTCAGCTATTCCTCGACCATTTTAGGAGCCAAGATTGTGTTGATATCTCCTAAAGGAGATATTTTTCCTTCTTCATACAAGTTTTAGTTTAGCAACACCAATAACACAACTGAGTATGAATCTCTATTGCTTGGATTGAAGGCTACTCAAGACAAAGGCATCAAACTCCTTCATGCCAAAGGAGATGTTGAACTGGTGTTTTGTTAGGTAAAGAACCTGTATCAAACCAAAAATGAGAGATTTTTCCACTATCGCAATCTAGTCTGGGATTAAATTGAAATCTTTGATGCTTTCAACATCTCTACCATACCCAAGGAATTCAATGATTGAGATAATGCACTAGCTATTTCAGCAACTCTCTTGGTTCCTCACCCTAATTTTAAGGGAGATAGGTACACTATTGAACTAGTCTTTCGACCAAGTGTGCCTGACAATGCCAATCATTAGCAAGTGTTCAATGGTGACAACCAAATCATTGCCTTCCTGGAGTAAAAATATAGATTTGAATAACTTCATTTTGAATGCAGTGGGCCTCAGAAGCTTGAACTAGCCCCTAAATCAAGTGTAGATGTAGGTGAAGAATTCTTGAAACTTAAAGGAAACAAAATCCCAAAAGGCCTAGTTTCCCTTGAGAAGCTATTTGAAAAATATGATAGGTTCATCAAACAACAAAAAATAGATTCAAGCTCCTCCCAAGAGTTTGATCAAATAAATTTGGGTACCAAATAAAATCCCAAGATGGTGAACATTGGAAAGTGATGCACTCAAGAAGAAAAGTTCAAGTTCACTACTCTACTCAGCCAGTACATGGATGTCCTAGCATACTCCTATGATGATCTAAAGTCACTCAAGCCTAAAGAAATTCACCATGAGATTCCTTTCAAGAGTGATTTAGTGCCTTACAATCAAAAATCTAGATAGTAAAATCCAAAGATATTAGGTACTATTCTATCTAAAATATAGAAAATGTTGAATGCTAAGATAATTTTCCTAATCCATCATTCCACATGGATTGCCAACATAGTACCTATGAGGAAGAAGAATGGAAAAATTCACCTTTGCATGGATTTTAGTAACTTGAATCAGTCATCCTTAAAGGATAACTATCCTCTACCCATCATGGACTAAGTTCTTTAGACAGTGACTAGTTCAGAGATGTTATCAATGCTAGACAGCTTCTCAAGATACAATCAAGTTAAAGTTGGTGAAGCAGACTAGCATAAGACTACCTTCACCATGACTTGGGGCACCTTTGCATATCGAAGAATGCCATTTGGCTTGATAAATGCTAGCACCACTTTCCAAAGAGATATGGACCTTGCTTTCAAAGATGAGATGGGTAAGTTCATTTTGGTATGCCTTGATGACTTAACCATCCTTTCCAAGCATCACCCTGATCATGTGTGCCATTTACAATAAGTGCTAGAATGCTGCCACCAAAATGACATTCCTCTTAATCCCAATAAGTCTATTTTGGAGTAACAAAAGGGAAACTTCTTGCATACATTATGTCTTAAGAAGGCATAAAGATTGACTCAAATAGAGTCAAGTCCATCCAGGAACTTACTCTGCCCAAAACTAAGACTATAGTTCACTCTTTCTTTGGAAAGGTGAATTTTTTATGAAGGTTCATCCCTGAGTTCACTTAGAAGACTCACCACATTGTGGACGTGATGAAGGGAAAAGCTACTTTCTGGTGGATTTTAGAAGGCAAGTTGGCATTAAAGGCATCAAGACAGCTATTTCCCACACCCCAATTCTATTTTGTCCAAATTATACCAAGGATTTCACAATGTATAGTTATGCTTCTAAATACACACTTTCAGCAATTTTAGTTTAGAAAAACCAAGAAGGTGTGGAATCTCCCATTTTTTTCATGAGTTGTCCTCTCAAATCTCATGAGTTGAAGTACTCAAACATGGAGAAGCATGCTTATGTAGTGGTAAAGGTAGTGAAGCATTTCCACTTTTACATCCTGAATTCACACACTAATGCCCTGGTTCTTGACACCACAGTCAAATCCATATTAACTCAGTAGAAGTTTGGAATGAAAAGAGGCAATTGGATTACTAAAATCTAGGAGTTTGATCTAGTCATCAAACCAATAAAGATGGTGTGAAGAAGGGGCCTATGACAATTGATTGTTGACAATAGACTAGAAGAAATAGAGCATAGAGAAGAAGAAATTGAAGACACGCCAATAGACCTTTTTATCTCCACCATGAATGAGTGGTATTAAAGTATTGCTCATTTCCTTACTTATGGTGAGTGTCTTGCTCACCTGTCTCATAAAGAAAGGAGGAATGTCAAGTTGAAAGCTACCAATTTTGTCCTATGGGACAATGGCCTATATAAGAGGAGCTTTGATAGAGTGTTCCTTCACTGCGTGGATAAAAAACAATAGAACCAAATTTTAAAAGCCTTCCATAATTTGGCTTGTGGAGGACATTTTTTTGCTCCTGTAACTGCCCATAAGATTATGTGAGCTAGGTATTATTGGCCTACTCTATTTCAAAATGCATACAAATGGGTTTGAAGATTTGAATTATGCCAATAGTTCGTTGGAAGACCCAAACTAGTTGCTCTACCTCTTAAGCTAGTGGTGATAGAAGAGCCATTTCAACAATGGGGAATTGATTTCATTGGTGTTGTAAACCCATCTTCAAGTGGTGGACATGATTATGTCCTCATAGCCACAAATTACTTCACCAAGTGGCTGGAATTTATTCCAACCAAGCATACTACTTTAGAAGTAGTGTGCAATTTCCTCAAGGAGAACATCATTTCTAGGTTTAGGGTCCCAACCAAGATTGTCACAAATAATGTAGCTTATTTCTCTTCCTAAGAGATTACTTAGTTCTATTTTTACTATGGGATTACCCTCTCCCACTTTTTTGATTATTTTCCACAAGGGAATGGCCAAACTGAATCAAGCAACAAGAATCTGGTGACTATCATCAAGAAGCTGGTAGATGACAACCAATGAACATGGCATAAATCATTAGTTGATGCTTTATGGGTAGACATAATTACACCCAAGAGGGAAATTGGTATGTCACCTTTCCAACTTCTTTATGGTCTCAATGTTGAGATACCAATCACCCTAGAATTGCTAGCATTGAAATTAGATAAGGCAGTCAAAGATCAGACATATGAAAGCTCCATTGATAAGAAGATCATGTGCTTAACTGAGCTGGATGAGTAGAAAACTATGGTGGTGGACCAAATTGTCATGCATTAAAGTCTAGTGAAGAAGCTCTTCGACCAAAACGCAAAAAATTGTGATTTCTAGATTGGAGATCAAGTCTTATTGTGGGACAAGAGAAGAAAACCAAAGGGAATGCATGGGAAATTTGACTCCCTTTGGAGGGGCCCTTTTACTATCCATCAGCTCAATGGTGAAAACAATTTCCTATTAAGGTATCAAGATGGCATGCCCTTTTCTCTGCCTCACAATGGGTAGAATCTGAAGCACTTCAATTCTTGAAGTATCAGATAAGTTCACCTGTATATATGTATATTTGTATAGTCTTTGTTCCTATTTTGTGTTGTTCATTTTCATTTTTGGCACCTTTCTTTTTTGGGTGGCATGACTTTATAACCCAATGGCATACTTAAAAGCATTGGAGATTCTAGTTTCTACTCCCCTCAGCTGTTCCAAGTTCTCAACTTAAAGAAGTTCCCCAACTAGAGCCAGTTGTTGTTCCCAAAAGCTATCACTCATTTTTTGGGACAACATATGAACTATTTTGGCCTTGCAAGCCAAAATTATCTCTTCCCTTCTCAAACAATTGTTCTGAGCATTCAAATTCTTCATTATTCAAGATTTTTCAGTTAAGGGACTAGCAAGCTCAACAGGTTCAATGGCTTCAATGAGTGAATTATCATAAAGGAACAAGTTCCCAGAACTTAGGTAATTTCAAGATTGGTTCAATGCCTTGATTCAACCAAAAATGTTCATTAATAATCTCAAACAAAGGATTGAACCATTGAACCCCACTTCCAAAAGGTTCAAAGGTTCAATAAGTTCAAAGGTTCAATGACATCAGTAAGCTTAAAGAGTTGAGCACTTCAGTAGAAGTTCAAAGTTTAACCTCTCCAACAAGTTCAATGGCTTCAAAATACTTAGAAGAAAAGAAGGCTTCAAAGAATAAAGGAATGAACCGTTGAAACTTGAACCAAAATGGTTCAATAGGTTCAATGGGTTCAGTGGGTTTGGAGAGATTAAAAGACTTAAAAGAAAAGAAGGTTTCAAATGCAAGATTGAACCATTGAACCATTGAACCAAAGTTGGTTCAATTGGTCAGTTCAAAGGACTACCCCAAAGCTGAAAGAACAAGTGCCCTTATGGAGGGCAGTGAACTAAAGGTAGGTGCCCTTGTGGAGGGTAGGGAACATTAGTTCAAAGATCAAAGAGAAGGCTGAAAGTGTAAGGTTTCTTTTAGATTTCTATCTAAAGAAATTACCAATTAAAAGAACCAAAAGAATTCCTTCTAAAAGATTTTCCATGGAAGAATTTCACAAAGACAAGGCAAAGGAAAGGTTTCCTTCAAACAAAATGTCTGAAGGAATTTCTTCAGATATTTTATCTGAAGGAATTAACCCGAAGACCACCTGAAGGAACTCAAAGGGAAGGTACCCTTGTGGGGGGATCTTAGCACCAAGAAAATGGACCTTTCTCAAAGACCCAAAGGGACACCTTCCCTTCAGGATGTTTCAAAGACATCGAGCCAAAAGATTTCAAGGCTTCTAAGGACTTAGCCAAAAAAACAAAGGATTCTAAGAAAGACATTGAACCATTGAAATGTTGAACCTTGAACCATAATGGTTCAAAGGTTCAAAGGTTAAAAGACAACCCCAAGAAAAGGAAGGAAGCAAAAGTTTCCAAAGACTAGTTCAAAACGATGGTTCAAGCAAAGAGCAAGGAAGCGATTGAACCAAGGAACTGATAAAGACTACCTGAACCATTATACCATTGAACCAATGAACTTTCATAGGTTCATGGTTCAACATGGTTCAAAAAACTAGCAACCATTGATGTCCCTGTGGACGTCAAATTTAAGTTAATGGAATATTCGTTAAATGTCAAATATAACATGAAACTTGAAGGATGAACCAAGTGACTAGCTGAAAAGAGATCCCAAGGGCTAAAATTGCTATAGGGAAGAGAGAACAATACAAAAAGATTAGAAATATCTATAAGGGAGTTATTTTTAGTAGGTGAAATAGTCTACCAAGTAGACTTCTAAGCACACCAAATCAAGGATGCGGCCTATTTTTCTCCATGAAGTAAAGGCAAAGTGGATAGCTGTGCAAATAAGAAGGAAAGGACCAGGTGACCTATACTTTGGAGGAGACATATGAGATGAATGGGCACATCATAGTTAAGGCTGATGCACTATTCGAAGCATGGCCCCTCAATAGAACTGAAAATGCATTCAAGGCATTGAATGTAGCATGGGCCATTCCATGGAAAAAAGTGCCAAGCCTTTCTTGGTGGCCATATATTGTAATATCTTATTTTATGCAAAAGGGATTGTTTTCCATTATAGAAGCAAAACGTTTCCCAAATTGAAAGGTGATTACTAAGACTTTGAGCTCAGATTGTTGATCATATTACTTTATCTGAATGAGAAAACAAGTTACTTTCAGACTTTGTGCTATTATAGCTTGTGTCATTTTAGTAAATTGTTCTTATGTCCATTTCCTAGGAGCATTCTTGTTTATTTAATTTAACAATTAGAACCAGTGGAAGTAATCAAGAAGGTTTCCTAAAGCCAATTGTGGAAAGACTTTGTGTTGTCATAATTGTATTTAGTGTGTTTTTAGTTTCTTTCTGTGTAAAGGATCTTGGGATGACTTTGTGCCCCAACTATCCTTCATATTTCACTCTTTGGGAAGTTGAGGTGTAGACTTTGTGTTACACTTCATATTGATGGTTACTATGCCCTTATTACCTATTGATTACCCACAAGAAATAACTCATGTGCCTTATTTCAAGACCACTTCTAAAAGAAGAAAAGTGCCTTTAGTATTATCACTAGAATTTATCCTTTGTCTGTGAACATCATCTCTGAAAAAAGGGAGATGGATGGTGTAGTCCTACCCCTAAGTGTTATTTTTTTCTTATATATATAATATATATCTCCTCATATTTATAGGGAACCTCCCCTTAATGAGAGGAGAGATTTTTCCACCTCTGATGTGGTAAACCTACACATTTGGCTGACCAATCTCCCTATGTTGTGGTTGAAGAGACCTATTTTTCTCATCAGTTTGCTGGTGACAAAATATTCACCCAATAGATAGATAATACATCTGTATTCTTCTCTACATGTATTAGGATTGTATATACATTGACATGAGTATATGTCTTGTAATACATGTTTATTTTATTATTTACAACCCCCACTTTCTATCACAAGCTTTGGTGTGCACTAGATTAGATTTACTTTCTTTCTATTAGAATAGAGTGAAAATTTTAAACCTTAGGACTCCATTAGGGTTGTCATGCGATTATGTTATACTATAGGATTTGGAACCCTTCCTATCATGATGTGTTGTGACAAGTGATATGAGTGATCCCCTAATATGGTCTAGTATATCCCCATATTGATCATGCTCCTACTTAACAAGTGTATCCCAATCAGAAGTGAATGTGTGATCTATCTTAATTGATCTAGGATTAATTCATAGACATGATGCATACAAAATCACTTACTTAAATGACCAAACATTAAAGGGATGTATAATCACCCTTATGAATTTATTCGAGTGAGTCTACCTCTATTGTAACCTATCCTTAGAGCACCATGAAACTAGAATTAATATTCTAGTGGTGAAAGATTATTTTATTTTCTATTGTCTCCACATCTTAAAATTCTTTGGCATGATTATTGTGATGTTTTATTACTAAGTAATTATCAACCAACTATTGGTGTTGAATGTCCTCTACTTAAATCCTTACTTCAAAAACTATTCTTGGCCATGCCAACCTAGAAAAAACCCTATCTAGGATGGGAATCATATCACTGAACCTATTCAAAAATCACTTACAAAACTTGATGGATTTAGTAAATTATTTTTTTTCCCATGTTTGATAATTTTAGGTATTATTTTAGTCTTTGCATTTATTCAACAAAAGTTCTACTAGGGTTTCCAACTTATCAATCACCACTCTATAAAGTGGCATCCCATCTATAAGAGTTAGATCATGGTCTAAAATAGACATACAAATGATTAGGGTCTGTAATCAAGACACCATCATTATCTCTAATTGGTGTTGGATCTCATCGAAATCCTCTTCCATTTTTATCCTTATGGTGCACTCATTACCATAGAGAATAACCATCTCTTGATGCTTTTTTTGGAGTTACCTTACATTGAATCTAGCCAAGGCATTATGCCTAGTAACCTCATGAGTAAAATTCAAGTGTAGTTTGCTTTCCTATGTTGAGGTGCACATCTATAGATCTCTCCTAGTGCCAAAACTAAGATTTATGAGGGTAGCTCAAAATGAAGTTATTCTTTATATATCATTATGAAATGATAATTATCATTAATTCTAATCGATCAAGTTTTCTTTTGAAAATTGTTCCCACATAAATAATGATTATCTAGGACTCTTTTCAAGTACTAAGTGTGAAGGGTCATGGTTGTATCAGTAGTCACCAACCTTTGATAGATATATTATTCAACTATTTCCTTCCCCTTAGAGGTATTTCTCTCAAGTATTTCAACATCTAGGTATTTTTTGTAGTGACTAGGACCAATATTAAGGCCACTAATTCCCAAGGTGATGTCTAAACCATTCCTATCTTCACCAGTGGAACTTTCAATATCCACTAGTACTAATTCGAGGGTGGTTTCTTCATGTTGTGTTGGTGAGGGTGTCTTCTCCTATATTTGGGTGATTTGTTACTCATGTTATTCTTATAAGGTTTATCTTATGGGTGTTATATATGTGGTTACTATTTTCTATTATAGGTCACCATCCTTAGGCACTAAAGTTTCTTATTACAATGGAATAAATTTCATCAAAAATTTGGGCCTTCTAGTTGACCTAATACTATATCATTATTTGGTGGAGAAGGGGTATTCCTTTTCCACTTAGCTTATTTAGGTTGAGTAATGGTGTTGGCATCATATCCTTAACTCTTTTGCTTCTTATGCCTCCTAATCTCTAGTGGGGGTGGAATAGTTTCCTTCTTATTATCTGCACTCCCTAATGTCTTCTTTCATGACTTTAACATATAAAATAAATAATTAATATAATCACCAAACAAATTTTTGTAAACTTTAAAGTTTGTATTATTTAACTCTAGCTTCTACTTATATGTCATCTTCCCTAGGTAAACATACATTTGACTAATAGTATGAGTCTCAATACCAATCTTATAAGTATCAATTTATAAAGGAAATGAGTCATAGATCATATTCATGAAATTCATGAAATATCAGAGGTGAAGGAATATGGTAACTTAATCCATCCAAACAAATATCTTGAGGGGACCATTTAGATGGACACTAGAGAGAAGTGTTGTTTAACCAAAAATTGGGCTTAGTCTTTGAGTTATGTAAGAAAGTATTTGCAAATTTTCCACTCATTTTAAAAATATTACTTCATTTCATCATACCAACCCTTCATCTTAGCCTTATCAGGAGTTATAGTGTCAGGGCAAATAAACACTTTAAACCTTTATGTAGGATACTTATGCTCATTGGGGTAAGCCCATTTCAAATCACTAGTTATGTACTATGGTACATCAATTTCATCCAAAAATAATAATAAAATAATAACACCCCAAATAAATTTCTAGTTTGGTAAGTGATGGGCAGTTTTTCATGTCCAATAATTGTCTCAATAAAACACTACAACCATTTATACTAAACTCTAAGTGTAACCTGATGGGTGACATAGATTTGCCATGTCCAACTCTTTCCACCTATTCACACCTCCAACCTTGGCTATTATCAAGCATGTAGAATATCTAAGGGTGTGATATTATAGATTTGTTATGTTCATTGCATGGCCTTGATTTTTATATTCAAGTGCCATGGTAGTCCTCTCAGTTTTCTCTTGTTCCTATAAGTATCCATCAAGGTCAGTGCTAAAACATTGTAAAATCTTAAATTTTATCTACCTTTCAGATGTGATCCTCATATGGAGCACAACAAAATATAAATAATCTTCATGCAAAAGTGAAATAATAAACTTTATGGCTTCCAAAGGTTTCCTAAAAATATAGTAGATTAAATAAATGAAAGATTCCTACATCATTAATCTTATTAAAAATACTTATGTCATAAACAAGCTCATTTTTAGTATTTTGTCACTCCACTCAGTACTCATGTTTCAACTCCACCTCATTTACTATCTAGAGATGAATATAGTCAAAAACATTATAGGTTGGCATATTCAATTCCCACTTCTATATATGCAACACTGATTTTGTATATTATATTTATTCAATCAACAATGGGGGTGGAGGTGTTTTTTTAACTTTCTTATTTACCTAGCATTCCATAATTAATTATATTTTATCTAATCCCTTAGCCTATTATAATAAACTTTCCTTGTGTACACTAGACTTGCCAAGTACCCATTTCCTTATCAAAATTGATTGAACTCTTAAACTCTAAAATTCTTCTTCCTTTTGGATTTTAGGTAAGGGTTAACTATGATAGGCCTTTTTATTTGGATTCATCACCCTATAAATATCTTATAGGTTAAAACATGACCATCCAACCCTCTTGAATGAATATGTGATTACTTCTCTATATTTCTCAACTCTCCTTCATCAACATCCTCTAATGGCAGACATTAACACCTACAACCTAGACTTCCTTCAATGTACATTTCCTCAATTGTTATTTAAACACTTTTCTTATTCACCATGAACACTTCACTCCACAATACTCAAATTAGTCATAGATAGTTAATAAACACTCTTGTAACAACTTGAAATTCTCTTTTATCGACTTGAAAATGCTCCTCTATCTCTATAAATTCATAAATTGATAATAGTAAAATGTAAATTTATGTGTGTTTCATATTTTATAGACTTATTGGGGCAATACTCATTTATTTTCCCATTACCTCATCCAAAAATTCATGAAATTAATGCCTCTAATGGTATTTTCATGATTCAAATTTGGTACACTTGCCATTATAATTATGTTTCTCATATTTAATGCACATACCCCATGATGTGCTTTTATTTAAATGCATGATAGCTATAAATAATTTAAAAAATTACCATTTCAAAGGTGGGAACCTCACTTTTTTACCTTGACTCTTCCTATTGGTTATGATCTTCATCCTATGTACCCACTTATCTTCATACACTTCCACTTATGTGACCTTTTTTCCCACACACATTCACATTCACCATTTCCTTGGCACTCTATGTTTTTACTTCTTTCACCCTTATTACCCCACACTAAAATTTATCCATGGTCATCCATGACACTATAAATAAATATATAAAAAATAACTAAGTGTTGACCTTAAACTAATAAGGGCACACAACCAATGTCACACCTTATTGAAAATAAAAGTAAACTCCTAAACTAAACTAATGATATAGGCCTTCTTATAAAGTAGGTACAACACTACTTATAATAGTAGGGGTGGATATAACTACCATTTAAATGTCTTGGAAGGAACTAGACATCGAACCACTTGAATTAGTAAGTGTTAGTGGGATAACTACTATGAGAAATAAACAAACCATCCAAGTGGATGGAATTTGTTTTGAATGGTGCAAAAACCTAGAGTCATAAACCAAAACCTACATACCTAGAGAAGATGTCTTGTTCTTAAGACGATGATCATGTTAGGACTTATATTTACATTTCTCCACTCTTTGACTCCAATTCTCTAGATTCATATAACTAAATCAAATCATCTAGATGTACTTTCAAGAGTTTCTCATCATCCAACTGACCAAAACATGAAATACTTAGAGAGCATACAAAGAAATCAACAATAAAAATGGCTTAGTTACCAAACACAATATTAAAGGGTTTAATCTTGTTCAATAATTTATATGTGGTATGATATAACCATAATACTATAGACACCCAAATCTAGCCACAAATGGATTATGACTAGACTTCAAACTAATTCATACCAAACATTGAAAATTAAGCCTAGGAATCATTGAATGTGTCAATTTTGGCCACACATCATTCGTCAATGCTAATAATCATGTCTAGGCATCCCTATTTCAGATACTAACCTGTACACAAAATAACCTCTCAAGTATTCACCCGTAATCACCTTGTGACTTAACAACTATTAGTTTGGCCTATGAACCCATTAAGTCGGGCACTTGATTAAATATTAAAAGAGTTAAAATGATAATCAAAATGAATCATCTAATTAAATAAGATTAAATGCTTAGTTGAGTTATCCATTTTAAATTAGTGAATATTTAAAAATGGAAATTCTAAAATTTAAAATATCAAGCCTTTTTAACATTGCTTTTATGAGTTATCAAGCTCTTTAAAAATATATTAAAATATCTAATTTGAGATCCATGCCTAGTAATTGAAAATCATAATTATATGACAAAATTCAACTCAATTGGAGTTATCTTTAACTCACCTAGGGTAAGTTTGAACTCCTTCCATGTTTAAACTTAATCTTATCTCACTTAGGTGAGAGTTAACTTTTGAGGCTATATATACAAGGGCGTACCTATTAATATCTAAGTTATTTTGGTGTAATGTTTTTATGCATACATGTCTTCAAATTTATCTTAGTGTAATTCTATAATTCTCAAATAGATCCAAATAAATTTTACAAGTAATGTTACCATGCAAAATTCATAAGCCAAGAAATCGAGCCAAGGTACCAAGGAGATAAGGAGAAAAGAAAGCTTCATTGTAAAAGACTTATTGATGCATAAACTGACAAAAATACTTAAAAAACACATTTGGAGTTCCAAGGAAGGTAAAATAATGTTTTATTTTGTGTTCTAGTTATGTTTTCATATATATGTTTGTTACCTATGCTCTCCCTAGTGTCCAATCTAGAGGTGTTAGGATTTTAGTGTGTTATTTTTATTTGGTTTATTGGAATAAAACAAGATTAACCTTCCCTCTATTTATTCCTTGTTCACATGATGGAAATCCCAGTGGGATTCAAATATCCCATATGTTTAAGGACATTGATATTATAATTTTAGTTTTTCTAATGGATGCATATAAATATTCAAGTTTCAATTTTTACCTTCATTTTTACGTCTTAAAAAGATCTTCAAGTTTCAAGTTTTAGCTTAATTATTTACATATTTTCTTTTTAAGAAAGCCCTAGGTTGTAGGGATTAATGATGATTTTAGATATTGACATTGATTACATGAATCAACCATGATCTCTATGTAAAAAAGAGAACAAGGTAGAGAACATGGATAATAGTGGTTTTAATTGATTTTTATTGCCTTCATTTTATGTTTGATGATTTGAATGTTATTTGTATAACTTATTTTATTTGGGTTTTAAGCTTGTTTATTAATCATTTTCCCATCAAAATAGACTTTTTTTTTATGTCTTTTTATAGGAAATGTTTATAGTCTTCTTAATCAATGTCAATTTCTATAATCGACATCGATCTCTACAGATTAGTGACGATTGGTGTCTGAGACAAAAAATCATAAAACCTGAGAGCTAAATTTAAAATGTTATTTTCTCACTTGATTTTGGGATTCTAAGTAGTAAAGCCCTCTAACCATTTTTAGGTCCTGAGGTGGAAAGAGAAAAATTTAAGTATGGTTAAATATTACACACATATTATTTTGTGCCTAAAATGTATTTAGTTGTTTTCATATCTTAGTTATTTTTGATGTATTTGATAATTCTCAACAACAAAGCCAAGGGGATCAAAATTCATTACATACTACCTTTTGGTGTCATAAAAATGAAATCTCACATTAGTTAAATATTCATTAGATTTTTCATTTTTTTTATTATTGGTAAATGGTTTCGAAAGGGACCATACCCAATACAAAAAGGCTCAAAATATAGATAAAACTAGGAAACCCATAACCAAAAAATGCTCAAAATATAGATAAAACATGAGTACAATGGTTTTTTTTAAGAATAGGGTCCACCCCTAGATAAAAAAAATGCTTAAAAACTAGAAAAGTAAAAAAAGGGAAATAGTAGGGAGTATATTGATAGATAACATGACCAAAAAAACAAATTATCAACTCCATAACATCAAAGTAGCAATAAGATAACAAAATAGAAAAAAGGAAGCTTCACTTAAGGAGATTGTTGAAGCTATTTTTGAGTCTATATAATGCATTAAATAGATTGAGAGTAGTAATTTGAGATGCATATGCCATGTCAATGGTGGGTAGAGCATAAGTATTCTTAATGCCACCCTTCCACAAACCTTGATGCTAGTTGCTAAGGGTGTGAACTAGCCTAACTTGAAACTCAAGGAATTCTAGAATGGCCTGGTGTATGGGTATATGATCCATAGTGTCTTCTAAGGATTTCATTATTTTGAAAATATCTTACATATTAGTCTCATAATGGGAGGAGTTATCTACCTTCTTATTTCCCTTATCAATAATCTTGTTGAGCTGTGTGACCTCCTTTGAGAGCTCATTGATCCTTTATTCAAGCTACATAACTTGAGCTTTGAGCCAAAGTTCCTTGAGATTGTGTTAGGAGGGAAAATAATCTAAAACATCCTATCCCATGTCAAGGAGTCTCTCTATAATGGCAATTTACTCACCCATGCGAAAGCTAGGGGTTAAAACCTTGACTTTATCACTACTTATAAGTACCCTCTTGGGAGGAGGAAAAGGTGAGGAATGAAATATAGGATTCTCAGTCTTAATCCTTCACTGAGTAGGAGGTTTAGATGGTAGAGTAGGGGGAATATTGTGAATTAGAATGTTAACATAGATTAAATTATAGTGCTGATGTGAAATAAAAATAACCCCTTCATGAAGAGCCAGGGCATGTTTATGTGCCTAAAATTATTGAATATAATCTTCCATGGATTACAAGATATAATATGGGAGACTAACCCTTGGGCCCTTATGGAAATGGTTCAGAAGGACTAGATCATGAAGTAATAAAGTGTTATACCTACCCTCCAAAGTTACATACCTAACCAACATACAAACCAACTCATCAAAAGGAAAAGGGAGAGAGGAATGCATAATACCAGCTTGGATAAATTTCAAGGAATTAACCATGGAACCATCCAAAATCCTTTTCTCCTCCATAGCCTTGTTAAATTTGTTTCTAAATAACTTCAAACCATCCTTGCTGAGACTAGTGATAAAGGCAATGAGTTCTTAGGTGATAGATAAATTCTTACCTCTATAGATGACAACCCTATTTTTCCAATTGTTCACAAAATTAATAAAAATATGGTTGTCATGTCACTTTATCTTTTACATAAAAATTGTGAATCCTCACACATTTAAAGTCTTCGAAAGTTTTCCATTTCCCTTCCAATTTAGGTCACACATCATCTCAACACAACATGAAAAACCACCCATGGCATTAGTAGTAGGTTCTAAGCACAAGGTCACATAGAATATAGTTAAAAAACCATTCCCACACCACCTTTGGACAACCTAATACCTAAGAAAATGACAATGTAAAGAATACCAATATAGGATAACAATGGAGTAATCTTAAAGAAGGCATGTGAAATCTAAATAATGATTATCCTTCACATGAGTGATCAAATTGCCTATACCATAGCTAAGCATAACCAGTTTCCTCTTCATTGAAAATGATATCCTTAGTATTGTTTGGGATTTGGTCATGATCAAATAAAAATTGAATTTTTTATTAATCACCTCAATATTATCAAAAGAGTCTGCCACATGGTTACCTTCTCTATTAGTAGAATATTGTTCATTTTCATGTTTGTTTGTTGAAATGTTTATTTAAGTAAATAGGTTTCACATGCATGCTCCCCCCATCCCCTTTAAAGAAATTGGGTGATAAAAAATGATCTTTGTTTGCATTTATCTCTAAGGCCTTCCAAAAAAAAAAATGATTTGGGTGACCCCAAAATGACCCTGAAGTCCTTTCACTTGTATTTATTTCATGCATGTTTGGCTTGTGGGTGGGAGTTCATCACCTCCTCATAAGTTCTCTAAGAAAAATTAACCTTGGAATTCATCTCCTGACATCATTTCAACCCAAATCCATAGTGGTGTATATAAATTAAGGGTGATCCATTGGGATGCTTATTTTGAGCAATTATTAAAAAAAATTCTTTAGTGGGTACTAGGCCTCATAATGTACGGGCAATTCAAACATCTCAATACACTGAGTAACTGACAAATGTAATGGTTGTAAAAAAGACAAGACCTTTTCACAAAAAGTTTGTTGACATGGATCTAAATGATGTGATTATTCCCTAGTGTTTTCCACAAATATGGTACCATTTAGAAATCAAATAAAATTGATATTTTAGATAACCCCACTTATTGTAAACATATTATTAATGTAGGGGTATTAGCCTGAAGTTCCATGTTGTTGTAAAAACTATTAAGAAAATAAGGGGGATAATTATACTACTTTTCATGCACTTTTACTTTTTTGGTTAATAACATAAAATCCTCTTAAGAATAAGTATATAGATGGAATTTGATAGTACGATGCAACCTTGTTAGTTTTAGGATTTAGAACATTACACTTATGGTTTTTTTTTGTCATTTTGTCCTTTTTACTTACATGGTATTATTTCTAAAATATTTGTGTCATACCACATAAAAAATTAATCTTGTTTATGCATCAATACTTTTTTTAAGAGGCATTATGCCATCTTTTTGATGTCACACCTTTAGTAATTTATCCAAGTTTGTGTGTGTGTCATTTAGTTGAAAGATGTATTTTTATGCTACCAATTTCATTTCAAGTTTTGTAATTTATCATATTGAATCAAACAATGTATCATAACTATAGAGGACAATGGAATCATTACACTACCTTTTTGGATCTATTCCTAGTAATGTCATGATATTCATTTTTGTCTAGCTTGTTGTCTATTTTGAGTAACCTAGTCTTGTAAATCTAGTTTGAAAGTATCCATGACAAGTTCAAATTCAAACATTGATTTGTTTATACCTATACCTTTCATATGTTTTCCTTAGGTGTTCACCCTTCATTTTTGGGTTTTGCAACTTAGATTAGTTTCTAACTCAACTTAAAGAATATTTTTGTGCTTAAATTTAGGGAAGTGGTCTATCTTCCATATGCATAAAGTTACATGTATTTGTTAAAATTATCAATTTTATGTTTAAATATTAATGCCTAATTTGTGTCAAAGTGTTTAAAATTTTTTAGATTAAATCTCTTTCCTTTTATATCTTTTTTTTTTAAGTCTCGATTGTGTGCCTTGTCTCCAAAATACCTAGAAATTCCTATTTTGTGCCTTGTTTTCCAAAAGACTTAGCAACCCTTGATTCTTTAGATATAGAATAGACTTGTTTAAACCACTTTTTACCCTAAGTTTGGCATTCATTGTTATTCATCCACTTTACCCTTTTGTGTAATACATTTGACATTAGACTATTTTAGACCACGTCTATCATAGATATATTTGGAGATATAGCTCCACTTTTGGACCAAATTGGACCAATATTAGACCATTTATTATTTAAACCTTGTTTTTAAGAGTTTATATAACTCTATACTTTATTTCATGAAACATTCATCATTGATTTGATTATGTCTTGTTATACTCATAGTGGAGGCATGTATAATCCAAGTTATGATAATGTGGTCATATAAGAGGACTTTATTCAAGACCTGTATAGTGATTATGTTGTTTATGATATGGATCCTTATCCTCTTTATAATACTAAAACTATAGATTAGAACCAAGATCCTCAAGCATAATATTTGGTGATACCTTATTTAGGTTGATTAACATACCAAGTTTTCCCTTTAAATGCTAATGGTACCTGATCTTGTACCCATACCACTATCCCTCCTTTAGTCTATGTGATCCACTAAGATCCATAGTTCCATACTATTACCATTATAGTTCATTCTTCTTTAGCTCATGATAGAAACTAATCTTCACAACACCCTACCATAACCATTATAGGACCTCATCCTTTGGTTTGCATTAACAACTAAGCTTCACAACACCTACCATTACCATTCTAGGCCCTCATACTTTGGCTTGTGTTATAAATCAAGCTTTGAAATACCTTATCATTACCATTCTAATCCCTTTCATATATGGTAGTTATTACTCAATAAGGTTGTGCAATTGTGACTAGATGGGTCACAATTACCATCCTAGATTGATAACCATCCTTTGATAATCCCATCTTATATGTGCCTATTTAAAAATATGTCACTATTAAAAAAATTATCCTCCTTAATCCATTTCCATCCTTCCCCCATTTTATAAAATTAATTCTAGTCTGAGCCATAATAGAGTCAATCAGTACCTCTCCAGCAAAGCCATTCATTTATATACAAATATGTGCTCAAAACTGATATTTTACAACTAAATGTAAACCAAGGTCAAGATAACTAACTAATCCATGATGTTTTTTTTTGAAACATATATTTGTGATGAGCCAACCTATGATGAATCACCTTTTTATAATATCCCTATTATCAAAGACTCTCAATCTAATAACCTAGTCTTTACTGAGTCACTTCTTAATGATTATAACCACCTTTGGGAAAATCATTATCTCAACCATTGTACTATTTCAAAGAGCCTCCCTTTGATAAGATAGTCTTTATGGAGTTGTCTCTTAACCTTTTTTACCTCATTGAGGAGTCTCACATTGACAATTAGTCTCAATGGAGCCCATTATGCCATCACAAGCCAGTACTTATCCAATACTAAAAATTTAAGAAGACATCATTTTAATAGCATCTACACCAGATAAAGAATCAATATTGAATTTAAGCTCTATTTTTTAACAAATATTAGATTTAGCATTAAAAGTAAAATCAACATTGGTATCCACATTAAATTTAGAGTCCCTTGAATTAGAATCAACTTAAAATCATAATACATTCATGGTTGTTACAATGTTGGTTAAACATGACTTGAAAATTAAATTAAATACAATGGGGATCCTTCCATAGTCTTTTAGGATGATTAATTCAGCATCAACACAAGTTCTCTTAGTATATTCTATGAGGATTCTTCTACCTTTTCTTATTTCATTAGCATTTCATATGTTATTAACACAAACCGACCTAGCCATTATATTGGCCTTCCACCTCCAACAAGTGTCGATTAGGATTGATAAAATCATACATTTTTAAAATTCATCCATGTTGGCATATCAATTACAAATTATTAAGGGGACCAAGAACACATTCATGAAGAAGAAGATCAATCTCCTAGTGAAACCTTTTTAGAGCTACTAGGGGAAAATCAAAGTCTAAACTCAACATCTTATAGTGAAATATTTTCAAAGGTACTAGAAGCCAATCAAAGTCAAAAGTCATTTTTCCTTAGTAAAACCTTATCAGAGGTCTATTGGAAAATCAAGATAAATTTATTGGTAAAAATCTCTTTTAGGCACCAATAGATGAACATAACAATCTTTCACTACGTGATAAAGACATTATTAAAAATAACATCAATGTAGCTTCCAATCTACAACATAATCAGATGGTAGCTACTCTTATTCTCAAATAATATAAAATATTATGGTCCTATTAAGATAATATTCATAAGTCTTCGATCCCACCATAAAAATAATTATGTCAAATCTAGAATCAACAACATTATGTGTGCCTAAAAATCCTAATCTTCATTTATTTCCTAACCATTATACATTACATTATGATCCACCTCTTCATCACCAAATCAAACCTATCAACCAATATTTATCCATATTTACCATCCCTAGCCATACTTTCCTTTACAAAAGCTACAAAGAAATCTTATCTTTACGTTTGAAGGAAATAAAATCAACAACTAACAAAGGTCACAACAACATTAGTGGATTCCAAATCAATATTAGGTTTTTTATAGAGCAACTATTCAAAAGCAGTATGGGCTATAAATTTACTTGATTGATTATTCTAGTTGTATCATATGTTGATTAGGATGTGCATCTCCACATCATCAAGAACAAAAAAAACATTTAACTTGCTAGAACTATTTACCTTGCCTTTTCATTAATCTTTCCATTCACCTTCTCATTATTTCATACCCTACCATTTACCTTCTCACTTGGGCATAACCCTATTACAACCATATCCAATTATCATAACATCACCATCCTTGTACTATATTATATTATATTTTTCTTTAACATACCTTCCCTTTTGACAAAAGTCTTTTTACCCTACCTACCCAAACCACTTTTACCTTGGTTCCATTGGTTCTTCAAACACCTTCCACAAGGGGATTCCAATCCAATTTTCATAGTTTCAAATTTACGTGTTCAAAAAATAATATATGAAATTAGTATTACAGTGGATCTAATAATTACATATTTTATATCTACTTGACTGGTGTTACTAATTATAACTACCTTTGGGAAAATTAGTATTCGACCTTTTGTTACTCGTTATAACCACTTATGGGAAAATTAATGTCAATGACATATGCCATTATTTCTTAATTATAACTTCCTATGTAAAAATTAGGAATAACACCTTTACCATGCATTGTTGCATCACCTCACCCTTGCTATTATCATTTACCTTACCATTTTCCTAAATTTGTAAACTTGTTGCCACCTAATCATATCTCATCACCTTTTATGTAGGTAAAACTACATTAAATTGAGGTCCTAATGGTACTTTTTAGGTAGGCACTTAATTCCCATTGAGTTCAATCATGCCACCCCTTTTTTCATGCTCTTATCATTTTGTGATTAATTTAAAATAAGAATGTTCTTGCCATTTTATGAGTTGGATATTTTAATATCTCATAATGATTACTTGAGTTGAGATGCATATAAAATACCAAAAACATTTAGAAACATTTAAAAATCCTAAAAATTATAAAATCATCTTACCATCTCTCTAGCCACAAAATCTAAAAACATATGTCCTATCTAAACATAGGCATTCATTTTTTATCTACCCTATTAGGGAAAATTCATTATTAGTTCCACTATATTTCACTACCATTAGAGGTCTAACCTTACCTTTGCATGTATTCTCACTTGTGGGCACTAACTATCTATCCTTCCATTGAGCCTTCATGCATAGATATTGACTTGGTTGATGATAGAATGTCTTCTATTGTTTTTACTTTCATGTTTTCTATGTGTATGTTTTCTTTTTTATTTATATGTTTATTTTCCTATTTGTTTTATTTCTTTGTTGTGCCTTGACTCATTCTATATGTGTTCATTAGGTGATTCTTTGTGCATTATTCTTGAATCTATCTATATTCATATGTCAACATTATCATCATGGTTTTTATCATTGGTGTATTATTTTAAATTATTTATTAGATTGGGACTCAGTCCTTATACACATTACATCTAGGTCATCATGGTATTATATCATGATGCATATTATTATGTGCTACAACACAAAAAACAATCCAAAAAATATTACAAGCAATGGTGACACATAAACTTGTCTTGTTTCACATTGGCAAATCCTCCCACCCTCCTTGATCATTATTAACTATTTTGGTTGTATCACTGATAATCAAGATGAGTATATCCACATTATTAGGTATGAATAAATAATTTTAATTGATCAATTTCTTTTTTCTATTATATTTTGCAATCCATTTTCTCCCACTTTTGGGTAAACTACATTGGCCTGAGGTCCATTTTGACTATGTAGGTAGTGATTGGATACATGATGTATCTTGGGTCAAATCATCCACCTTTATTCTTTTAGTCATTTTTTCATCACTTTTCACATGCTTGTATGCTTGGTTTTTTATGGCTTCTTTAGTCATTATACCATCACATCTATGTTTGCACCCACTCATATTTAATCTATCTAATACATTACATCGTTTATGCTTGTCAATCTACCGTACTAGGGCACAACCAAAAATAATTATTCAGTCTAGTCAGCTTAATGATTATAACCACCCATGGAAAAATCATTATTTCAACTCATCCACCCTATTGGGGCATGTGCCTCTGTCACTGATTATAACCACTTTTGGTCAAATTAGTGTCTCAACCTTTTTTATTAATTATAACCACCTTCGAGAAAATTTATACCTTTTAAGTCAAATACATTAAAAAAATTATCTTGATTGGATTAATCTCACCCATAGGTTAATTCTTTATTTTCCTTACTTATTTTCAATGGACCATCCATCAATCATATGTGATGGCCACTCCCTCAAAGGGGAATCATTATAGGCTTCCCAAACATTTTTTTAAGGTTATTCATTAATCAATATCTTCTTATTTCATTCTTAATGGTTTTTTCATTCTTTGAGAATATGTTATTATGCCTATAGATTAAAATACCTTTCCAAATAGGGGATGTAGACACCCAAATATGGACACAATTGGATTTTGAATAGACTTCAGACTAATTCCTACCAAACATTACAAATTAATCATAAAAATCATTACGCATCCCAATTTAGGTCATGCATCATTCATCAATATTTAGAATCATGTTTCGGCATCCCTATTTGGAATACTAGCTTATACACAACAACAATCTCTTATAGATTCACCCCTAATCACCTTACAACCTAGAAACTATTAGTTTGGCCTATATACCATTGATTTGGGTTACTTGATCAAATCTTAAAAGAACTAAAATTATAATCAAAATGAATCATCTAATTAAGTAATATTAAATGCTTAGCTAAATTATCCATTTGAAATTAGTGAATATATAAAAATGGAAATTATAAAATTCAAAATATCAAGCCTTTTCATCATTGACTTTATGAGTTGTTGAGATCTATTAAATATCTCAAAATATCTAATTTGAAATCCATGCCTAGTAATTGATAATCATAATTACATGAATTTTGTTTAACTCAACTAGAGTTAGCCATAACTGACCTACGGTTAGTTTGAACTCATTTCATGTTTAAACTCAACCTTAACTCACCTTGGGTGAGAGTTAACCTTTGAGGCTATAAATACATGGCCATACCTATTGATATCTAATATATTTTGGCGTAAAGTTATTATGCCTAAATGTATTCAAATTTATCTTGGTGTAATGTTATAATCCTCAAACATATTTAAATAAACCTTATAAGTAATGTTACCATGCCAAATTCATATGCCAAGTAGCCAAGCCAAAGTGCCAAGGAGAGAAGAAATGGAGAAAGATTCATTGTCAAAGAATTTTTGATTCAAAAACTAAGTAAGCCACTTCAACAAGCCATTTAGAGCTCTAAAGAAGGTAAAATAATATTTTATTTTCTGTTATAGTTATGTTTTCATATGTATGTTTGTTGCATATGTTGTCACTAGTGTTTAAGCTTGAGGTGTTAGTATTTTAGTGTGTTATTTTGATTTATTTTATTGGACTAAAATAAAAATATCCTCCCCTCTACATATTCTTTGTTCACACCAAACACAAGATTACAAGGTGTACTCTTATTCAATCATTTGTATGTGGTATGATATGACCATAATACTATAGAAACATGATTATCCTAGTTAGTGCATCTAATATTACAAATCTTAGTCAATGTATTACTCAAGATCTTATTGAATGCTTTAGTTATAACATTAGCTTAGGATGGTAAGGTTTAGTTTTGTGTGTCATGATCATAAACTCAAACAAAAGGATATGAATTGTTTAGTTAAGGAAATGAAGGGGAATAACATCCCTTTTGTTTATCTTACTCACATTTTGGCAAATATCACATTAGCATGTGTCAGCTTTAGCATCCTTAAATAAATTAGGCCACCACAAACCAACTAAAATAACCTTCTACAGTATAGCATAATCAACATAATGTCCTTTGGCAACATCTTCATAAAACTCATAAAAAACTTCAATGAACTCATGTTGCATGTTGTAATAATGTAAAACTTCATACCACCCAAGCTTATAAAGGTTACCCCATATGAGCTAAAATGGAGTTTCATGAATAACCAACTGTTTCTTCTCTTGAGTGTTGAGGTGGACTATTATTGAACACATATTCATAAAATATATGATATCTTCCAACAATTCAGGTATGTGCATGATCTGTTAAAGTTATATGTCATGTAATTCATCTTTAATGGCATGTGTTGGTTCACCAATGTTAATGTGTGATAAATGATCAGGGCCATAATTAGCCTTACTAAGTTTCACCATCACCAAGACTTAGTACTCTTACAAAATCACAATCCATCAGCAAATGTGTCCATGTAATACTAGATTATTCACTAGGTATTTTAGCGCTTCATGATCCATAAATAAAATGAATATAGTGGTCATTAAATACATATAGAACTTGTGAAGAACATAGAATATGGACAAGGCTTCATGTTTTATAGTTGGATAATTTATTTAAACTAGTGTGAGCTTTTGACTAGTAAAATAGATAGGATGATTAAGGTTTCACTCACTAGGTTGAGAAATTATAGTGCCTAATTCCATGCCTCAAGCATCAATATGCACATGAAAAGTTTTTTTTTTAGTTTGAAAACTAGGGAATGGGGTAGTTATGAACTTGTCCTTAAGTGTTACAAATTATTGTTAAGGAGTTTTGGTTTATAAAAACTGACCATTATATTTTAGAAATTCCTCTAGAAGTCTATCAATCTTATCATAACATTAAATGAACTTTCTATAGCATCTTATGTGTCCTAGGAAGGTGAAAAACTCTTTCTAGGTGGTCGATGTTGGAAGGTGAAACATAACTAAAATCTTGGTCAATAGTAAGAGTCCATCATGACAGATAACATGACCTATAAAAATTCCAAAAAGTGTAGAAAAAGCACATTATTTAGATTAAAATAAATATTAAGGTTTCATTAATGATCAAGCATAAAGTGAATATTAAAAAAAAGGTCCCACACTAAATTTTAGATGGTCCAATCATTGAGATAGACTTTAAGTAATTTATGAATAAAATATTTGAAAGCCTCACCTATAATCCATCAAAATAAAGTAGGAGCATTATTCAACCTGAAGGGCATCACATTATAACTAAATTAACCCCACTTAATTACAAAGGTGATCTTCAGTTTATTCTCTTACATGATCTAGACTTAATGATATACAAAGAAACCATCAGTAAAAGCATAAATTTTCCACCCAAAAACTCTTTCTAATATATACTAGATGAAATTTATCAAAAAGGGATTGGTTACATAAATAGAATTAAGAACCCAATAATCCACACAAACACAAATGTGACAATCCTTATTGATACTAATGACCATGGGGCTCACCCATTAAGAGTTGTCTATAGGATTGATAACTTGTGTGTAACATGTTATTAATCTCCTCCTTGAGTTGAGCACACAAGTTGGGACTCATATGATAAATCCTCTTTTTGATAGATCAAGAAATCTCTACCAACTTGATGTGCCCATTACCTAATTAAGAGTGTAGTCCTTTTATCATAGTGCAATTATATTGAAAAATTTATTGATACTCCTTTAAAATTTCAAAAAACTTCAAGATCTTAGTATCAGACCAATCATTCCCTAGAATAACCATCTTGGGTGTGTCTTATATGCCAATATTATGCTATATCATCTAAAGTGACTATAAATATTGATGCTAGTCATTTTATATGGTTTATCAGACATTACACATGAAATAATTTGTATGCAAAGCCAAGTGATCAATAGATAGATTAGGCAGATCAAAATTAGTAATTTCATCAACTTGGTACATAGACTTTTGTTTGCCTTTCCAAATTTATTTTCTTAATGCATGGCCCAATTAAAGTTTAAGTGGTGGAGATGATGATTCCATATTAGGTTTCTATGAATATTTTAATCTCTCCTCTCATGTACCATGTATATGTTTGATGTGGTCTTTGACTAGTGTTGGGTCACCTATAATATCCTGATGCATGGCTTATAAGGTGAGACATATATTCATCTGAGGAGATGAGTAAGATAATGTTGTAATAGTATTGATTTTAAGGAAATTCCAATAATTTGTCTCCATGTGATATACTTTTCAAACAAACCATGCTCTAGTTTAGGTGTGTAGAATACCATAGAATGTATGAACCTAAAGATACTCTAGCAAAAAAGTCTCATCCACCTTACACATGTTTTCACAAGATTCAAGATGATATTATAGACAACTAATTCCATCATAACTTAAGGTGCAAAAAAATTAGTTATCAAGATTGAAATAATGGTGGATATTGGAGCTAACTTGGCCCCAAGTAACCCAGTTATGATGGTGAGTTATCCACCACCAAATAGTTGTTTCATCAAAAGTATGGATAATTGTGTGCATCCATTCATCTTCAAATATATAGAAATCCTCTAACTATTACATATACTCTCAGACTTCTATTTGATTATGAAATTTAGGAGTTCTTAAGGGTCCTATAGGTGATATCTTGTTATGTGGGATCTCTAATGTCACTATTATAGATGATTCTTCTCAAAAACCCTAACGAATACCTTAACACATGAAATAATGAAATAATCAAATGTAAAAGGAAAGGAAAAACTAAGTTGTGGGATATTATAATCTCATGGAGAAGAACCCCTATTATCCTGACCACTATCTACATTAACCCCAATGTTAGGGGTCTTAGATTGTATGTAGTTCTCCCTTAGGGAATGTGCACCATCAAATTACATGATATGCTAGGTTGAATTTTGCCTAGGTGCTCATTTTATTAAGCATGAAAATGTCTAGGTGTGAATGTTGACTAGTATGTAGAGTATTTGAGTTGTAATATTATTTCATTTTATGTAAATAAGTGCCAAAATAATAAGTTATAGATGTAAAATGACTTGTGAGGCTCTTTATATAAGAGGATATTTTTCTAGAATATAATACCTTATTCATTGGTTGGTAAGCATGAGGAATATAAAAAAATATAAGAGAACAGTAATGGAGGGGTCATGACTCAAACACAAGTGAAAGGACCCGTTATACACTAAAGGCAAAACTAGATAGTAGTGTCATGTGGTTTTCTATCCTAAAAATGACACTAATGTCCAAAAATTTAGAATAGAGAAAAAATCAAGGATGACATTCTAGGGGCCCTTGCAACTAGGAAAAAGTGGCCAATGACTACTAAGAGTGTCAAAATAGTGAGAAAAATCCACAAGAAATATCAAAAGACTCATGGTGACCATGCAAATAAGGACTATAATCATCACTATGACCCTTTGTGTGAAATAGTAACAAAAGACATAGTACTTGTTGTTTATTGACCAAAATAGGGTGTTTACATTTCCCCCATTTTATTCTAGTAATACAATGAAATGGAATTACTAGAGTAAAGTAAAATATAAATGCATACTTATACTTACTTGTGGGAATGTAATTTGTTTTTGCCCATTTCCTGGCTAGAGAAGTGGATGAGAACTAAAGTGTAATATGTGAAAGGAAGAATATGCTATCTTTACTAAAATTGATTATGTAAGCTAAATGTGTGGATAAACAAGACTCATTTCCCCCCACTTTTAATTTGTTCACTATAAACTTAATGCATGGAGAAATAATGCTCACTTGCCCCCACTCTAAATATGATTAATGTAAACTAATTCTAGTGTACTGATATGGATCAAGCATTGCACATATCCCTATGACCCAAATTGGTGAAAACATGATGGTGATATTGTTGATGATACTAGAGTAATATGATAATTATGACAATGGGGACTAAGAATGTGTGCTCTACATCATGCCCCCTAATCCTAGTATCTAAGTGATGTATCTACGTATCTAAACATTTAAATGAGCTGGTATACCTATTTTATATATATATATATATATATATATATATATATATGTAGAATGCATATTTGAATACCTATGTAGACAAATGTGTCTGTATATTTGAAAATCCTTGATTTTAAATCCATATCTAAACCTATGTATATTTTTATATCTATTTAATCTAAATAAGCTATGCAAATAAATGCCCATGTAAACATGTGTAAACCTATATGTCTATATAATCTGAATGAGTTGTGAAATTGAATTCTTGTGTAAACCTATGTAGACCTATATGTATATATAATCTAAATAAAATTTCAAACTTAATGCCTATGTAGACCCATATATCTATATAATCTAAATAAGTCATGTAATTAAATGCCTATGTAAACATATTTAGACTTGTATGTATATATAATCTAAAAAAATTGTGAAACTAAATGCTTGTGTAAACCTATTTGGAACTTTATGTTTGTATCTCTAAATAAGTTATGCAACTAAACACTTTATGTCTAAAAATATGAATGTAACTTTGTGTGTCTAAAGTAATCTATGTATATTTACCCCCATTTTAGTGAGAGAGTTGAGATTTTGATGAGAATATGTGACAAAAAGTGGTATGATCAAATGTATTGGTGTTTACTTGGTAATTATGATGTTGTATGAGGTTTGAATAATGTATTGATTATGTTGGAGTTTGATAATTTAGTGTGTATTTGGATAGGTATTTAGTCTATTATATGGTTAATAGAATATTATTATTTTTGTCATTTTTTAGGTTTATAATTGATGAGAGGGTTGGTTTTACTAAAATGGGATAGAGTATATCGGTATCAAGTCCCATGTGCAAGAAATAGTTCACAAATGAGAGCTACAGTTCTCAAGATTTGGAAATAACAAGATAGTTATATTAATTATCAAAATTCGTGTACAAGGGTAATCTTAATAGGGTGGAATTGAGTAAGTGATGACTTTGATGGGTCATTTTGAAACATTTTCAATTCATTTACATCTTTAGAGTAAGAATAAGTTTGAGTTTAAGAGAGAGAAACATGTTGAGGAGATGAGATGCTAGGTTTTTGCACTATGAGGAGGTCTAGGCACTTATTCAGGTTGGGGAAGAGATTAACCTAGTAAGGGACCCTAAATTTTTCTTTTTTTTAATCATTTTTGTTGTTTATATTATTTATTTTTTGACATAAATTTTGTTTTTGGCTTGTCTTGTAAAAGGTGGTACTATTATCTCACTATTGGTTATAGTGTCTAGTTTTCGACATGACTATCCAGAGTGTGATACCATTATCTAGAACCACTCTTTTATCAAAAGTGTTAATGTCCATTAGGACATAAATATGGTGCTCAATTTTGATAACTAGTTTTTAAATTCTATTATTGTTTTCTAGTATTAGTTTTTATTTCACTTATGTTAGATTTGGTTGAAATTTTTAGAAGTTTATGCTCATATGAGGGAGTTATATACTAGTCAAATGATATAAACTATATAATGTTTTCCCTTATGTGAGGTAGATATAGATTTTATTGATAGATCATGGTTGAAACATGTGGATTTCCTAGAGCCTATGCTCTAGGATAAACATATGATCATTACACTATGTGAGAGGTAGAATGTAGATACATATAAATTCTAGGTACCAATAGGTGAGATGACCATGACATTGGAGGATGTATATTAGATTTTATAGCTGCCACTTTTTGGGTAACACGCTATACTATAGGAGGTGACTAGTGTGTGAGCTATATAATAGGCATCTAGTTACTTTCATGCTATGGTTTTAGGTACTCATAACATAAATATTTAAAGTGGCATACTATTAACCCTAATTTTTATGGATAACATTATATGATTATAGAAGTTTCTATCATTGTTATTATCATCATTTATTGCCATGGATGTGAGTGGTCTCTCTATTTCATATAGGATGCAAGAGATAGTGTATGACATTGAGCATCTGGCACAATGTATTCCTAGGGTCAGACTATGTTGGCTCATCTATACAAGGACCTATACCACTTTACATAGGAGATAAGTGGTGGAGGTATTGATACATAAATACTATCACATTATTGTTCATATGAGCACATAGTTGTGAGAAATCTAGTGGCACATCCATGAGATGGATGGTCTCACTTATAGGTATTTATAGATAGATAGAGTAGGATAGAGCAAGCTTTGGGGAGGAGTAATACCTACCATTTATGTTTAATAGATAATTTGAGAGTAGAGGACATTGTCTGGAGACATTAAAAAGGTTATAATAGATGGCCTAAGGATAACATGTAGTTGAGGCACATTCAAGTGAGCTATTGGATAAATGATCAGTGGGATATATATATATATATATATATATATATATGAGTGGTTTTAGTATGATAGGGTCACCTAATATTTTATAGTCATATAAGATGTGACCCTAGTACTAGTAGTGTGGTCGAGGAGTTATCAAGCTCCTATAAAGCCAAGGAGCTGACCTAGGCCATTAATGATTGAGAAAGTTCCTATAGAAATAATAAAGTGGGATTTAGATATTAAGGTACCAAATGTGGATTACTTTGAAGTGACTGAGGCCTTATCACCCTAGTGGAGTGAGCATAGGTGGGCACTTTTATTCCTAATAAATGGGATGGTCATAAATGAGGTGATAATGTAGATCCCCTAAGGGTTATGGATGGAAAGTTGGATAATTTTTTTATATGTTCTATGTAATGTTGATCATGTGTTTTTATATTATATGTTTATTACTAATTATATGTAAAATTTTAGGTTTAGGAGAGGATGAGTATTGGTAGGTCACCATTGAATCAACACTTCATGAGTTGGCATGGAATATTCCAGATGATGTCATGGATTATGGACTGGTGGAGTGGGCCATCAATGTATTTGGAGTTCATGCTTATTTTTTTATTGTGTGGTGATAATGACTATGGACTATAATAAATAATCAATATATAGAGGTGAGTTATGTGCAACGATGCATAGGTAGACCATACCTTCTTTTAATGCTCTAGGTGGGTGAGTATTCATATAGTAGATGACTATATATAAGTTTAATGGGAGTGTGTTAAGTGTAGGGTTGAGTTAGCTATGTATCGAGAGAGAGAGAGAGAGAGACTCTCTCTCTCTCTCTCTCTCTCTCTCTCTCTCTCTCTCTCTCTCTCTCTCTCTCTCTCTCTCTCTCTCTCTCTCTCTCTCTCTCTCTCAATACATAGCTAACTCAACCCTACACTCAACATACTCCGATTAAAATTATATATAGTTTTTATATATATATGGTTTATATGAAATTTGTCATTGTTTATTAGAATATAGATTTGGTTATATTGTATAATTTATTATTTTTTTAAGTTTTTTTAATTATTTTAAATGTTTAATGTTTAGAATTTTTTTATTAGAGTAATGTTAATTGATTTGGATATGAGTTATGTATGTTTTAGGTATGTGTGTAGGATATTTAAGATTTTTTATTTATATATGTTATTTATTTCATAATTATTTATATCTCATAAGATGTATGAATGTATAACCTATGGTGGTGATATTCCATATTTGGACCCTAATGGCGTAGAAAAATAACAACCATACTACTCATATTGTGTTGGTGTAGACGTAGACTTTGAAAATATTTTCATGAAAATATTTTGATTGGTTTTCACTCTAAAATATCACTCTATGTTTCTCTATTTATTGTAAATATTTTATTCAATGTTCAAACTAATGTTTGTTTTTGATCTATGTACTGATTTTCATAAATCTTTATTGGTTGTCGAACTAAAATTATGGACTTGGGTTGATATTTATTACCAAATATCTTAATTTGTGTACATATGGGAGGTGAATTATGAGATTTGTAAGTGTTTCCAAATATTTTAATTGGTGTCTTTACTATAATTATACCTTAGGGTCTATAGTTGTTACCAAATATCTTAACTAGTGTACACATTGGAGGTGCATTCTGAACTCTACAAACTAGTTGCCATTGTTGCTAAGTATGTGATGTAGGAGACTTTTGATAAATAGTTGCCCTAGAAGTCACATGGATCATACCATGAGTAACCAATGGTACCTTAAAAGTAACACCTTTGGATAACTCTATTACATAGGAGTTTGATCTAGGAAAGTATGGTAGATGAAGGCTTAATTTACCATATGTAAACTCTATGATGCCTCTACTAACACATTGATCAATGTGAGATCTGAGTGCATAGTGATGATCATTTTAATTTCCATTAATATATTTAAAATTACAATAATACTTATGTGGTACTAGGTGTAAATGATGTGGTGGATGATGATCAGTTAAAGGAAGTGTGATCAACCCATTATCTAGTAGTATCAACAAAATGTCATGAGGTCTATCCTTATCATAAAAATATATAACCCATATATGTATATCATGTGTGATGCTCACTATATATTGCATTGTATAGAGTAGATATTTTCCCTTACTGAGTATCTTTATTGGTTTTTTTTCTCTACTATTTTTTTAATTAGAAGTGGAGTAGGCTCTTATACCAAATTTGATGATTAAGATTCTGAAGGATCTATAGCCAAATCTAACTATAATTATGTAATAACTAATCATAAATATTCCTCTAATGATATATCTACATTTCATATATGTCTAAATTATTTAGATTTTTGATATAACAATCTATCCTTGAGAGAAGAGATTAAACCTATAACAAAGATGTATTGCACTTCTAAATCCATTGGTTGATACAATAATTGATACAAAAAAGCTTTGAACCATAAAATGTACTCTAAGGTAGGATCTATCTCACCCTAGTGTAGTTAAGGTAACCTCTCATGTATGACTAGAGGTACCTTATTTTGTATATAATGCCTGAGGAAGATTGACTCTATCTCTTCATATGTATGTAAAGATGCACTAGGGAGTATATGGTAGAACCAATTTAGTTCTTTATCCTTTAGTGACTTTGGAAATAATTGTAGTAGAAATAACTTTTTTTTTTAGCATGATCCATGGATTTATCATAAGCTAGAGTATATAAATATGGATCTCCTTTTCCATTAAATGTCATTAACACCAATATTTAGAAGTTGTGGTAACCTCATAGTTGAAATTCTACACATAATAGGATTATTATGTATAAAATTGGCATAAAATTGAGATTTATACACTTCATTCTCAAAATTGAGATGATTACTTGGTTTTTAAAATTACCCACAACACACATGAAATAAATTAACACTGGTGAAGGTATATTATCATTATCAAGGGGATCATTTATTTTTTTAATTTTATTATTTATTTTAGCCATTAGTATATTATATTGAAATTATTGTTTAGGAAGGGTTTGTGTGCTCTCAATAACCTTTATAGGTGTATTATATTAGACCTAGTTATAGGTAAATAAGTTATCACCATCATTTGGCTTTTTTGGAGAACTAGGTTTTACTATAGTAAGGGGTGTTGAGTGTTGGAAACAAGATGATTGATAGGGGTGAATCAATCTTCAAAAAAAATTACGTCAATTCTAATTAATCATGTATGAATCATTATATTAATAATTTATATCTTATTAATCATAAAAATCAAATAATAAGATCATGAAACATATGAACACAACATATACATATGAAACCCTCTTGGGCAAAAAACCCACTAATGAAGCAAATGGACTATTGTCCTATAATACAAACATATTTATTAAGTGAGAACCCTATCAAATTGGATATAAAACCCTAATATTTCAATCACCAACTTAATAGAGTATTTATATGAGCACCAACCCAACAAGGAGTATTAAACCCTAATTTACCAAGCACCAACTTGCAAGGAGGCACCAATCTTGTAAATGATTCAACACCAACTTAGCCACTTAAATGTTTTATTACCTTCATAAAACCTTGTTTATTATAAAATATATGATGATATACTCTATCTCTTCACTCACGTTTATCCCTCTTAAACTAATCTTCAACCTTCTTTTCTCAACTATCCCTCTTCATGTCATGATTAGGTCTTATAACCTTAATCCTCAAATGCAAAACCTCTATTAGATATTAATGACACCTTACTAAATTTTAACATGACACCCTTTTATTTTTAAATGATATATATCATTTTATTATCATATTATTGTCTATCTTTTTAAGCACACTCTCAACATCCCCTCTAAGATTACTAAAAATAAGCCTAACTACCTTGCTTTTATATAAATCACTTGATAATATGATTCTAAGTTGGATACACATTCAAATAACTTAGGTTAGACATGAATAATTCTTTTAATACTAAAATAACATTCATTAATCATGAATCAATTGCTATAATAGGTTAGCCATACATTAATTATCCCTTCTCTTTTAGGCTTATGGAGACCTAATAGACCTTAACAACAAGTTACCCTTTGATCCTTATTTAATCTTATCCAAACACCTAAAATAGAAATAATATGTCATATTACACTAAAATAGACCTTATACAACTTTGAATTATATCTAATAAACCTTTTAGGTCTAACTACCACTTGAACCCTTCTTCAAATCATTGCTTATAAAAGACCTACTTATATATAAAAGCTTTGTCTCAAAAAACTAAGGAATATACTCAATTTTGACCAAAAAAATGAAAAAAAATTACATATTAAGAATCCTCATGACCTCAAGGTCATAAAACATTTCATATGATGCTTTAACTTAGGGTAAACATTCTCAAATACCTCTTTGCAAGATGTTGACTCATAACTGCCAACTAAGTCCAAAACACAATCAAGGAAATATGAACATCTAACACATTATTAAATATATTTAAGGGATTTAAATTAATTAAAAATATATTATAACATCCTCAAATAAATCTCAATGGATCAGATCATTAGTTCTAATGAAAAGTATTAGTCTTACAAACTAATCTGTTGATCTTCTCTCACACAGACTACTAAGCCATATAAGCTATTTTGGATTCATTGTTTCAAATACTTTTACTAACTTAAAATATTATGAAATGCATAGGTAGATCACTCAATATCCAAAAGAAATCATGATACCTTTCAATTCATCACTCTTTCATGAAAATGCATCATAAATCATCTTCTCTATTTTGTTTGATTTCCTTACTAGCTGCACCATAGGGTCTATTAGCAACTAGCCAAATGGGATACCAACTTCACACATATGATATTTTTAACCTATCCATAATTATTCATGAAAAATAAATACAATCCTCACACTTTGATCTTCATCTCTTCAACAAATTTGACTTGGTTAATTCTATCTTCTATAGTAAATTTATGAAAGATAAGCACTTTTTTGTAGAGTCTTCTCTCATACCTAAGAAACTAATCACACCTAGAGATGACTGGAATATTTTAATTAAACCTATAATCACTTGTATGACCATATAAAACTATTTTTATATCTTTTAGAAAAATATCTTCAACATCAAGTCATAGTTAGGGTTTTATGAGGGTTTATACCAACTTTTAGTCTTAAAGACCATTCATAAAACTTAGCTCTTTTTTATAGAAAATAATGCTTGTAATTTTGAGATATAACCCTTACTCATCTACCATGAACAAATTAGGATCTCATTCATATGTTTTACATGACAATGAGCATTGAGAAAACCTTCTTAGGTAGACAATTCTTCATTTTATGCATTCAAGAAACCTTGAAACACTTTTTCAAGCCTTTTCTTACAAACCAAGACCTAAAACCTCTTCAAAATACTTATAAACACTTGAATCACCTATTTCAATGTTAATATACTCTCCCATATCATGTAAATTGATCTTGTTATCTCATTAGGCCACCATATCTCTTCATGTTTTTTAAGGCTTGACTTGAAAGTCTTATTATGCCTTGAAACTGACATTCTAACCACTATGTAGTCTTCAAATTTAAAATCTCCTATGTTAAAATGTTTCTTGTGTATGCTCAAGAAACTGCATACACCCACTGTTCTTCATAAATTTAATAGGACTTATTAGGACCTACTTATAGATATTTGAAGCTCAACTGTAGCATCTTTAGAGGTGCGTATATAGATTTTTGAAGATAACCTTTTACTCATGTACATGGTCCTCAACATCTCATGTACAAATTCAAACAATATATCTCATTCTAAAACACTATTAAGTGTTCTTCAAAGCATTCTCATCTTCATAGCTCATTTAGAGCATCTTCAAAACTACTTACATAGATCTTTCAAGCACATAGTTTCTTCTTCATAGCTCAATCATTTCATCTTGCCACCTACAAATACTATCTCACAAGGTATATAAAAATCATTAAAAGATCATTTAAATTTGTCAAACTAACATATAATCATTCATGTTTCTTCTCAAATATTAGACTCAAGCTTACATTAGAACTTTCTTCAAATAATACTCTTCACACAACTACTCTTAATACAATAACAACATTTACCATAGTAGAATTCCAAACTAATTAATATACATACCTCAAGGCTTATTTGACCAAGAATTTTAACAATTTTTTTTGATGTGAATGATATTGTATTGACATTAATGAAATAATCATGCATCTTCATTAGAACCTTTAACATCAATGACAACATTAAATATCAAAGCTCAACACTCAAAGACAATGATCAACAAACTCTCCCTTAATAAATGACAATGTTCAACAATATCCCCATTTATCATTGATGGAAAACATACACAAAAAACTATTTTCAACTACTCTTGATGTAAATCATCTATTTGACCTAGTTCTTGTGTTTTTTTCTCCCTTTCTGATCTTGCCCTTTTTCTCATCTTTTTTGATCTTTCATCTTCTCATCCTTTTATGATATTTCTCCCCCTTTGACATTAATGACAAAGGTCTTACACAATTATAATTTCTTTATAATGAACTCAAAATATATGATTAATTCAACATAGATCAGACTCAATAAACAACTTGAATATCTCTCCCTCAATCCAAACATCCACCATGCTTTTATTAGTAGTAGAATTGAAAGATCATCTGAAACTAATGAAATCGTACTCTTATCCCTATTATATTACAATATCTTTCAAAGACATTATATGACACACAATCTTCCAAAACTTATTACAATTGCTTATGACAACCATTCTTAAAAACTTCTCAAACATGTTATTCTCACAATTGATTTATCAAAAGCTCCAAAAATTGAGTCTATAAAGCATCTCAGACATAATCTCTCCTTATTTCCATTCATATAAAAAATAGTCACTTTGTTGATAGATAATTTAGAGCTATCAAGATCCCCCTTATACCATGCATATCTTATTTTTAAAGAATTAAGAACTCAAGATCACATACCTTTCTTTACATGACTAAAGAAGATCAAACTCTTGACCATATATATGGCTATCCCCTAATTTATAAAAACTAATATTAACTGATACAAACTACAAAAATATGGACTTCCCCTTTGTCTTCACATATTAGGTTCACCTATATAAATAGATATCAAAAGCTTACCTCTCATATACCAATAGTCTACATTTTGTATTTGGATATTCTTTGACTGCAACCACATGCTTCTGATGATATAATAATGTCTCCATGAAGCTTAATGGAGCCATGAGCCACCCCTTTTCATAGGGCACTAAAATAATATAAACATAGAAGATTCTTATATCTCCATATCCTTTTCATAGGACTAAATATTTTTCATATTCTTCAACATTATTTTGTACTTGACTATATCTTTAGGCTTGATCTTTGATTTTACCTTTTTATCATCCACTCTATAATCCTTATTATTCTCTTTGAATATCTTTATAACACATGTAGATAACAAATGTTCTTGGCATTATTTCACTCATGAATTATGTTCTACATTCCACCTTGGTTTATGAAATGATCATTACTCACCTTGTCATTCTTCTTATTCTTAAACAATTCTTCATTTTTACTACTTTGATCAATGATATAAGAACTAAGACCTTTCTTGTCTCATAATATGTGCCTTAACCAACCACCATCTATACTCTAAGATTTCACAAAATCTTCTTCTTTAGTATTATGATCCACTTTTACCTTATCTACAAAGTCTGATTTATTGATCCATTTCTTAGTGGCATGACTATTCACCTTCTTATCTTGAATGAATTAATTTATAACTCTATTAGGACATAATATTGTAATATGTCCTATATTTTTACATCTATAACATACCATCTTATATATACCATTTGACTAATGATGACTATGATCTCCCTTTAACCAATTGCTTATCCTTCTATATTTCCAAGAATACTTATTCTTGGAGTGTCTTCTATATTCTCATTTTCTATGACCCAAATAACTACATGTAAAAAAGTAACCATTAAAATAACTAGCATACCTTGTAGCATTGGTATATCTAATTCGTCTTTTCATGTTGATCTTATTGTCTTAAAAAATCTTATTCTTTACTTGAGGTTCCTCCTTTCATTTTCTTTGAATCCAAGACATGTTTTATCACTTTCAGACTTATGACTACTCAAGATATCATATAGACCCTCAGTTCTCTTTTCAAACTTCACAATGTTCTTCACATTGCTAGATGATAGATCTAACTCAACTCTTAGATATTCTATTTTAGTTTCATATCTATTACAATCTTCCTCTTTAGACTTTATGATTGATGCCATAATATAATTCTATGTTTCAACTTGTTATATGATATCTTCATATTTTTTGGAGGTGTTGTACAACCTTTCCTCAAATAATCCAATCTAATCCTCATAGTCTTGAACTAATGTCTTCAATGTCTTATTATTCTTCTTCACAATCTTTAACTCTTCAAGGGAACTTACCATCTCTACTTCAAGATACACTTTCTCTTCTCCTTATTCACTATCATAGTAAACATCTCCATCTGATTCTAAATCAGTCATGAAGCCTTTCCCATTTCAATAATCCTCATTATCTAATTCTATACCCATGAATAGAGTTTCATTGTTATCATATTCATATTCATTCATGTCATCATTATTATCAGATGTGTCTATATCACTCACACTAGATGAGTTATCTTATTTAGTATAGAATCTCTTCTTGTTCCTGATTGACTTTTTCTTGCCTTCATACGTTTTGAAACTCTTCTTGCTCTTTTTAGACCTATAGGATTTTTTGTCATCTCCATCATGTTATTCATTAGGTTCAGATTTCTCCTTGTTATTACACTTGGTTCCAAAGTGACCAATATTACCATAAATAAAAAAATTGAAGGGTAACTTACTCTTGTATTTACCTAAGCCAAACCTTAAATTTGTAGAAAACATAGCTATGAGTTCATCATCATCAATATCTAAACATACCTCATCTTTGTCCTTCTTTTCCTTTGATTTATTTTTAACCTTGAAATATAATTCCTTATTGAGAGGTATTCCTTCATTTGATCTCATCTCATATATATTCAAGATGCCATGAATCCCATCCATCTCTACCTTGTTCAAATCATGCATTTCTTCTATTATAGATACTTTAGAGTCAAATTTAGCAGTTATATATCTTAATACCTTTTGAACAATAGTAAAATCATTCAATTATTATCCCAATACTCTTATTATATTGACAAATTAATCAACTGTCAATAGATAAGATGTAATGGATTCATCTTCATTCATCTTCAAGCTTTCAAACTATCTTTTGTGAGTCTGTAACTTGGCCATTTTCACCTTGGTGTCTCATTCATATATGGTCTTCAAATTATTCCATATGTATTTATATGAAACACAATGTTTTACCTTTATAAAATCTTCCTATGATAGACCACACATAATGGAATTCAATGCATTGGAGTTATTCTCAACTGACTTCTTACCTATTGCATCTATTGGTGGAATTGAAGGTTCAATATAACCATCCATAACTATCTACCAAATATCATGTGCTTATGACATTAGATATATCTTAATTATAGCTAGATCCATTGCATAAAAAATCCTTATTGGTAGAGAAACCACCTTGAGATTATTCACTAGTCATCCTTTCTTCTTAGGATCTCCTTTAGGCTATCAAGCCTATTTTAAAGGACCCACTCAGATACCAATTGTTGAAAACAAGATGATGGAAAAGGGAAGTAAATAAATATTCAAAAATGTTTACTTTAATTCTAATTAATCATACATGAATAATTCTATTAAGCATGTACATATTAGAAAGGATAAACATAAAATAATAAGACCATGAGACATATGAACATAACATATTTGTGAGAAATCCTCTAGGGGAATGAAACCCACTGATGAATCAAATGGACTATAGTATTATAAGACAAACATCAATATTCTATTGAGAACTCACTAAACTTAGAATACCAACCCCAATCTATCAATTACCAAATTAACATATTCTTTACATAAGAACCAACCCTTAATTTACTAAGCACCCACTTGGATTTAATAAGCACCAACTTGCAAGAAGGCACCAACCCCCTAAATGACTTAGCACCAACTCAACCACCTAAATACTTGATCACCTTCAAAATCCATTATTTATTATAAAATATATGATGATCTAATCCTTCATCTCTTCACTCCCTTTCATCCCTCTTAAACTTATCTTCAACCTTCTTCACTCAACTAGTCATCTTCATGGCTTGATTAGGTCTTCTAACCTTGATCCTCAAATGTAAAACATCTATTCGATATTCATGACACTTCACTAATGGTCCATATGACATCCTTATTTTTAAAAATTATCTATATAATTCAATTATCCTACTCTTCTCTATCTTTCTAAGCACACTCTAAGCATCCCCTTTAAGCTTACAAAACATAGGCCTAATTTCATTAATTTTATACAAGTCACTTATTCATATCCTATTAGGTTAGATACATATTAAAATAAATTATGGTATCCATGAATAGGTCTTTAAATATTAAAATAACATGACTTAATCATGAATCAATCACTATAATAGGTTGTCCATACATCAATTAGACATTACTCCTATTTTAGGCTTATGGAGATCTAATAGGCCTTATTAACAACATGTTACCATTAGATCCTTATTTAATCTTATCCAAACACCTCACATGGAAAAAAAAATGTCATACACCACTCCAATATACCTTATACAAATTTAAATTAGGTCTACAAAACCTTTTAGATCCAACTACCACTTGAAACCTTATTTAGATCACTGCTTATAAAAGACCTGCTTATATATAGAAACTCTATCTTGAAAAACTAAATAATATACTCAATTTTGCCAAAAAAACATCATAAAAAATTACATATTCAGAATCCTCATGACCTAAGGGTCATCAAAAACTTCATATAATGCTTCAAATCAGGGTAAATATGCTCAAATACTTCTCTATAAGATGTTCACTTAGAACTACCAACTGACTCTAAAACATAATCAAGGAAACATTAACATCTAATACATGATTGAATATATTTAAATACTTTAAATTAATTAAAATTTTATTATGAAATAATTACATCAATCTCAATTAATTAAATCATAATATATAATGAAAACTATTGGTATTATAAACTAATCTATTGATCTTCTCTCACACAGAGTTTACTCAACCAGATAAGCCATTTTGGCTTCAATGTTTCAACTAATTGTACTAACTTTAAATATTTTTAAAATCATGGATAAATAATTAAATACCCAGAAAACATAATCATGAATTTTAATACATAAATCTTTCATGAAAACACATAAAAAATAATCTTCTCTTTTTCTACCTGATTTCCTTACTATTTGCACCACATAGTCTGTTAGTGACCGGCTAAATTGGATCACCAAATTCACACATATGAGATATGTAACCTATCAAAAAATATTCATTAAAAACTAAAATTCTCACATTTTAATCTTCATCCATTCATCAACTTTGACTTGGTCAATTGTATCTTCTATAGCAAATTTTTATAATATAAGCACTTTTTTATAGTCTTCTCACTCATCTAAGAAAATAATCACACTTGGAGATGCTTGGGATAGTTTAATTCGACCTATAATCACTTTTATAACCATATCAAACCATTATAAGATTTTTAGAAAAATATCTTCAACATTGAGTCATAATTAGGGTTTTATGATGGTTTACACCAACTTTTAGTCTTAACAATCTTTCATAAAATGTAACTCTTTTTCCCTAAAACTAATTATTGTAAATTTGATGTACATACCTTTTTTTTAATCTTAAATTAATATACTATGATCTCATTGATATGTTTTACATGCCAACGAGCATTGATAAAACCTTCTTGGGTATATAACTCTTCATTTTGTGCATTTGAGAATCCTTAAAACACTTTTTCAAGCCTTTTCTTATTAACCAAGACCTAAAAATTCTTGAACATACTTAAAACAACTTGAATCACCTATTTTAATGTTCATATACTCACCCATGTCAAGGAAACTAATCCTATTATCTCATATACCCACCATCTCTCTTATTATTTTTTAAGGCTTGACCTTCAAGTCTTATCATGCCTTGAATCTAACCTTCTATCCACTCTGTATAATTCACCTTGAAACTCTCCTATGTTTCAATGTATCTTTTTTATTTTAAATCAACCTTATACACTCATTCTTATTTATAAATGCAACAATACCTATTCAAAGCTACCTACATATCTATGGAGCTTAATTTTAGTATCTTTATAGCTACATACATAGATATTCAGAGATGACCTTTTACTCATTTTCATGGTCCTAAATATCTCATGTACATATTAAGACAATATCTCTCATACTAAAATAATATTAAGTGTTTTTCATAGAATTCTCATCTTCATATCTCATTCGGAGCATCTTTAGAACTACTTACATAAATTTTTAGAGCACATAGTTTGTTCTTTAGAGCTCACTCATTTCATCTTTCCACCTACAAATACTATCTCACAAGGTCTATATAAATAATTACAAGATGATTTAAATTTATCAAACTAACATACACTTATTCATTCTAATTATCAAATATTTCACTCAAGATGACATTATAACTTTCTTCAAATAGTACTTTCACACCACTACTCTTCATACAGCAACAACATTTACTATGTTGGAAATTATAAATCACATATATACAAAGATCAAGGCTTATTTAACTAGAAATTTTCACAATAACCTTTTACATCAATGATATTAGATTGAAATAAATGAAATAACCATGAATCTTCATTATAACCTTTTACATCAATGACAACATTAAATATCAAAGATCAACACTCAAAGATAATGCTGAATAATCTCTCCCTTAATCAATAACAATGTTAAACATTGATGTGGATTCATTGGTATATTTTATATTATTAGGTTTAATAGAAGTTACTTTATTTGATAGTGAATGAAAAATATGCATATAAGAATGTGTGTGTGTGTGTGTGTGTGTGTGTGTGTGTGTGTGTGTGTGTGTGTGTGTGTGTGTGTGTGTGTGTGTGTGTGTGTGTGTCTGTGTCTGTGTGTGTGTGTGTGTGTGTGTGTGTGTTTTAACATGTGATCTAATATTTTGTTAAAGAATAAAAATATGTTAAGTAAGAGAATAAGTAGATGTTGTAAATTCTATATCATCTTCATCATAATCACAATAATCATCATTATCCCATTGTTCCTCAAAATCATAATTTAATTCACTTGAAGATGTACGAGTATAATAAGTATCATTCACATGCTCACTAAGATAAGGATAAGGATAAAATTTGAAATTTTCACTATTATGCAATGTATCATATTTTCAAAGTGTAATCCAAAGTATTTGTGTACTAGTCATTCTTTAAATGCAAGCATAATTATCACTTTATATTTGAGAATCAAGGGAAGGAGGAGTACCAACCATGTGTTATTTTTATACATTATGACATATAGGAGGAGATTTAGAAACATTTTCATTATCTATTTATGGAAAATAATCACTTAATTGAACTTGAAATGTGAATGAAGGTGATAAATAAATTGCATCTACCTTAGTTTGTACATCGTTAAAAGGTGTAACATCCTTTGTATTTTCATTTTGAATGTAATTGAGAGGGGTAAAGAAGAATTAATTTTATCTAATTTATTTGAATTATGTAAGAGTGATTTTCCTATAGTGAAGTTATATTGATTTATTTTGAACAATGAAGTATCAAAGGTAGTTGAAAAGTTAGTATCACATTGTAATGAAATAGTACCAATAAGAGGTTATTTTACCATTACAATTTTAATTTGATTTTTAGGAATAAGAGAAGAGGAAAAAGAAAGAGAATATGTTTTATCTAATGTATCCTTATGTTAATTTGTATTTTCATATTAATAATAATCCTCGTATCCATCTTTGTAACAATAGTCATCATCATCATTATAAATGAAATCATTATCATGCTCTAATGTACAATCTTGAAAATCAGTCCATTCATTGTTATAATCATGATAAAAATCAATATTGAATCAAGTGGATGATGGGTACAATACTTTTTAGATGCCATTTTAAAATTGACAAAGAATTTAGTGTAAATAATTAATAATAAACACATGAGGTATAATATAATATAATATGAGTATATGTGAAATGTGTGAATTTGTTAAACAAAGATTGTAATAGAAAATAGTTTTATTTTTGGAACCCTAATTGCTAATGTTTATGTGTATGAGGACCTAGTATATGGATCTAGGGTTTAGGTTTAGGTTTGTGTTATAAATATTTAAAATAAATAAATAAATAAAACCCTATTTTTTAATTATTAAATTATCTAGGTTAATCGAAAAAATCGTAAAATTAAATATTTTTAACTCTAATCTAGTGTGAAAATTTTAGAAGGTAAACCCTAAGGAAAATTAGGATTTTTAAAGCTATGTTTAAATTAAGTCATCTTCAACAAAATGTTTTAACCTTTTAAGGTTTTTCTATTTAAATCCTTACTTATATTAAAGGGTTGGGTCTGTTGTTAATCTAGAATAAAACTAGGATTTATTGATTCTATCTAACTTTCCAAAAATAATAAATATAAGGAGAATATGGACTTATCTAGATATACACAAGGTTATTCACAAATATAAATACTAGAGATGACTACAAAAATAGAGAGGAATATTTAATTTATAACTATTTTTTGAGATTTTGCTCCAGAAAATAGTTCTCCCTTAGGATAGTAGCACCATATGGTGCTCATATCCAAACCTATCTCTAGTTTCCCTCATGTAGTGACTGTATACAACTTTCAAAGATGTGGGAGTTCTTGTGGGTCCTCTAGGTTATTTCCTATCATATAGTAGATCACTTATGTCACTATTCTGGTTGATTCTTCTCCAAAACCCTAATGAATACCTACACACATGAAATAATCAAATAATCAAATGTAAAAGGAAAGGAAAATTTGGGTTGTGTAATGTTATAATTAAATAGAGATGAACCCTTATTGTCTTGAGCATTACTTACATTAACCCAAAAGTTATGGGTCTCATATTGTATGTATTCATACCTTAAGTAATGCACACCATCAACTTTCATGACATACTAGGATGAATTTAGCCTAAGGCCTTGTTTGAACAAAAATGTAAATGTCTAGGTTTGAATGTTGAGTAGTATGTAGAGTATTAAAGTTATATTATTGGTTGATTTAATGTAAATAAGTTCCAAAATAGTAAGTTCTAGATGTAAAATTCCTTGTGAGAAACTTTATATAGGTGTATATTTCTTTAGAATATAATACCTTGTTCATTGACCAAAAAGTCATGAAAAAGATTAAAAAAACATAAGATAAGGGTAACAGAGGGAATGGGACTTAAAATAGGTAAAATATCCCATAAAACATTGAAGGAAAAAGTGGATAGTAGTTCCATGTGATGATACTATCTTTAAGATGTAACTAATGTCCAAAGGTTCACAATAGAAAAAAAATCAAGGATAACAGGCTAGGGCCTTCTGGGACTAGGAAAAGGTGGCTAGTGAATGATGGGAGTGTTAAAATAGTGAGAAAAGGGCATAAGAAATATCAAAAGATTCAAGGTGGCCATGTACACAAGGACTATAACAATCACTAATATCCTTTGTTTTAAAGAGAAAAAAATACATAATACTTATGATTTCTTAACGACATTAGGGTGTTTACAAGGTGTTGACCAAGATCTCTTTATTCCCCTCTAAAATAGGATGGATATGAGTCTCTTTTCATCATGTATGGTTTAACTAATAATACTCTATATGCCTAGGTTTAAGATGACTTATCCAATTTCACAAAATGATCATAATATATTCATCAAAGAGTTACTTCCATAACTCATGGAACTCATCATGCCTCAAATCTTGAAGATACATAGCTTTCTACATGTCAATGCACATAGAAACATCTCTATCCTTGAGGAACTAGATCTCTCCTTACAAATCACTCACCAAAGTCACTAGGTCATGTAACACTTCATTATATTTCTAAGTATATGGATAATGACTAACATGAGGCTCTTCCTATTAAACCTTTTTAGTGGGCTGGTTTGACATGGACTAGGACTAAACACCACTTCATATAGTAATGTTTGCCTTGGGACCAATAAGAGTATTAGGGTGTGGTCTACATTAATTCATTTTAATGTGTATCATTTTCCTACCCTTTTCATTTCCATCATTCATTATGGAAGTATAAAGGTCTAGAAACTCCTCTAGATGATGTTCATTTTTACAAAAAAATACATGTGGGATACACAGAGAATTCATGTTGGTAATCATCTAGGAAACCACACTTATAATAGGTTATAGGTGGAAAATAACCACTTTCATGTACAAAACCATAACCTATAAAATACTAACCTCTACCATTGTATTATTTATTTTTAACATAAGTATGATGAGTAACATGCATGTGTGCCTCATGAATTTCACAAATAAGGTAACAATCATTGGTATCATGAGTATATACATTGCATATTTTATAATATGTATATACCTTTGATTATTTATTTTGATAAAAAAAGTTGGTAATCTCTCATTTCATGATCTTCTTGGAATATCTCACAAGACTGCCTCACCATGGCATAAATACTCTTTCTAGGATTATTATTCTATTGTGGTCTTGAGATTCATAGTCAACACACCATAAACAATTTTGAGTGTTTTGAGTACTATATGTAGTGATATTTTATAATTGAGATTCCATAACAAAAATATAATATTCCATGAATGGAAAAATCCCTATGTCTATGCTTCCAATGGTTTCAATGTGAAGGGTAGATTTCAATGCCTCACATAAGTCTGTGAAGGTCTTTTATGATAAGGTACATTGAAAGGGAAGCAATAATTATACTACAAACCATTAGTCATGCTAAGTGGAATTTATCTCAAAATAAATCTTAGAGGGAAGAATCTTAAAATTTTCATCATAATAATTCATTATCTCAGTTAGTTCTTTCTTGATGTCTTTTAGAGAAGCAATGCTTTACTATTCAAACTCTGAGATATCAAATTCCTAGAAAAAAGCTACCTTCAATTGTTCATAATTTACAAAAAAAAATTATCGATAAAAATAATGGTACCATTGTGTGCATGGTCTAAAATAGTGGTGAAAACAAGGATTTTTTAGTGGCAAATCTTCATTAATTCATGAATATTCCATTTTTCAAAGTCAGCATTTGGCCATTTTATGGGGTAGTCGACGACATGAGATTGCATAAATTTTAGGGTGGAATTTAAATTTAAGGGTCATATTACCTACTTTTTAAAATAAAATTCCCCTTGTAAATATATATCATCAATACTGAAAAATCCAATATAGGGGCATTTGCCACTATATATATGGTATTCAATCCTTGAGTACAAACTATCTCAAGTGTTGGTATCTATTGTCATGCTTCTTTAACTAGTAGTAAAGAGATAATAACCAGGTCATGTATAAAAATAATAAGGTGATGGATGATAGTAAGAAGGTGCCAAAAAACATAAAATAGGTGTTGAATGACTATGAGAAACTATCACATGATTGCACATAGCTATTATATGATTGTAACCAGTGGTCAAGTGACTACATAGAGTAGTTAGGTGATTACATGACATAATTAGGAAATTATGTGGAGAAGTTTGGAGACTACAAATAACATTAAATCAATCTCAACCAGTAATTGGGTCACTGTGAGCAACATTCATATGAATTCAACTAGTAGTTGAGCGACTACAACTAGAAGTAAGCAATAGTTGGGTGTTTGTGTGCAATAGTCAAGTGAATGTCATTTATGTGTAGTTTTGATTCAATAGATAATGATGATAATTTTAAGGAATTAGGTAAATTTAGAAAATAGAGAAACCTATTATAATATTTAATCCAAAGGGAAAACATAGATATAAATACAAATTGTTATTATTTATTCATTATTATTAGGGTTAAATAATAATTAGTGTCTACAACCATTTTACATGCAAAATCCAATGATAATACGATCAAATATATGACTCAATTGGAAGACATACTTGGATATGAAATACTAGATAGAGGTACTAAATATTACTTGATTTACTATTATGTTATTTATGTATACTTTTATTACAATATTTATTAATAATTAGTCTACAACCATTTTCTATGTAAAACCCAATGATAATAGTTTTGAAGATATGCCTCCATTAGAAGATGTACATGGGTATGAAATACCAAATAGAGGTAATAAATATTATTTAATTTATTATTTTATTATTAAATTTCACTTTTATTACAATCCTTATTAATAATTAGTCTACAACCATTTTGCATGTAGAACCCAATGATAATAGTTTAAAGACATGCTTCCACTTGAATATGTCCCTATATATCAAATTCTAAATAGATGTACTAAATATTATATGATTTACTATATTTTTTATTATTTACACTTTCATATTAAGGACCAACTTTTAATAATAATTACAAGATCTATACCCATTTTACAATCAAAAGCCATTGATAACCCTTTTGAAGATATTCCTCCACTAAAAGACATACCCAAGTATGAAATGCCCTCATTGAATTCAAGGAAAAAGACATTTTTGTACATCATCATAGACTTATATAATGATTACCCAATACAAGATGATATTTTTACTTAGCCAACACAACCTTCAATTGAAAAAATCACTAAGAATATGTGTATAAGAAGAGAAGTACATGGACAACTAGAAGGTCATCTAAGTTTGATTGGGAAACTAAATACCCATTCATTGAACTTGTACATCATGAAAATACTATTGAAACACCAACATAATGAAAATGTATAATATAAAGTTGGAATATTATAAAGTACCAAAAAATTTAAATCAAGTTGGACATAATTTAGATATATTATGGCAAAATCTATGTGTTAGTAAAAGACAAATATGGATAAATCAAAAGAACAGTGAGATGGAAAAGTGCAAAAGAATGCGTGCATAAATGTTACATATAAGATTATTAAAATCATAAGAATCATCAACAACACCTCATTTAAAAAGGAGGAACAATCACAACTCATTTTAGAAAAGTTGCTTAGGTCAATCTAGTTGCCAACAATATACAGTTTTCCAGTTTTTATCACATTCTAAAAAGAGGCAAACAAATCTCTGATTATTTAGATTACAAAATTTTATTTTAGCATATTAGATTACATATCATTCCTAAATCACATTGGTTAGATATAATTATTTAAGAGATGTAAAAATGCCTTATGATGATTAAAAAGGGGGATTAAAGGAAAAAGTAAAAGCAAAATGGTTTATCTCAATGGCCATTGATGAGGTAACAATAGATGAAAACACATCATGGGTTTGCTTTCATGTTTATACATTTGAGAACCACTCAAGGAAACCTTACCTATTATTTTAAAGTAAAATGAATAAAATTATAATGTTGAGAACCTTTCCAAATTGGTTATTTCTAATTTGGTAGATATTTATAGGATGAATTATTATGATACAAGTACCAAGTTAGTATGTATTAGTGAAAATAGGGCATCAATAATGTAGGGGAATACAATTAGTCTATGGATTCACTTACAAAAAACAATTTCCCCATATATAACTCCAATCCATTACATGACACATAGAATGGATTTTTCTTACAAAATTTTTAGCACATTTTAAAATGTCACAAAAGTGGAGGAGCTTATCTATGACTTGCATATGTACATGTAAATAAATCCAAAAAGGTTTATAGAGTTTTATAAATGTACAATTGGATTGACTGATGGTAAAAAAAAATATTCAAATATGTTGTTACAAGATGGATTTCCATGTATGAACTTACATGTAGAATATTTTAAGAATATCAATCATTGATAGATTTTATGTTTAAATATAAGATGGATGTTGAAAAGTCAAAATATTTATTGTGCCATTTGACAAATTTTAATACCCTACTAATATTATGTGGTGTTCTACCCATGTTGATATAAATGTATTGTTTGATGAAACATATGCAAGAGAAATCCATATATATTGTTGACTTCATACGATTGAGGAAACATATTTGTCAATCTCTTGATATAGTATACTACTCAAATTAAAGTTTTAAGGGACTAATATTTAATAGTTGAAAATTTTTAATAGATATTAAGGACCATAAATAATATTTAAAATTCAATATTAATGATCATATTTATATTGTCATTAATATAAAGGAGTTACCACTACACACTTTCCAAATACTAACTCATGTGGTTGGAGGAGAAATTGAAGAAATACCTATATCATGGGTTCTATATGATAATATCATAGATGAAATAGGAATGAAATTGAGTAACATTTCAAAAATATTATCTGTTAAAATTTAAGATTGATTTCGAAGGGATGAGTTGCCTAAAGACATGGGAGTGGTGAATCTTATATTTTAGAATAATATATAGGATAAAGAAAAAACATGTACTTTATTTTTCAAATGCATGGGTACTCTCATTAATCATTTTAGTAAGTTTATAAAAATTAATGGAGTTAAATTTGGTGGTATTTTGAAAAATGATTACTGAAAAATAGTCAAAACATTTGGAATTAGAATGGTAGAACAATATATGTCCTTAAATCAATTGATAGAAACAAGTATTATTACAAGAATATGGAAGAAAAAATATCTCAATAGTGTTCTACAGGAAAGAATTGGTAAATATTTTTGGTTATATGAATTGTGCTAAACAAACATTTTGGGCTCGGTGGAAGATGAAAGGGTATTTAGTGCACTATATTTTTTCAAATCCAAACCTCAAAACATATTGGATAAAAATATTCATACATGTTTGAGGTTTTATGTTTCATGTTATGTAGTGGATGAGTTTCTATATGAAAAAATAATTTCAATTTTGAGTTATCTTACTGAAAGAAGAGGAGTCACTAATAAAACAACCAAAGAATATATTGAAAAAACCACTGAGATAGTACATAAAAATTTCAATGATGAAACATGTGTTGCAATAGGGTTGTTCTAGCTACCTAAGTTTTAGTTTGTATGTATTTCAAATATTGTTGAATTAAATTTAATCATGATAATTTTTTGTTATTTACTGAATAATATTTTCTCTTGTTAATTCATAAATCAATTAAGTAGCAAGTAATCTTGTATTAAATAGTCCTTCATATGCTCAATTATGTTTTTTATCAATGGCTTAATTGATTTCCTTACCAATAATATGTATGACACTGATGCAATGACAAGAAAAGTAGATGGATGTGTAGTCCCTTTATAGATTTAACAATTATCCATTTTCAATTTGATCAAATTTTTTTATTTTCCTAAAAACCTAGTCATAAAAACATTTTTATTGTAAATCAAATTGAAAATCAATACTCACATTTTAAAAAACATATATCATACACACAGTGTACCTAAATTAATGTAAAAAAAAACATTACTTTTCAAGATAATATCTAACAAATCATTAACTACAAGAAATATAGAAATTAAAAATCTAATAAATATTATAAAATCCATAAATATAATATATATTGAATTGAAAATGATTATATTATAATATTACAACTAAAATTGATTCATTATTTCTCAATTTCATGTGAAGTGTTTGTCTACTTTACTATTGCAAAAGGCACTTCTTCTTTATGGCTTGTATCATATTTTAGGATTCCTAACTGGAAAAGATCCTTGGTTTCAACATGAATGATTTCAATATTTACCTTTTCATCCTTTGTTGAACATCCTAAAAAATTAATGATGGATCTACATCAACTTTTTACTTGAACAAAATTTTTGGATTCAGTCCATGCTCCTTGATGAATTTCTTTAATTTATTATTCTTTTATTGAACAAAACAAATATTTATTTCAAGGAAATAGTTGCATTAAAAAATTTCCATGTTTTTTAGAGGTGCACTTTGAGTACCTTCAGTTGATTATTCAAAATATCATATTTTTATTACAATAAAATGATTCATATTAATTAGATAAAAAAATTACAAGAATTAAATGGAAATAACAAACAACATATAATGAGTATAACTTACTAAAACTTTCCCATTTTATGCATCAACAATAAACACAAGGATATTTTATTTTTTTCATTTGTTATAGTATGCCTAGGCCTCTGAATTGAAATTATCAAGCCTATTAAACATTATATATACAACTTTGACATTTTGATCATTACTAATAGTCACTGCTCTAGAAATAACTTGATTCAACATAACATTATTTTTTACTGGTTGATTTTCAACCAATTTTTACAATAAATTATGTTGGGAGTGATTATGAAATCAATAACTTATTTCCCATATCAAAAATTTATCCCTTAACTCACATATCCTCAAACACTCAACTTCGACAAGAATAATTTATTTTACATAGGCAGTTATATTATCCACCAAAATATTATCCAATGAAAAATTGGTAAGATCATAATCATATTCAAGATGTTAGGATAATTTTAGAGAGAGGGTGAGTTAGACCATAGAGAATTAGATATTATTAGATATTTGGAATTAGCTTTTGTCCCCTTCAATTGTCATGTTGAATGTTTGTGCTATGCAAGGAGATGATAGTTCCATGTAGTTGGGAAACTATAGTATGCATTAAAATTATTATATGTCATAGTTATATGAATTCAAGGAATATATGACATAATTAGATGACAATTCCATGTATTTTAATGACTTCACCCTATAATTAGATGACTACATCATGCAATTAGATGACTCCATACTATCATTATATGACTAGATGTAGTTAAATAACTATTGAGAATATGTTAAAAAGTATGCATTGGTTTTTTATTTATGTCATTATAGTTTCATTGATTTCATTTTAATTTGTCTTTGTTTTTCTTGAAGTTGAGTTCATGATCCATGTACTTGAGAGACCTAGTGAGAAGGCATAGGTTTATTAGCATGTTGAGGTGAGAAGTCTAAGGCTTATAAGAGGAAGATTGGAAATGTATGATAATTGGATGGGGTTTTATGACATTATTATGATGTTTTTATAATATTACAAGTGGTTTTAATGTGTGTTCAAGGTCTAAGTGTGACTGGTAGTTTAAATCTTAATGTGCAAAGAGACCTAGTATGATCTAATAAGGGGTTAAGTGCATTTTAAAAGGTGCCAAAGCTCATGAGATAATTTTAAAAGGTGTGACAGGTTGTTTAAATTATTTTTACCAATTATAAGATCAAAACCTAAATAATAAATAATGAAATTTGGTTTTGAAGTTTTTTATGTGTACAAAATGTGGTATTGTAAACCCGAGAAGGATTTTATTATGCTGATTAGTAATTAAAACATTTTCATGAGGATCCAAGAAGTTCATGGTAGATGGCCAAGGGTATTAGATTAAATTTATAGGAATTATTTTTTGGCTTGAGGGCCTAATATTTATAAATGATTGTTAAGAATGGAAGAAGGTCTAAACCCCCTCTAAAACCATAATAGTAACCTCATATGGAAGATATGATTCAAAAGTGATTATAATGGTTTTTATTAACCTAATATTATTATTTTTTGTTGTATTAAACTCTCCTAGGAATCTCTATGTGGTGTTGGTTTTCTAGAAGAATGAGTGGAAGCTACATAAAACCCTTTATTTTTCATATTTTTGATGTATTAAGTAGGGTTGACTAGGTAAAAGCATGAAAATGATTTGATGATGTTGGAGACTTTTATTTTATGATAATTTAATTTTATAATCATTTTATATACTTAAAATATTCTAAATCAGTCATGGAAGTTGGCCTATTGCTAAAAACGCCTAATGAGGAAGATAATGAGAAAACTAGGCAAAAGTGAGAATGAAATTAGGGATGGGTTTTAGTGGATTGGGGATGTATCCAAATGTATAAAGGTATTTTTAAATACTTATATCACATATTCCCTTTTAATATAATATTTTTATATGATCATAGACAATCATAAATTTACTCTCAAAGTGACTTGTCTAATACATTGAGGTCTATGTAGGGTGAAGATATGAGATTGGTCTATAAGACCAATATTAATTTTTTAAATTATAATATAATTAATAAAATACATTATAATTATTCTAAAGTATCATATAAAACTATTTAAATTTCATTTAATTACATTTATAATTGTTCTAAGTCATTGTTTCCATGATTGTGTTTTGGAGCATTTAGGCAATTTTTTGTGTGTTAGTAAGAATGATGTTATTGAGCCATTAAGCACATATCTTAATAATAAAATTAACAATAATTTTTTATATAGGTCTCATAGGTTAATTTTAATTTATTTTAATTCATTATAAACTCCTATGAAGGTGTGAAAAGTTAAAGGTTCTTGACTTGGATTTTGAAGCCTATTTGTAGTTCAAGTGATCATATAAAAGTGGCCTATTTGAGGTATTTTGCCTTGTATGGTGAATCATAATGGACATGGTAACTACCATGAGGAAACTTTGGTTCTATAAATGTGATTTTTTAATGTGTTTATGTTGAAAATTTTAGTGTATAATTCAAATATTCAAAGCAAACTTTTTGGCAATAACAAGGCCTAATTGCAAGTAGACCTAATGGTGTGGTTCAAAGAGTGAAATGAGATAAATGGTTTTGGGGACCGAAGGTGATATTATAATGGGTCTATTTAAATTAATTTTTTATTTTTTCATCAATTTGTGAAAGTTTAATACGTTCCAAGATGATCAAGGTAAAACATGTGCTTTGAGAAGGCATAATTGCATTAGGTCTTTATTAGGCCTCATGAAATTTTTTTTCCTTATGGGTTGTGACCAACATATCTAATGGTTGTTTCACTTGTGAAACGTGTTATTTTGGAATGCCTAATTTCATTAGGTATCTAATATGTGTAATGGTATTTTGGTCCTTATGGGTGGTAATCAACCTATGTAATGGTTATTTCACTTGTGAAACATGTTTTCTGATATATTACAAGGTTGATTCAAGTATGGATAGGTTTGTGGATAACCAAGGTGGGTGATATAAAGATTCAAGTATAATAAGAAGGTCTAATATGCCTAATTTGACTAGTAATAATTTTGAGGATATGAATGAATGAAATAGATGTTTGGAATTTTGGTATAGGACTTGAGGACCATCAGGGGGTGTGTTGAGCATGTCATGAATTTATACCAATGATTATATAAATGATGAGCAAGGTAATATGATTTAATTCTACCAAGAAAAGGGTTAGTTAAGAAAAGAGGCATAATAGGCTATTTGAAGAATATATAAGAGTGTTACGAGAAAAAAATGTGATAAACATCAATTGAGTGAGAAACAAGTGTCTAAAGGTGATTAGAGGTTCTAGTATCTAAGTTAGTGTTGAGTTACCTATGGGCTTGGGTCCTCCTTACAAGTTGGTACTTCATAAAGGACTATATGAGTTGGTGCTCGACTAGTGATGGGTTGGTGCCTTACTAAATATTCATCCATTGATTATAGGACTATATTCCAAGTTGTGTTTTAATGATTTTTATCCCCCATGAGGGCTTCCCACATAGCTCTTTTGTTAGTGTGTTATGTTCTTGATTCATGCTCATATGAATTATTGATGATTCATTGTTATATATCTATGCTAGTTTGAATTATTAATGAATGATAAGTTTAATTTAAATAAAAATATTCACACTAATTCACCCCCCTCTTAGTGGTTGTGCTTCCAATAATTGCTATAAAAAGGTCCCTTGTGAAGACCTAACAGTATAAAGGAGATATTTGGAGCATAGGTATGGATTTTGATAATTAAAGTGTTTATTATGATTACAATGAATATTTATCCATTGTCATTGATATATCTTGTGAATGTTGTTCAAAAGAAAGAATCATATGGAAGAATGCACCTAGATTAGAATGAAAGTAAATACTTTAGAGGCACAAGTTGAGCAAGATGCAATCAAGATAAAGACATATCATAAATTTGAGGAGAGTAATGGAAATATTAAAAATATTTTGGATATTCAATGGTAATTTCATGATATGATAGGCCTTGGTTGAAAATAATAATAATAGGAGTTCAAGGAGAGTGAGTTTCCAAAAGTTAATGATTTATCAAAGAGTGATAAAACTGGTAGAATAAAGAACTATGGTGGTCAATTTTGAAGTAAATCATCAACAAGCCAAGAAGGTTTTTTTTCCATCAAAGAATATAAAAGGTAGTGATGTATCATCCAATAATCATAAAAAGGTAAATGAGGTTAAATAATCAAAGTATGTGGATTATTTCAATGGTTATTATATATCTTGTGGTCAATTTGGACATAAAGCTGTTAATTGTAGATGGAGAAGTAGAATCCTATGTTATAAATACAACCAAAGAGGACATATTATAAGATATTATAAGATAAGATCGATGGGGAAGACTATTTACATTAATAAGATATGTATTCATGATACTAAAGAATGGATCCAAAAATAAGACCTTATGGGTAAGATGAAGGAGAAGTAGGAATCTAAAGAAGAAAAATCTATGATAAACCAAATTTCCTTTCATACTAATTATAAAGATTTAAAGTGTTACTTATATAATGGTTGTTCAAGTCACATGATAGATATAAGAGAATTAATCAATTTGAATACGAATGGCATATGATGAGTGAGATTAGGAGATAACACATCCACTAATATAGTTGGTAAAGGTGATTTGAGATTGGACAATGTGAAGACCTAGATAGAAAATTAATTGTATATAGATGGATTTAAATAAAACTTGTTGAGTGTAAGTAAAATTTTCACCCAAGGACATACCCTAAATTTTCATGACAAAGGATGTGAGATAAGGAGAGAAAAATTAGGTAGGTTGATTGCCAAATCTATAGAACTAAGAACAATCTATATGTATTGAATGAGATCGCAAAATAGAAGTGATCTATGAGAAAGGTAGATGAAATATAGATATTTAATATGATGTTAGGTCATTTTAACTTTTATAATCTAGTTAGATTATCTCTAAAGGATTTGTGAAGAACATGCCCAAAATTTCTAAACCTACAAATGCTCTTTACCAGGCATGTGAACATGATAAGAAAACTAAGAGGAGATTCAAGTATAATTAATAGTCTATTGATATACTTTTATAACTAATTCATATTGATATACGTGCTCCTATAAGTATTTAATTAATTCAAGGTAACATCTACTTTATGTTGCTTATAGATGACTTCATAAGAATGACTTGGGTAGAATTCTTGAAATAAAAGTCAAAAGCTCTAAACAAGTTTAAAGATTTCAAGGATTTGGTATAAAATGAGATGAATGTGAAGATAAAATGTCTTAGGTCTAATAAAGGAGGAAAGTTTTGGTCAAATGAGTTTTATGAGTTTTGGAGTAAAATGGAATAAGAAGATAATTTTCATCTACTATAACACCTCAATAGAATTGGGTAGTTGAAATAAATAAATGAACTATTCAAGAAATGGAAATGACCATGTTAAATTAATCAAAGTTGTCTGATGGCTATTGGAGACAAGATATGGGTATTAAAATTTACACTTCGAACATAAGATAGATTAGGATCAATGGTGATAAGACTCGTAATGAATTGTGGAATGGTAGACCTGCTAGTGTTAGACATTTCAAACTATTTAGAAGTAAGTGTTATATCAAGATAGATGATGAGGACTTAGGCATGTTTGAATGAAGGTATTATGAAGGTATTTTCTTAGGATATTCATCAGTTAGTGTTTCTTATAGATGTTACAATAAGAGGTTACAAAAGATAGTAGATAACATACATGTGAATATTGGTGTGACAAAGAAATCATATTCTCAATCAAATATTGATGAAGGAAAAATAGAGATATATGAGGATGAATAAGAAACTAAGAGAAAGGTCTCAAAATTTCCATCTAGGTAGATCCAAATTGGTCATCCTAAATCTCAGATTATTGAAAATAAATATGCAGGCATATAAACAAGAAGAAGAATGGTGATTAATGTTAATCAATACGATACTACCTTAGTATCTAAATTTGAATGTAAAATATATATAGAATCAATTGAAGATAGGTTTTGGATAGATGACAAGAATGAGGGGTTAAATCAAATTGAGGAAAATGATAATTGGGTATTGGTACCTAGACCTAAAGACAAAAATGTCATTGGTACAAAGTGGGTGTTCAGAAACAAGTTAAATGAGAATGGAAAAGTCACTAAAAACAAGGCTATACTGGTATGAAAATTATATGTTCAATTAGGAGTGGAATTTAAGGATACATTTGTTCATGTAACAATGTTAGATGATATTAGGTTATTTATTACCTATGCAGGATTCAAAGGCTTCAAGATATACCAAATGGATATCAAGTCATCTTTCTTAAATGGGAACTTGGAGCAAGAATTTTACATTGAGAAACATGAGTGTTTCCTACTTAATGATAACAAGTAATATTTATGTAGGTTGAATAAATATCTCTATGGTCTAAAACAATCTCTTGAAGCTTGCTATGTTAGACTACACAAGTATCTTTTGGACCATGGTTTCAAGAGAGGAGTTGCATATAGTAACTTATATATTAAAGCTAAAAATTAAAATCCATTGATTGTAGTGGTCTATGTGGCTGATATAATATTTGGAGGAAATAATGAGAACGCGATAAAGTGATTTTCATAGGTGATGAATTTATAATTTTAAATGTCTATGCTTGGAGAACTATCCTTCTTTCTTGGACTTCAAATAAGTCAATCAAAAAAATGTATGTAAATTTCATAGGCCATGCATATAAAAGAGATGTTAAAGAAGTTTGAAATGGAAGATTTGAAGGCTATCATTACACCTATGGTTATAGGAAGTAATTTAAATAAGGAGGATTTATCTTCAAGAGTCAATCAAACAAAATATAGATTAATGATTGGGAGTTTGTTTTATACTACTACCTCTAGACTGGGCATCATGCAAGTATTGCATCTTGTGGGAATATTTCAAGCATATCATAATGAAACTCATATACAAGTAGTCAAGAGGATACTTAGGTATCTCAAGGTAACTATGGAGTATGGATTGTGTTACCCAAGAAGCAAGAAATTTGATCTAGTATCCTATATAGATATAGATTGGGCTAGGAGTCTAGATAATAGAAAGAGCACTAGTGGAAGAGTTGTCTTCTTAAGTAAGTGTCTAGTCTCAAGGATCAGAAAGAACAAACCACTAGTGGATTTATCTACTTGTGAGGTTGCGTAAATTGAAACATATTCATGTTTTACTTAGGTAATGGGGATGAGACAAACCTCAAAAGACTAAAAAGTGGAGTTTGATGGTCATAGTCCTATTTTTTTATAATAATACTAGTGCCATAAGTGTTTCAAAGAATCCTATCATGCATTTAAGGACCAATTACATTAAAATAAAGTATCATTCATTAATATAAAATGTAAGTGAACAAAATATTAAGCTTGAATTTGTGTTTACCAAGAATCATATTGCAAATATATTGACTAAACCTTTTAAAAAGGCTACTTTTGAACATCTAAGATAGGAATTAGGTGTGATTAATTCTCATATAAGTCATTAATAAAGTCAAGTTAATAGGGGAAGCCAATAAGGAGGTGATTTAGTTCCAATAATAAGAAATAAGTGCATAAGCTATGAGGTCAAAAGGGGACTCATATTAGTTTATCAGGAAGATGTCTGAAGTATGTAGTGAGATATGGGGAAATTGTTGATATGAAATTTAATTCCTATTTATTGAGTTTTATTTTAGATAGTAATTTTTCATTAATTTTAAAGGGGGAGATTTATCTATATAGGGGAGATGTATCCCAGTAAGAGAATATTCTTTGAATGATTACCATCAGTGAGTGGTTGCCATCAATGATAAAGGGAGATATTCTTGTGAATGTGTTGTAAGGTATGCATGTAGTTGTCATTTATGTCATGAAAGTGCCATTTGTGTATTTATGAGTTGTCTTTGTTGTTCTTAAAGTTGAGTTCATGAGCCATGTAATTGACAGACCTAGTGAGAAGGCATAGGCTTGATAGCATGTTGAAGTGAGAAGTCTAAGGATTATGAGAAGAATATTGGTAGTGTTTGATCATGGTATTAGGTTTCATGACATGATTATGAGGTTTTAAAAATATTATAATAGGTTTCTAAGGTGTGTTCAAGGTCTATGTGTGACTGGAAAATTAAGGCCTACTATGTGAAGAGACCTAAGTGCTATAATGAGGGGTCAAGTGAATTTTCCAAGGTGTCAGGGGTCATGAGATCATTATCATACGTTTTATATGTTTTTTCAAATATTTTTACCAATTTTGAGATCAAAATATGATGAATAAAACATGAAATTTGATTTTAACGTTTTTTATGTGCATAGAATGGGGTATTACAGAGCTGAGAAAGATTTTCTTATGCTCCCTGGCATGTGCAACATTTCCATGAGGATACAAGTAAATCATGGTAGTTTGGGAATAATACTATCTTAAATTTTTTGGCATTTTTTTCTTGGTTGAGGTCCTAATCTTTATGAATGATTGTTAATAATGAAAGGCAATTTAAACCCCCATTAAAACCCCAATAGTGACCTGATATGGAATATATGATTTGAAAGTGATAATAATGGTTTGGTTGACATATTATTATTATTTTAGGTTTTATTAAACTCTCCTAGGTATCTACAGGTGGCATCGGTCTATTAGAAGAGTGAGTGGAAGATACAAGAAACCCCTTGTTTCTTGGATTTTTTATGTAGTAGGAAGGGTTGACTAGATCAAAACATGAAAATGATTGGAATATGATGTGAGAGAATTTTAATTTATGATCATGTAAGTTTTTTATTATTTTATATAATTAAAATATGTTAAACCATTGATGGAAGTTGGCCTATCACTAAAAGGGCCTAATGAGAAAGATAGTGAAAAAACTAAGTAGAAGTAAGAATGAGATAAGGGATGGGTTAAAGTATATTAGGGATGGATAAAAATGAATGAATGTAATTTTAAATACCTATATCACATATCCCATTTGAATATAATATTTTTATATGCTCATATACAAGCATAAATTTTCTCTCAAAGTGACCTATCTAACATAGTGAGGTTTGTGTAGGGTGAAGACATGAGATTGGTCTATAAGACTAATATTGATTTTCAAAATTATAATATAATTATTAATATATGTTATATTTATGATTAATTATCATTTAAACATATTTAAATTTCATGTAAGTGAATCTATAGGTGTTCTAATTCATTATTTCCATGATTATGTTTTGGAGCATTCAAGCAGTTTTTTGTGTGTTAGTAAGAATGTTGTTCTTGAGCCATTATGCATAGATTTGAAGAATAAAATTAACATTAATTTAATATATATGTCTCATATGTTCATTTTAATTTATTTTTATTCATGATAAACTCCTATTAAGTTGTGAGAAGTTAAAGGTTCTTGACTGGTTTTTTGAAGCATGTTTGCAATTCTAAGTGAGCATGTGGAAGTGGTTTGTTTAAGGTATTTTTTCCTATATGGTGAAGTATAATTGACCAGTGATGACCTTAAGGTAATTTAGGTTATATAAATATGATTTTTTATTTTTTTATGTGGCAAATTTGAGTCTATACTTCATATATTCAAAGCAAATTTTTTTGTAGTAAAAAGGCCTTATTGCAAGTAGACCTAATGGTGTGGTTTAAAGAGTGAAATGAGATAAATGGTTTTGGGTACCTAAGGTGAGATTATAAATAGTATATTTTAATAATGTGTGAATTTTTTATATATTTTTTTAATTTTAAGGTGTTCCAAGGTGATCAAGGTGAAACATGTGTTATGAGAAGGCATGGTTACATTGAGTCTCTATTAGGCCTAATGGTGGTTTTGGTCCTTATGGGTTGTCATCGACCTATGTAATGGTTGTTAAAATTTTCAATTTTTTTTTTTTTTTTATATTAAAATGTTTATTAAAGTATGTATAGGTTTGTCCCCAACCAAGGTGGGTGAGATGAAGATTCAATTGTATTAAGAAGGTCTAATATGCCTAATTTAACTACTAAGAATGTTGAGGATATGAACAAATGAAATAGATGTTTGGAAACTAGGTAGATGGATTTAATAACATAATATATGTGTTTTTATAATGCCATGAATTTATAACATTGATTATATGGATTATGATAAAGGTCATATAACCTAAGTCTACCAAGAAAAGGGCTAGTTGAGTGAAGATGCCTAAATGGATGTTTCAATAAGATAGAAAAGTGTCGAGAAAAATAAGACATTAATAATAATTTGAGTGATAATAAAGTTTCCAAGGGTTATTATAGGTTCCATGTATCTAAGTTTTTTCTGAGTTACCTAGGGGGTTTGTGCCTCCTTACAAGTTAGTCTTTGAGAAAGGACTAGTTGAGTTGGTGCTTGACTAGTGAGGGGTTGGTGCCTCACTCAATATTGATACATTAGTTATAGGAATATAGTAAAATATATGTTTTAATGGTTTTCATACCACATTAGTTTTTCCCATGTATATCTTATGTTCTTTTTTATGTTTATATTCCATGCTCATATGAACGATTGATTATACATTGTTATATATTTATGTCAGTTTGAATGATTAATGAATGAAAAGTGGAACTGAAAGAAATATTTTAACATTGAATCACCCCCCTCCTTTTTTTTTTTTGTTTATTATATTAAATACATTATGTATTTAGACAACTTCATATTATACTTAGATGCTTTTAGTACATAGTCGAGTGGCCATTCCTAGTATTTCATTTACCACGTGCCACTTCCTAATTCACTTATGTTATTATATGCCTTGTAACCTAATTCAACACCATTTAAAAAATATTCCACCTAGTGACCTCCAAGTTTTTTTAATACAGGCTTCTAAAATTTCCCTAGGTGGCAAATTGAGTTTCCTTTTCTTCAATAGATCTAATTCCACACACTCACCATATAAGTTCACACTTTTGAACATGTTTGGCTACATTTTCCACATCATGATAGTTAGGTAAATGGATTGTCATATCATAATAAATATTTTTAATATGAGGTGATGGAAATTTATATTATTTCAATGCACTTTTAGTCGCTCCCAAACCAAATGAGAGAGGTCCACTAATTCCTCATGCACCTCTACTAGATCATTTAGTCAAACCACCACTGGTACTATCTATTAGGCCTCCTATAGTAACATAATCACTTAATATTTTTGGTGAGTAAAAATCATTATTAAATATATATATATATATATATATATATATATATATATATATATATATATATATGGGTTGGTACTCTACCCACTAACTATGATTGGTCCACTAGGCATTCAAAAATGAGTGATAGAATTGTCTTTTTAAGGAAAAGAAATAAACATGAGCATGTACTATGGGTAGGGAACTGGGCCTATCTAGACTTGGTTCTTCAGTCACCAATACCTAACTTGTTTCTCTTGAACATACTTATACTAGTATTAGGTGTAGTATTATGGTTGGGGATTCCTTGATAGGAATTTTTTTATTCCATTTATACCCTTAACACACTTATTTATTCCTCATGTCGCCTCCCTAGATTACTTCCACTCATATCCCTTCACCAAACCTCATCATAATTGTGCTTCTACAACTCCTACTGATTGGTTGCCATGTTGAACCTATAATCTTACATGAATTTGTTCCATTCCATTTATCCATAAAATATTATGATCATGTGAGAGATATTTTATTCATACATGGAGAATATTTCAAGTCCATAATCCACTATAAGCTTAATAATCTCAAGAAAAATTGCCTAAGATATCTTCCATGTAGTTCTCAAAGGAAGTAAAATTGGGATTCCTCTATACATGAACACATTGAGAATGTGTATTATAAAATTCAACTATCAAAGGTTATGCACCATCAAAAATCCATTGCACATGTCTAAGGTTATCCTAACTATTATAAATCTAACTGATGCTCTACTAATTAGGTGATCTTCCATCTGTAGTTCCTTAATTGGTTTGTGTCTATGATGAAAGACAAACCTGAAGGTGAATAGGAACTTATACAAATAATGATTAATATATTGAATCATAAAAATGTTATTCTACCCATGTATATGTATAATTTCTTGGTTTAAGAAATGGTAATTCAAATTTGTCTTGTACTCTAGTATCCACAATTCAATATTCTCTAGAGATAGTTGTTCGAATATCTTCCCACCATCATGAAACTAAGTGTTATGGGTCCTAATGATGGAACCAAAATGTTAGGCACTTTTCCTTTAAATTGGAATATATTTCCCTTAGTTGTGCACCTAAATAAATAAAATTTTATACATGCTAGCATGCTATCATTTCACACAAGAACATATTCTTATGTGCTCACCTGAAGTAAGTAACTTATGATTATTTTCTATTATTTTTGTCATACGAGGGTTTATTCATCTAATTTCCTAGACTATGGAACTCAAACAATTATTTAGTACTAAACTCATCCTTAGTCATGTATCTAACTTTAAATTACTTTTTCATCACTTAACTTATAAAAATAAAAATAAGTTTGGCATAAAATGATCACACACAGTATCAACTCCATTATAACCGTAGATAAATGAACAAAATCATTACATCAACAAAAGATTCTTTCCATTGTATTCATAAATTATATCAAAGAGTACAATGATTCTAAAATTATAATGGTAATAAGCTTGTCAAAAAAGATAGACTAGATCAAGTAGGTATTTATACTTGGTTTACCTCAACCAATCATTTATAAAAGTATTTACAAATAAGATGACTCACTAATAATCATCAATATAATTTAGTCATGGAAATACACCTAGAATAAACTCCTATGGATTCAAGCATAACTTCCCCTATATTTTCTCTCTCTATGTTGGATCCTCATCATTAAGCACCTATCTTCTTATAGGTTAGTGTTGGATTCACACTTGAATTAGTCCTTTCAAATGTTCCTTTGAACCACTTCATAACTATCTCTACTTTCCACACTTTCCCTAACTATTTCACTAATATTTGATTCCTGCGTTGTTGGGTTCTTTGTGTATCATGCTTGTTTATTCCATGGGACTTGTTTCTTATGTTCCATGGACTCCTATTCCATATTCTTCCACACAGTGTCTCTCTACACTACTTGTTACAAAAAATTACGTAGCTAAAATAGTCTTTCAAATTAGGGGTCCAACATTCACCATCCTTGTGAAAAATATAATATAATACCTCTTAACCCTATATATACTAACACATATCTAAATTTAGGGTTGAACAGTTAGATATATAAATATATAAGCTACGTACCAATGATATATATATATATATATATATATATATATATATGAAATATATAGTGTTGATTTATTTTAGGTTTTGAAAATGTGGTGGTAGAGGATACATGGTGGACTCAAGTAGAGTATATTCACCATGATATTTTTTACCATGTTATACCTCATCATGATACCATGGGGATGTGTAATAAAGTGGCATCAACAATATTAAGCATATGGCAACTAGTTTTAGATAGAATGATAATATTCCAAGGATATTCAATGATTTTATATGGATGCTAATTAGGTGGTAGAACTATCATAAATGGGAGGAAGTGAGGAAAAAGTGTGGTAGGAATTGACCTTAGATAAGGATAGTCACATAACTACATCAAGGCATGTAGGAGATATATAAGCATAGGTGTCTAAAGCATAGGTAAAATTTCAATACATGTAGTAATAAAATTGGGCACTATGTATGATTTTGCATGCTACTCAATCTGGATCCTTGATGGCGAACATGGAACCATGGATTGGGGGAAGGAGGTCTTAAGGGCTTGAGCCTAGAATTATACTCAGGCATATTTTTTATGTATATATAATTTATTGAGATGTACTTAAGAATATATTGATATATATATATATATATATATATATATATATATATATATATATATATGTATGTATGTATATATATATGTATGTATATATATATATATATGTGTGTGTGTGTGTGTGTGTGTGTATATATATATATATATATATATATGATTGATTTTTGTTGTCTACATGTATGAAGCATGAGGGATTCTCTTTCTATCACACATTTATTTTTAAACATCATGTTATGGGAAAATTGGATGTAATATGACATATTCTTATTCTTTTCTATAAAATGTGATCGAATTAATGTTAAAAAATAACAAAAAATTAAATGATAAATATATTAATTAAATATATAAAAAAATTAACAAATAAAATAAATAAAAATAAGGTAAATGAATGTAAAACACACCACATGAGATATGTAGATAATTGTAAATAAAATCACAAAAATCACAATATATAATTTCAGGAAATTCAAAATATAGAAAATAAGGATGTGGATAAAAAATTATTTCATCCCATGAATGACAAGTAAGTTTAACTTAAATATAACAAGAATAAATACAAAAATTACTGTAATTAAATTGTCATTCAAAATTTAAGACATGCAAATTCAACTTAAATTAAACATAAATAAGGACACAAATGATTGTAAGGAAAATTTCATCTAAAATATAATAAATAAAAAATTCAAATTAAATCAAACATAAATAAAGACATAAATTATTGTAAACTACATCCAATGTAAGATAAGTAAATTCAAATTAAATCAAACAAGGACATAAATTATTGTAGATATAAGTTAAAGACTTTTATGAATGAAAACTTAAAAACAATGACTATTCTAAAATGTGGTGTAGAAAAACACAACCATCTAAAAACATGATTATGAAGACCAAGATGGTGTGGATAAAAAAAGTGATGGGAATATTTGAGGAAGGTTTGGTTTTAATCCCCAAGGTCTTAAAATGTAAGTCACAAACTTAAAAAATCCAAATGGCATCATAAACGATGGTGAATAAGGCAAATATTAAATATAAATCTACATAGTTAGATAATATATATATACATCAAGGGTATATCAAGGAAACATTTATAAATTAAGGATGAAAGGTTCCATACAAGTGACATATAAATCCTTTGTAGAGATGAGACACACTAAACAAGTGGTCAAGGCTAACAATTATCAACATCAAGGACCTAGGAAACCCCACTTAACAAGCATAGACTTAGTCTTATGAGTGGAGTATATATATATCATAGCATGAAGAAATTAAAAATATCCTACCTTCCCAATATATCTTCCCTAGTCCTTAGGACTCCTTGAAAATTCATTATTTCACTATGACAGTTGGTTTCTTATGTGAGAAAGTAGGTCAAAATAGATTATAGGAAAGTATAATGTTATAATAGGATCTCCTACCACATTTTATTGCTCTACCCAACCATAATGTAACTTGGCTCTACCATAAGGCTAACTATGGAGTTTGAGCTTAAGATAACATAGGAGATGTGCCAAACATAGATCACATCTTTTAATGTGATTTAAATTTTAATATTTCATTTTAATTTTGATAATTTTTTTAATTCATTTTTAATTTTTATATTCCTCCTTCACATGGATTTGTAAAAACCAAACATGGGTGATATATATAGCTAACATAGGATAAATTACCCCTAGTTAATCTAAAGGAGAACCTAAATAGTATGGTATCTATGAGACTCCTATACTTCACCCACATGGAAGTGTGAAATCCCAAAATTGACCTAAGTAAGCCTCATGTGGAAGGGAAAAATGGGGATCATAGATGGTCCATCCATGTGAAAAGATGATAAAATGATGAGTAGGCTTATAATATATCATAAGAAGGGATAACCATTATTCAAAATTGACTATGCTATATTATGAAAGGTGATAATAATGTCACAAGGGAAGTTCTAATACCCTACATCAAATATAAATAAAACACTAAGAAGATAAGTCATCCCAAAATAAGGGAATTAAAATTAGGCTGAGGAGTCACAAGGAGACTAAAGCAGACTAAAAAGGGTAAAAATGTGATGAAATTAATGCAAAGGTGATACCAAAGATAAAATAGGTAAATAAATTTGGATTGTAAATTTATTATAAGGTTTTCTTATATAAAAAAACTAAAGGTGATACCTAAAATCCACTAGGGAAACAAATTTTGACAATAAAATGATGAAAAGTTAACACGTGTTTAAATGGAAAGTACTGAAAAATGTAAAATAACATGATATAAGTAATAAATATTCAAAAATAATCACATGTGAGATATATAATAATGATATGAAATCAATATGAAAATGTAAAAAATCTGATATGAATCAATTATTTGCTCACAAATGTTGTGACAAATATTGACACACATCATATATATTATTTAATATATCCTATTGCATTTCATATCTAGATCTAATCATGATTTACTATATTTATTATAATAGTTATACTAGGCCTTCCTAACATATAATCTATAGGGATAAACTAGGCACACTAGAAGGGTGAGAATGCATGGCTTACTAATGGGAAAAAATGTGAGGGACATGTGTTATCACATCACACACATCCTCTAATATACATGATGGATTTATTAATAGGGGAGGTTTTACTTTATCCTTGATGGACTATGTGAACATTTATATTAATCTTTATGTGGGGGCCTTATAAATTATTTAAAATTTTATGTATATCTGTATATCTATTAGTGTGATATGTAGGACACATACACCAAATATAGTGCATATTCTCGTGTTGGGGTATATACTATAATGTAATATTTAGTGGTGTAATATTTGAAAGACTGGTAATATTAGTTTATTTAATATTAAATGAATCAATATACTATTAAAGATATACACAATGGTTTGAATAATGAAAATTGGTCCCATGGAAGTAACAAATATCATTGGGACTAATAGACTTATGTGGTTGACTATCTATAGTAAGAACAAGGTCTTGTGAGATATACCAAGATAATATTATTTGACAGGATATACACTCTTAATATCAATTTCCATATACATTTTGAAATTCAATATATAATTTATCTTATTGGGTGGGTTTGTGTGTTACCACATTTGATTGAGGTGGACAATTAGAATGGAGTATTTCAGGAACCTTTTCAAATAAATCATCACAATTTGAGCATAGAGTGGTAGACTTATGAACTTGGTATTGAATGAGATATATTTAATATATTTTAAACTAATGTTTTTAATAACCATAAACTCTATAGAAGGAAAAAAATAGTTTTGATACTTAATTGGGAGTCAACCTTGGTTCTAGCCATATTAGTATAGCCAACATATTTAGAGGAAACAATCTTTAAAGATCAAACATTTTGGGGAACCAGTGTGGGATATTCATGGATATATCCTAAATCACACTCTAAATAAGATCCAAAGTAACAAAATTAGTATTTATTAAATAAATTATAATACCCTCCATATCATACTTGTGGAGATCAAATAAATTAGGAGTAATTCTAGGTGAGTAGGAAGGAGAGAAAATGAGGTCAATTAATTTGATGTTATAATATGATATTTATTTATCTTAGGAGTGTTGGAGAGAGGAATGATAATGGATTAATTCCACATCCTTAGCTTGAGTTCTGGATTACCACTATAGCCTTTATTATAATTTATGGGATGATTAAAAGGATGGTATTTGTGGAAAGGAATGCTAGGAAATTTTTAAAGGGTTTTTATTTTAAATACACCATATTCCTAGTTTTTCTCAACTTATAATGACTAATATCAACTTTAACCTTATATATAACACACTTGTGAGGAAATTTATGCATTGATATGTGGAAGAGGCTATATACATATCATATTTTTAAAATTTATTGATTCTTTCTCTCTTGTAGTAACCTATAGAGTTTCAATATATTTTAGTGCATACCTTAATGGGTACAATGGAAAAGGAGTGGGAAAAAAATTGGTGATTTGCAATATTTTTGGTTAATTATATCATACCTAAACCCAATATAATCACCAACCACTAAAAATATTGTTTATCTAACTCCCTAAGTAAATAAACCCTTTTTATCCACTTCCTTAAGTAATATTACTTTAAAAATAACTTGCAACTAATAATACATCATATTTTCCTACTAAGTCAACATGGTCAACCTTGTTATGAAATATAAAGTGAAACATGCATGTTATATAACTAAGTTGTCTAGGATAACTTTGTTCAAGCCATAAAAGCAATTTTGTATTCAAATTGGGGTGTGATGGCCAAAATTTTCAGCTAAAATTCCGTAAGGGTTATGACATATCCATTTCTACAAATAAAACCTTCATTTCAATCCAATAGAGAGGTACATTCTTTTTTCATTATTTTGTCTCACAATTATGTTGCATCCACATTTTAAGGAGCCATTACTTAGGTTTTACCTTGGAGGTAAGATAACTTGTCTTGTGGGAAGCCTTGGAATAAAAGTATAAGAAATTTAGCTTAGAGGTGATTTATATATTGTCATCCTTACAAAACCACAACAAAATATTGTAAAGAACCATTAGCTAAGGGATATATTGAGACTTGATAGGTTCACCCAAATGCAAGTATCTCTAACTTTTACTATTTAATTTGATAGATAGATATTACACAAAATAATAGGTTTTAAATGTATAACTCCTTGCTTAGATTAACTCTATACTTAAACTTACTGTATATATAATGTCTTATTTGTTTTCCATCTTCCACCTTAAGTTATGTAGGCCCCCATTTTGCTACCATGATCCCTTTATTATTTGTTTGTGTTAAACCACCCACATTTATGCTCTAAGCTTTGGTGAGAACTATATTAATTTTAGTTTTGGTATTAGAAGGCCTATCTAGGGTTATTTCATAGTGATATTTAACTAGGGGCTTTGTAAACCTTTCCTTTAGTATTGATAAGAGATATTTTGGTTAGGTTTAGCAGATCTAATTTGGTCAGGTCCCCAATATAAAAATTGTCATAATATATTTTAGTTGATTACCTTTTTGACATAGGATTTAACAAGTAGGATAATTTATTACATTCTAGTGAACCCAATGTGAATCTAACATTTGATTTTTTTGTTTTTCCTTTATAGTTAATTAGGTCACACTAGTTGACCTAGTTTTAGCCTTTGTTTGTAGATCCAATGTCTTTAGTAAATTAAGGAATGATAATCAACCTAGTTTTTCCTCTATTTATAAGGTTCTCATTTACATTTAACTAGGCTATGATAGTAAATGCAATTATTTTATCCATTTGTAGATCTATCATCTATAGTAAATTAGGTTATGTTGGTCAACCATGTTTCATCCTCTACTTATAGGTTTTCATTTCAAGTAACTAGGTCCTAATAGTTGACTTAGTTATTTTTCCTATTTTTCAAATTTTATTTATAGTCAATTAGGCCAAGTTAGTCAACATAATTCATTTTTATAGTATTTATTTTTTAGTTTTCATCCAACTAGGTCATGTTAGCTGATCTAGTTTTGTTTTACTATTTTAATATGTCATCCTAGTTGACCTTGTTTATCTTTTGATTTTTTTTTATGTTTTTGACTCTATAGGACTAATTCAAACATGGATGATAGAGTTAGCAGTCAGATCTTAATCATTCTTAGTTAACCAAACAAGTCAATTTATTCAACCTATTGATATTACTTAGGTTCACTCTAACCATCTTTGTATTTCAATTTTGTCAATTATCTTAGTTTTTTTCTATTTTTGTAAAAATTACTTTGTATTTAAAATTTATACTATGTTCTTACCATTTTTTAGTTATGTAAAATTGTATCAAAAAGTTAAATAAGTTAACCTGGATAACTTAGTTGTGTCTATTTTCTCTACTAAAAAACTAAGTCAACGTAAATGACTTTATTTTTTGGCCTTTTTTCATAATAGAATAGATTGACCTACCTGATTTTATTCTATTCTATTTTCCAACTAGATCAGTTTGACTCACCTTGTTCTATGTCTTTATTTTTTATCTTAAGAAAGGAATTTCACTTTATTTTCATAATATTTAATCTCACTTTTTATTTGAAAATATTTGGTTTCCTATTTGTTCACTTTATGAAATTATAAATTAGTTTTCAACACTTGATTTTTGCATTTATTTTTACTTTAACTTGATTTCACTAGAAACTATGTACCAATAATTTCAAAACTACTTAAATACTATCATGAAGGGCTAAATGATACTCTTTTTATAGTCCTTGTCTATCTTTTACACATATCATGGTGTGAGGTGATTTCCCTAATACTCATAGCCATAGTTTAGAGATAAACATAATCTTTAGTTTCCACATGCCTCATAGTATTTCAAAAACATGTATGATTACCCTTTGAACTAAAACTTAGGAAACCATCCATCCATTTGATTTTATGGTGCATCAAATTGTAATTATTTTTTAGACATTAAATTTATCTTACCCTTGACACTACGTTTAGTGAGATATGATAATGGAAATTTTTCCATATTTAACTCTCTAAAACATTGGGTTGCCACTATATAATGAATAATAATGTATCTTTCAGATCTTACAAATTAATCAAAACCTTTTAGTATAGCTTCTTGATCTTATTTTTAGATAATTATATGGTATTAGTAGTTATAAATTTTCATTTCCCACTTACTTCCTACTATTATATATTGTATTGAAGACTATATTTATAATCATTGATATAGTTCTATGTTATGTGTTTCAATTATGCTAGCTAACATTGACCTATTTTAATATGTGCGAGAAAACTAAGTTGACTAAGCTTGACTCAATATTCTATATTATGTCCAGCTTTATATTATTATTTTCTAGATTCAACTAATGTGACCAACTTGACCTAGTAAAATTTTACCTTTTCTTGCATGTACAAATAAGTTGATGAACTTGACCTAATAGGCTATCAAATATATATTTTTCCCTATCTACCTTTCACTATGTAGTATATATGTGATGAATTTAAGTAGGCCCTATAAACATCCTCATTATCACTTCCTTATACTTATGTTTTCCACTTAGAACCAAAAATTATGGGTCAACTTCTTCCAAAACATTTGATCCACTTAAATATCCTCCAAAAATGCTAATTATTGAGGATGAAAGTGATCTAGAATACATTATATAAATGATAATTTTTATCAATGAAAACCATCAACATCAAGGAAAGGATCCCATGATCATCTATAATATCATGATGGGACCTTACCTTGATTTTACACCTTCACATACACATAACATTTATAAAAGTCTTGGGACAAGTTACCCTATGACTTCTTACATGATTTTGTCATCTACCATGCCTACTTATTGCATGCCTTATGTGTCATTAAAATGTATATCTTGAATTTTTTCACAAAATTTTGGTCAAGACGAGCAATGTGATAACAAATAATAAAGAAAAACCTAGGACCTTAGAGATAAAAAAATACAAAAGAGAATACAAACTCATAAATATTCACACCATGAAAACCTCATTTTTAGCTTGATTATTATTGGGATACAACTTAGATGTATCTTTTATATGGTCTTCATCTATGTAATTATAAATTTAATCATCTCCATAAAATTTATGGATCATGAATATTTTGATCAAAGAGTGTAGATTGATGAACAATTTTAACTATATTAAATTCTAGGGCATTGATATATTGCTTAAACATGAGAATAGTGATGTGAATTATCTATTTATAAAAAAATTAGATAGATGACTAACATTCATCTTTAAGTCAAGAGGAATGGTTGCCAAAGGGTTATAAAGTGTGCACATGGATCAAACACATGGATCAATGATGTAATCCCTTCATCTCAATCACTATGAAGGGTAGAGGATGACCTTTAAAAATTTCAAAGATGAATGAAAATAAGCCCTTCATCTCAATCAAGATGAAGAGTAGGGGATGCTCTTTACAAATATCAAAGATGAATGAAAATAAACCCTTCATCTCAATCAAGATAAAGGGTGGAGGTTTTTCTTGGTAAATATCAAAAATTAATGAAAATAATCCCTTCATCTCAGTCAAAATGAAGGTTGGAGCATCCTCTCCAAGAGAGCACATGGATCTCAAACTTGGGCCCTTCATCTTGTTTCCAAGATGAAGTGTAGAGGATAATCCCACTTTATTGCTAATTCTTTTCATAATGGTTTTTATCTCAAGGGTATATCCTTAGGATCTCAAGATTAAATTTTTCATGAATATGTCCTTTGTATGGGGACAAGAAGAAAAGTAGTAATTACAAGAGTAATTAATTAAATAGGTCAAAGAATTATTTAATTAAAACAATGTGAGGAATTGATCATTAGACTAAAATTAAGATAGAGAACGTAATTGAATAGAGAAAAATAATTGATCAAATAAATGATAATTGAATAGATAAGAGGGAATTGATCATATATATTGACAATTAAATTTATAAATTGACTAAGACGTGAAATTATGGTAAGTCATTCTATTTTTTAATTTGACATGATAATTGTAAAATTAGAGTGTCTACATTTACCCATTTTTGAGAAGGTGTTGTGAGACACAAATGAAGAAATAACTTTTAAAATAATAATTTTTTGTAAAATTGATAATAGAATAAATTTTTATGAGAGTTAGTTTTGATGATTTTTTTCTAACATTTCTAGAAAAATTAGTTCAAACATGCCCTGACATGCTATGGGTCAAACCTTATATGCCCCCTTGAGTGGATAATCAGTAAAATTTTATCCAATTGAATCCTTCAAATGATATAATAATAATGTATAAATAATACATGGGAATAAAAAATGAATGAAAAATAGACATTGGGGATAAAAATAAGCCTCACTAGAAGGAAAAATAATGTAATGGGGTGAAAATTATTCAAATAAAAGGTTATAGATTCACCCTAGGTATAAAAAATTTCATTTTCACCCTCCCATTTGAAAAATTAATCTTGAAAATTTGTGCATGAGAGATCACAATAAAATTCAATGCCAAGGATGATTGAGATCACTTCTAGATCAGGTTAGAGAGTAAATGAGACCATAGGGGATGGGGACATCACTAGGTACCTTTATTTTATTTTTAGTTTCACATTTAATATAATTTATTACTTGGTAAAGTTGGACCTATGATGAAATAACCATTTTTTAATTTATGAATTCATCCACAAAAATGGTGAATTCATCTACAAAAATGGTTGAATTACCAAATGTTTAATGAAATTATCAAAGGGTTTAGTGGTTTTGTCCATGAAAATGAGAGAATCATTATTTGGTGAAAATACTCAGAGTGATATACCTAATTGGTGAATTTATCCTCTTAATCAGTGATTTTATCAAAGGAAAATGACAATATCATCCGTCTAATTAGCAAAAACAAATGAAAAAACTAGGCTAACGTAATAATGAAAATGAACAACAAAAATGTTGAATTATAATCAAAATTTTCATGTTTTTGGTGAAATAATCCAATAGTTTTCCAATTAGGGAATGGAAAATATGTCGGGGTGGAATGATGAAAATTACCAAGAGAATGATAAAAATGACAAGAGAATGACAAAATCATCAAACCTGTCTAACAAAGAATTCATCCAAAGAATGACAAAATTGGCATGTTAAATGAGGAATTTTCTTTAATAAATAATTAAATCACCACAAATTATCAAATAACTATAAATGGAGTGAGATGAAACTAGAAATGATGATTTTATTATACCATTAAACATGATTATATAATATAAATGTGATATAGATAGTAAAAATAGAGAACTAACAAAGAGATTTGGAATGATTTTTAGGAGGGAGTGTGGGTCCTCATTTCCTAGGAGTGATGATCACACATCCTTTGAATGCCTAGTTTATGGATGTGGGATATACTTAGATTATTTGACACTATTACGCTTGCATACTTTATGAAGATGCACATGATTAGGGTAGATCAAGATTTACTGAGTTCCTTAACTAAGCATTAGAGATTAGATACATCTCCCTTTTATTACTAATAACAGAGATGGCAGTGACCTTAGAGGATGTGCATCTCATAATTCACATTCCCATATTAGGTCATCCATTATACTAGTTACCTCTAAGGGATAGCGGATTTTCGAGGAGTTTATAGAGCCACTAGACATTAAGATAATATCTGGGGGTTACATTGATATTGGTTAGATCAATATTTTGATGTACCTTCTTAAGCTAAGGTAATGGATAAGAATGTTCCTATACCATTAGTATATGATCATTTTATTCTTGTTTTCATGGCTATTATTAGTGGAATTCTCTTACCTAACAAGAGTAAATAGTTCTTCTATATGGGGTTAGGTGGTGTGGTTAGAGATATGTTATCAAATATAATTTTATTTACATAGGGAATGATGATATTATCCAAATTTTACCATGATATACACTATATGGTTCACCATAGGGATAAAAGTATAGGCCCATTAATAATACTCTAGCTATGGGTATGGGAGTATGTGGATATTACAGACCCTATTAGTATTCAAGATTAAGGGATCTAGATGACCCTATACCTTATAGATGGGAGTAGAGGGGACCAGGTCATAGGGGTAACTTGGGAGAGATTAAATACTATATACATGTTATTGATGACCTAAATGATGCTGACATCACATGGAGGTCATACCATGACAACTAGTTATAGTGGCTTTAAGATGCATAGGTGATGTTATATATGACCACTCTTTGTTATATCATGGTATAAAATTATTATACCATTGAGTAGTATAGATGAGATAGGGTACTACAATAGTTTGGCATATACCAAGATATGTCACCAAGGCCATGTAGGTTTACCAATGTGGTCAGGGAGATGAGAGAGTGAGGACCAACCCAAAATAGAGTGGAGGATAAACATAAATTTATATTATTACCCAAGGTCATATAGGTATATAGATTTGGGGTAGATGATTTAGGAATCATAAAGGCATATGTTACATAGTGGATTGAGTAGTACCTAGTTAGATTGACTCTTCCATAGGATTTTGTAGATGCACATGCATTGAAAGATTCTAGAGGTAGAGTTTATGGGAAGGAGAGTTATAGAGGAGGTTGATGAGAAGGGAGAAGAAGAGGGAGAGTTTGATGATATAGTATAAATCAACATAGAGGAGGGTGATGACATAGAGATTGGGTACATGGAAGAGGATATAGAGATCAGATCAAAGGAGGATCAGATGGATATAGATAAGATAGGGATGGATTAGAGAGCATAGGGGAAAGTAGATCTAAGATAGGTTATATCCTTTATACCTCTACTATTAGTAGAGATGAAGGCACTTATATCTAGATTCAAAAATATTATGTTAGGTTAGATCGATATTCTCAGTATTTATCTATAACACATGGGAAAATTATAATTAATCAGGCATAGATAGCCACATTAAGGGAACAAATAATTAGGTTAGATATAACATTAAGATAAATTACTACCAAGAGGGATACTATGATATCTAAGAGAGATGTAAACCAATCTTAGAGGGATACCATAGTATAGGGTCATGCTCATGTGGTAACCTAGAGAGATATAACATAGACAAAGTGAGATGTGTTATAGGTTAACAAATAAATATTATAGGTAGTGATGGATAGGTTATACTTTGATAGGGATGAGGATATAAAAGTGGCTAATGAGAGAGGAGTGATATCTATTTGTGATAAAAGGCTTTAGGATAAGGATGAGGATAAGTATTATAGGACAATATATGAGGCAACAATGATTATAGCTGTTAAGAAGCCTACTTTTTCAAAGTATAGAGATTATAATCATTCATCTTATAGATCTTCTTCTCAATCCCATAGGCTTATAGTTATAGCTAGATTATTATCACATCCTACACCATGTTGATCCACTATGGGTCCTCCAACACCACCACCACTCGATGGGAGAGGGGAGAGTTATCAAAAGGGAGAGCACAAAGATAAATCTTCTACAGATAGTCATACTCAGAGTTGAGTATATTGGAGACATTGTACCTTGTATTTTGATCTATGTATTTTATGTATTCATTATGCACTCAACTAATCTAATTTGAACATGTGCTCTCCATTTTTTATGTATATGCCCCATTTGATGTGTATGGATATTGATCATTAATATCCATGAAATTCTTGACATTTTATGTTATCTCATTTATTTCTCTATTTTATTTAATTATGTCACTTTATCATATATTAGATATGATTTTTTATTATCATGATATTATATTTTTCTCCTAATTAGCATTTGATGTGATAGATAGACTTTATAATCATGATGCTTGTTAATCATTGATGATTAGATCTATTAGATAGAGATGTATTCAATTGTTGGAATTAACATGCTAACCATTGTAAATCATAATTTTATATTTCACATGATAGTATACATCATAATCTAGGAAGGATCATGATAACCTTCACTTGTTTGAATGCATAACAAGTTGAATCCAAAATATAAATGTATATAAATTAAAACAAGACATGGAAAATCAAGTTTTCAAAAGTATATTATGATGAATTTAAATCAATATAATTTAGATACAATTATTCACCACTTAAATATGAATAATCAAGACTTAAACGAGAAACATAATGTCCTAAGTTAAGGCACCTGAGTAACAAATAATGCATGACTAAGTAAACAAACAACCTATGAAATCAAGCTCAAATATATTCTCTCACATCAAAACATCTTGATTAATAAACTAAGATTCATGTGGGAAGGATAATGTAATAATATAAGCCACTTGATAATTCTATAAACATTCCATTAAGAAACACACAAAAGAATGTAAGTAATCATTCTATTCAAAAATGTCAATGTGTGACAATAAAACATTACTCTTTGAGATAAAAGGTATGAAAAAATAATCATGATCAAAGGGGGAAATATAATAATAGGAAGGAATTTGTTGAGCTAACTCCAAATTCCATAATCAAGTGGACATTGCCTACATATTTCCATGGACATTAGATCCAACATGAACCTTAAGCTAAACGTATTTCTCCCATGGAAATTGTGATTAAATAAAATTGATGACAAGTAAATATATTTGATTATATATAAGACATAGTAACATGATCACAAAATGATGATATCATATAATATAAAATGATAGCTAAGATAGTAAGAGATATGGTAAAAAAATGTCAAGAGCATGGGATAAGCGATGGCTGAGCTGACCTCAAAAGATTAAGTGTTACCCACATAGTCCCATTGAGACCTCAAGCCTTTATAGTTTGACATGAAATAGACAAAAAATGACAAGTGTGATCGAGGATGATAATGTGAACAATTTGAGATAGAATGGTTTAGATCACAAAATTACAAGAATGTGAAATATGATAACTCAAAAAATGGCAAGAGCATGGAATTAAAAATCTCAAAAAAATGGAAAGAACATGGAGACAAACATGGAAAATGGTAAGATCATGGAAATTAAAATCTTATAAAAATGTGAGAGTATGGAAATGATAAGCTCGTAAAATGGTGAGAGCATGGAAATGATAAGCTCATAAAATAGTGAGAGTATGGAAATTTGGTCCCACTTTTAGAAACATTTTCAATCATGAGGAAATGAAAATCACCAATGAGATATGTAAAAATATTCCTTTCTATACAATTAACTATAAACTCAAGTTTATCACCTAGATAATAACTAATCAAATACAACAAACTAGAGATTGGTACCATATGGGAAACAACACCACTATTTAGGATTTTTTTCACTTTTGAATGTTTAGGGTTTTTTGAGATAATTAACTTTTTAGGAATTTTTATAATAGGATATACACAAAGGTATTTTTGCTAGATAATATACAAATAAGAAATGGGTAATAATAAATCTAGAAATACTTATGGAAGGAAAAGGTACTCATGGGAGTGATTCCTCAATATAAACATAAGGCATGAATAAGGTAATAATTAGACATGGATAATTTTATGTAAACCTTTCAACAAAAATAGGTAATAGGATACAACTTATTACTTGAACCAAAAAATCATGATTGGAATGAGTTGTATGGAGGAATGCGAGCTCAAATTTTTAAGAACTCAAGAGAACCATAATAGTATTTCAAGACAAAATATCATAAATTTACATATCTACAACATAATAATTCCCCAAATATGGGCGAACAAACATGATTTAGACATGATATAACATATATGGCCCCAAATAAGAACACATATAAGCTAAAATAGGATAATTTAAGCATATAAATTATTAAGATGAATAATATTCTTTGGTTCATCAAATTAATTAGCCTCTATAGTAGCTAACTTATATGCACCTGATCCATATTTTGCTATGATAATGAACAAGTCCAGCCAATTTGGTTCAAACATACCTTTATTTTTCCATTCATCAATTTTATTCTTTTGATTTTATTTAAGCACAAAATCACCAAGCTAAAATTCTATAAAAAATATTTGTCTTTTTATAACCCCAATGTAGCCAATTTTGATAAGACTTGAGGTGATTTAAGATAGCTAGCCATTTCTCATCTAAAAGTTATAATTCTACTAATCTTCTCACTCTGTAGTCTTCTTCATCAAGAACACCTTACATTGAAATATGTAAAGAGGGTAACTTGACCTCAATAGGTAAAATTAATTTATATCGATAAAATAAGGAATAAATAATTGCATCATTAAGAGTGTGAGTATTGGTATGATATGCCCATAATTTTGGAAAAAATAATAATATGCTAATAAAAACCATATCTAGTAACCATTTATTCATAATTATGATCAAAGTATTATTAAAATATTTATCCTATCCTTTATCTTGTGGATAGTATGGAGTCGATAACTTGTGAGTGATGAACTTTAGAACAAAGAGCAACAACCTCTTTATTTTTTAATGATCCACCATTATTAGATATAGTGATGGATAAAATGTCATAGTGAAAGATAATATGATTTAGAATTAACTTTGAAATATTCCTACCAATGATATAGTTAAGAGGGATTGCCTCTACCAAATTTGTGAAATACTTGATTGTAGTAAGGATATGTTTACGACCATCAAAATCACCATGTTACTGACATGACAAACATTTATTAACAAATGTACATGTATTTTCATCTATATTAGGCTAATAATATCCAATATGAAGAATATTTTTAACTAAGATAAAATTTCTAGTATGTAGACCACAAATTCATTAATGAACATCCTTTAACACTAATTCAAATTCTACCATATTTAGACAATGATGCAAATTTAATTCACGTCCTGTAAGATAGAGTGTATTTCCAAGGATGGTATATAAATAAGTGTTATTAATAAAGGACTTGGTTTTATTTCAAGATAATTCTAGGGGAATGATTTGATATTGGAGATATGAATAAATATTTAAATACCATGGAGAATCATGACTAGAAATGACACATATCATTTTAGAAGTTGAAAAAATATGCACTAGAACAAGAAGGCTCTCAATCAATAATTGATACTCTATGAAAACTAAATTAATTTAAATCATAAATCCAATAGTATCCATAGAATTTTTAGATCTATTGATGTCTCTCGAAACTTGCTCAAATTGCATGAATTTGAATTTGAGTTTAGGCTCATCCACCAAAATTTTATAGGGTACCAAATTTTCATCTTTTGTATTGTAATGATTAGTGACTTGGTTTATAATGAACTAAAAATATCCATAAGCTTCTATATTTTGAATATTACACTTTACTACAATATGAAATCTATCAAGCAGAGATTAATATTCAACAATGTTGTTTGTACATGGGAAACTAATAAAGAAAAGCCTTGTGAATATGTTCACCTTGGCATGATAAAAAGTATTCTAGTTCCCGATCCATGAGATGTAAAAGATACATAAAAATATAATTTCCATTATTATGCTTTAATTCGGCTCATAATAGACTCATCTAGAAAGTGCATTATCATTAGAGTAAAATATAGAAGATGGTCTTTGAATAATTGATATACTAACACTTGTCTTTTGATAGATTTTTTATTGGTGTATTCTATGTCAAATTCACTAAGTATAATCACCCATTTAGCCATTTGACTAGTTAAAGATGTTTTTTCCAATAGATCCCAATAGTGTTTTAATATTCAACATTTAATGTCTTAGATTTTGAGTAGTAAATACTAATGCAAGACTAGATTTTTCAATTTGGTTATAGTTTTTATCATTGGATACTAATGTTTAGCTTAGATAATACATATATCTTTAAATTATTTTATCATCATGTTGAGCTAAGAATACCATCAAGGCATTCTAAGTTGTATAAATGTATAATAAAAAGGGATTTCTTGGCATGGGAGAAAGTATAGGAGAATTAGCTAAATATTACTTGAGATGCTCAAAATATTCTTAGCATTATTCATTCAAATGAAGATTATTCCCCTTTTTTTAAAATATGGTTAAAAGGTGACACCAATCGACTATCTAAGAAATGAAACACTGAATGACATAGATATTCCTTTGTAGACTACGAAGCTGCTTCAAGTTAGCAGGAGGTGGCATTTTAGTAATAACACTTACTTTGGCTAGATCAACTACAATTCCTCTATGAGATAAAATGAATCCTAAAAAAGTTAAAAATGTAACCTCAAAGACACAATTCCTAAGGTTTATATACACATAGTATTCATAAATCCTTTCAAAGATTTTTTGTAATACTGTTGGATATTCTGCTTGAGTATCTGATTTTCCTAGAACATCATCAACATAATCTTCCACAATCTTGTGAAAAAGATCATGAAATTTGACCTAATTTCTCTTTGATAAGTTTAATAAACATTATTCAATCTAACTAACATCACTTGATAAAAAAATGTTCCCCATGGAGTAGAGAATGTTATTTTATGTTGATCTTTACGAGAATATTAACCTTATTATATCCCAAAATATCATGCATGAGAGATAAAATTTTGTAACCTAATTTTGAGTCCACAATCATTGCTATATTTAATAATGATAAATCATCATTTAGACAATCCTTATTCATGTCTCCAAAATCTATACAGATATAAATGTCAAATGGATTCTTGTTGATTGGTACTACATTGTAAATCCAATATACATATGGAATAGGTTTCATGAAACCTATTTCCAGTAATTTTTATAGTTTAACTTTGACCAATATATAAATCTATGGATGAATATTAATTAACCTTTTTTATTGGGTTTGTTTATTCATAGATGACAAAGTGATGTATAACTAATGCTAGATCTAGACTTGGCATATCTAAATAAACCCCAAAAAATGTGTCAATGAATTTCATGAGAATAGCAATGAGTTATTCATGTTATTATACAGTGAGGGACAAACTAAGATTTATTATCTTTGGATCATAAAAATTAAAAATGTTGAACTCTATTATATTTTAAAAAATAAGTGTGGAACCATAATATATAACAAGTTGAAAATAAGGTATTTGATTATCACACTTAGAATGTGAAATTTCAAATATGCCCATGGGGAATCATAATTATTGCCTTTATGTAAATTCCAATGAGATACTAAGTATGGATCCTCTATAACCATAAGCTCAAATTCTTTATTATCTTCAAGCTTTATTTTTGTACTGAATGGTAGGCATGGACTTGTGGACACCTGGTCTTCTTTTGAAGTAGAGTTAAATACCCCATCCAATAAAACCTATTAGAGGTTTTAACTAAAGAAAACCTAATTTTATTTTATTTTGCCTTGATATAAAAGTTCCTTAGAAATTTTTTCACTAATGTCTCTCAATGTTTCATTTTTATTTTGACTAAGGGAATTTGCCTGCTCCCCATAGTAGGTCATGGGGTCCAAAGTGTACATGAAGCCTTGATTATGATCACTATAATAATTACCTCCCTTAATCCCATGAATGTTGCAATAGATTATTCATTTTCAAATTTAATAAGAATGATATACTCATATTTCTAGTCCCAAACAATAAGGTCACGCTAATGGAAAATGAGGGGAATAGTAAGAACAATAGAAATAGTGATGAAATAATGAATGTCAAATATATTAGTGTTGGAAATCTCATTTTAAATACTATACCACGTCTCTATGTTATTATTTGTAACATAATAATTTAACACATAGGTTAGATCCTTTGGGAGATAATTAGGTACAACTTTGGGCTTGTATCTGAGACCTTGTTTCTTAGAATGTTTGACATGAAAAATAGGATGTAATTCACCTTGATCTTTTTTCCCTAATCCTTTGCCTTTATAAGTGTTATGATCCATTATTTTATTAGGTACATGATATATTTTGATTTTAAATCAACAATATAGATCATTATTTTATATTGATGATTCATCTTTTATTTTCAAATCTTCTTGATTGAAACATTTTCCTAAAACAAATAGAAGAGGTTTGGTAAGAGAAGATGTTGTTCCACTTTTGGCACCACTCCATCTTGGGATAACCATATGACCTAGTCAATATTTATTATTTAGCCACATGAAAATCACTTTATATATTATATGTTCCTAGAAATTTATCATAAATGTTGACATGAGAGGATTTTACGAAGGATTTAGAAGAAGCAATGAGAGTATTAAGATCCACATAATTGTGTGAAATTTGCTTAGATACTAAATGTTTATCCTTTTTAATGGGAGTGGTATCACTTGTACAATAATTATAATGGTAACATTATACTTATAAATGTTTACAATATTGATAAGGTTTCAAATATCCAATAATAATTACCTCTATTCTAGCATGAGGTAACTTAATGCATTGGTGAAAAGTAGAAGTCACTACATGCATCTCATGAATCCATGGATGAAAAAGAATAATATTGTATGGTAACTCCAAATAAATGACATGGAATAAGGTATTATTGATAATTTATCCTACCATAACAAGAAAGGAAACGGTACCAACTAATTATTGCTCTATGTTATCATATCCTTTGATAGTAGTGGTGTCATTCTTTAAATCTATTCAAGTGTATCCTAGTCATATAACTAACTTTAGTGGAATAATTTTGAAACCTAATCCATTATCTATTATAACTCTTTTTATCATGTGATTAGTGATCATGACCTCAATATACAAATAATTTGTGTCAGAAGCCCCCATGCATGATATATCATTTTGGTCAAACACCAATTAGGACCTAGACACAATTGTTCAACATTTTTTTTGAATATTATCTATTGGTATATTTATTGGCACTTGAGATTGACTCAAAATATCTTAAAATACATCTTTGTGTAATTGAGAATTGCATAATAGATCCGAAATAGAAATATGTGTTGGTATTTTGTTCATATAATCCACAAGGTCATATTGCTTCTTAACAATAGGTACATACTTGGATTTTGACTAATTTTAAATAGGATTTGAATAGGGATGTGAATTTTGATCATTAGAAAGAGGAATAGCCCTTGGAATGGTAATCTTAGAACATCAATTTGTGTCATCAAAATAATGATTAGGAATAGAAATACTAGAATAAAGGGGTCTTGTAATAGTAACTTGAGAATGAGAATAATAAGGAGAAGTGACTCCCAAATTGGATGGAACAAATACTATAATAGAAGGATTTTCTTGCTAGAAATTATGATAACGAGCATGGGGATTGATAGAAATAGTATTAACATGATGTTCCATAGTTCATCCCATTGTATTGTAATCATAAGGCATGATACAATAATCAAAATTATTGGTTTGAGACCCTTTATTCTTATTATGGTTGTTAGTCACCATTTTCTCTTTATAATTAGTATTATTTTTAAGGGAATGTATTTTTGTATATTCCTATATCTTTCCCAATGTTATAAGATGATGTATGATTTAGTTATATTTCTCCTCTTTCAACCATATCTTCTATAATATTCTAAAGTTGTATACACTTGTTAATTCAATGTCCTTTAATTATATGATATTCATAATACTCATGATCCTTGTACCAATCTAGTTTAGGTTTAGACTCATCAAAAGGTTTATTATTCATTCATCCAATCATATTTACATCTAGAAGCTTGAGAAACATATTCTCAATTAGCTTCCCCAACTTGGAAAATGGACATCAATTAAACTGCTCTGTTAGACAAGTTTGTATTTGAAAATTAAGTGGTTTTAATTGAGTTATATTCTACATTAGTGGTGATTGAACTATTTGAACATGTCATGCCTCTGTGACTTCATTAGCCACCATATTATTGTTATGATTGAAACGCTTGAGTTTATTTTCCACATTTATTGGATTGGATGTTGAAACTTGATTTTTATTCTAATTTTAATTTTTACTTTGATTCTAATTGGAAGATTGACCTAGAGTGTGATTTCAAGAAGAATTTTTAATAAATCATATACCTATCAATGCTCTTCCTATTTCAACCCCTTTTATGATAACACCATTGAAATTTTATAGACATTGTAATCTAAGATTGAGAATAAACTCAAAATTTAAATTTCTCATGAAGATATTGGTCAAATCAATGTTTGGAAGTGTGTGTGGACATATACTCTAGCTATTGCACACCATCTGTAAAAGTAAGAGGCAATAATTTCCCCTACCTTTTACTTGTTATCACATAAATCAACCACAATTAATTCATGTTCAATGTTATATGAAAAATGTTTGACAAAATTCTAAAATAAGTCATCAAAAGTTGGAATAGAATTATGTGTAGATGTGTAAACCACTCTAATGCAAGTCTGTCTAAACTCCATGAGAGTAGAAGAAGTAATATGTTAATATCATAATTAAACTCTTAACAAGATATAAATAACAAGCTTAAATTATCTCTTAAATTTCCTTTTCCTTTTTATTTATCAAATTTTGGAATATCAAATGAGACAACAAAGGTATATTGAAAATATTGGAATCAAATGGGTATTAACATATGTTATCCATATTGTAGTTTCTATTCTAATTTACAAACTATAATCTTTATATGGTATCTTTGATTTCTTGTAATTCCTGACCAAGGAGAGTATTTTGGGAACTGGGTTAAAGATTATAAGACTAATAATATTATTTTGGATTAAAGGGAATTTGGTGTTGATTTTGATTAGAAGAAGGAATGAAAACACATCGTTGTAGTGGAGGATGTTGGAATTGATTGTGGTTAGACAATGAAATGGAAATACATTATTTCATAGGAATAGGTTGTGTTTGATTTTGTCTTAGAAACTCTTGTTGATTAATTATAACATGTTGTTACATATTATATAGGACTTGACAAACATTATAAGGACCTTTTTATATATTACACAGGGTAATTTATGAACTTGATGGATATTTTTATGGCTAAATGAGAACATGTTGTAAAGGAATTTTCTCAGATCACTTTGTAATACTAGACTTTCATGATACTTGAGGGTTATTATAAAATGTTTAAATTTGTTCCACAAGAGGTTACGAATATTCTATAAGTACCTTTTTCTTAGGATCCATAGGTGTTTCGACATGGGGAAGTGAATCACCTATGGTATCTTCTTCTTGATGTTCAATTTGAGGATCAAAAACTAGATTAATTATCAATACATGAAGGGAATTTATTTCTTACTCATATTTTTGTAATTTATCAATAATAATTGGTATCATTTTGGGTGCAAAATCAAGTAACTATTTCCCCTTTCTTAGTGTTTCTACATTTGTTGATAGTTGGACTTATTTGGGACTATGGCCAAACGAAGTGTATATCATCAGTCCACTATATAATTAAAACATGGTTAATATTAGGCTATGTTATTTTTAATCTATGTATACTTTATACAATGAACGAAATAAGGATTTTGGTTCTCATCTCAAATATATGCAAAATATTGTTACTTCTACTAGTATATAACTAGAGCTCAAATTGGGTTATAGGTGCATCATAAAGAGATGGATCTTCTTCTTCACATTGTAAATAATTAACTTCTAAGGCATACTAATCTTGAGTATAATAATTCTCATATAATTTTTGATCATATTGGTTGGGAAAAAAATGGCTAATTTAATTTTGGATCTAGTCATCATCATAAGTTATATTATTGGCCCTACCACTTTGATTGTATGAAAGCATGTTCGAATCAAAATTTTTGATTATAATTTGATAATAAAGACATATTTTGGGAAATATAATATGAAAAATATTTATAAATGATAATAATTTTAACATATTTGATGGAAACAATAGACAACACAATAGTACAATTTCACACAATAAAAGAGGCATGAAGTGGATGCATTTTGAACAAGGTAAAAATGGAAAATATTTGACTTACAGACATGGACAATATAATAGTATGATTTAACACAAGAACAAGGGTAAGAAACATAAAAGTTTTGAACAACGTAAAAATTGGAATAAATTTGACTAGATACATGGGTACAATAATGCCTTTTAGTATGTGTAATGTGAAATTGATTGACCAAAGGACTCAATCAATCTTGCCTTATGCTATAAATTGACACAAGTTTAGGGTAAAATCACTTATCCTTTCGATATACTTGTTTTTAGAGGATAAATTTTAAAATTATTTAAAATTAATTAATTATTATAGGTTATTGGTATGGTTTTTACACCTCCCCATCTCAAAAAATTTGAAAAAAAGGTTATCTTCAAGAGATATTACCTTTGCATCCCTACATCGGTGATAGTTTTATGGTAAAAAGGTTTATATTCTAATTTTTTTATTTGAAAAACTAGTTATTCCCAATATAATTTATATTACATGGGCACTTTAAAACTATCTATGAATGGATTTAAACCACCTAGCTTGTTATGAAATGGTATTGTCCCTTTCACAACAACTTTATCCATGTACTACTTAGTGAAGTCTGATGTCTAGACTTTCACTTGAACTTAGTCCTATTCCATCTGGTCAATATAACCTCTTAGCCACTATCCCATCCATTTAGCATGCTCATTTTATATACCCAAATAAAAAATTGGGGATAATTCGATGTTAGGAAATTAAACCCTAGGTCAAAGACCACTTAAGAGACTTTTGAGGAGGTGATGAAATCCCACTCACTAAGCCAAAATAAAAATGAAGGTATTATTATTTTGATTTTCAAGATCCCACTAAGGTCAATAGAATAACACAGTAATCAAATCTCTTAGATTTAAAATCAAACTTATGATAGAATTATGAGATAGATATAATATCAAAGGGATAGACAAAATATAGAAATTTGAACACAAAGAATAAATATAGAGGCAAACATAATATGGAAATTTGAACACAAAAGAGCCAAAATATCAAGATTATCTACAAATCAAGATTAGTTTATAGGATCAAAATAAAGTTATGGGTTGTGTTGTCATATAAGGCATTCTATACATGTCTCTATAATGTAGATTTTTTATAAATTCACAAAATTTTGGTTAAGACAATCAAAGTGATAAAAAATATTAAAGACACACCTAGGAACTCAGAGCTCAACAAAATACCAAAGAGACTATAAATGCACAAAGATTCACACCATGAAAACCTCCTTTATAGCTTGATCATTATTGGGATGTGGCTCGGATGTATCTTTTAGATGATCTTTGTCAATGCAAATTTCAAGTTAAGAATCTCAATGAAAACTATGGATAATGAAGATTATGATCAAAGAGTGTATATTGATGAATAGGTTTAGCTCGATAAAATTCTAAGGATTCATTATATTATTTTTATAATAGTGATTTTAATGATCTTATTTATAACAAAACTAGATTGATAAGGGCCCTTCATCTTGAGGTAAAGATGAATGGTTATCAAAGGGTCCTCAAGTGTACACACGAATCAAATACATGGATAAGTGATGTAATACCATCATATTAATCAAGATTAATGGTGGAGTATGACATTTACAAATATCAAATATGAATTGAAATAAACCCTTCATCTCAATCAAGATGAAAGGTGGATGATGATTTTTGTAAATATCAAAGAGGAATGAAAATAAGCCCTTTATCTCAATCATGATGAAGGGTGGAGGATTCTATTTTTAAATATAAAAGATGAATGTAAATAATCCCTTCATATCAATCAAGATGAAGGGTGTGTCATCCTCTCAAAGATATACATGGATCTCAAAGGTGTGCCCTTCATCTTAGAAAATTATTTATATAATATTTGTGCTCTCGATGGTATATATTTAGGATCTCAATATTCACTTTTGCATGAAAATGTCCTTTGGAGAGGGATAATAATAATAATATTAATAATTTTAAGAGTAATTAATTGAATATCTCAAAGACCTATTTAATTAGTACAATGTGAATAATTGATCATTAGACTAAAATTAAAATAGAAAAAGTAATAGATTAGAGAACAATAATTGATGACAGAAATGATAATTGAATAAATAAGAGGGAATTGATTAGGTAAATTTATATTTGAAAAAATAAATTCAATCAAAGGTGTGAAATTATGGGAAGTCATTCCATTATGTAATTTGAAATGGAAGTCATAAAATTTGGAGTGCTTACACCTTCAACTATCTCTACTTATTTTTACCTTACCTAGTATCTCAACTACAATGGCTAGTACTTTCTTTATCAAGCCTACTCAAAGTTCCCATGTTCATACCTAAGTCAATTCTACCTCCAATTCATCTCAAGCCACTTTTGATAATACTCAAATTCTATTACAACCCATGAATCAAATGGACACTTTTCCAACTAATAGTAAAAATAAAAGGATTAAAATGTAAAACAAACTTTTAAAATCACAAAATCATCTTCAACCCACTCAAGGGGGAGTGTAAAATCCTAATCACCCCCTCCCAAATATGCCCAAGTTAATCTTATATCTCAACTCCCACTTCTTAACAAGGACATCAAACACTTACTAAATAACCCTTAGTTCTAAAAATTACAAACATTGACATAGGTGGTATTATTCCTATTATCACTTATAATGGATCAATTGATCCTATATTGCATTTTTAAGATCTAGGAAACTTGCATAAGACTAGATTAAGATAAATACCTTTTCCACCACCAATATCTTAGCCAAAACCTTCTTAGATGACTCTTTAGATTGGTATAATCAACTCAAATATCATAATATATCAATTATATAATATTTATTTAATGCATTAGTACAATAATTCCAAACTAATGATCCTCATAAAAATATCTTAACTCACTTTATTAGAGGTAAATAATCAGAATCTAAAAATCTTAAGTGGTCAATACATGGTGGAAAGACTTATCCAATAAATTTTAACATAAAATGTCAAAGATAATATTTTCCACTTGTTCACTAATACTCTTTATCATAAATTTAAATATCATGTTAGGAATATATCTCCTAAATCTTTGGAAGAAGCCCTCAAACAAGTCAAATGTCAAGATATTTTGATAGAAAATTTAAGCCTTCCCATCCTCTATTAGGGACTTGATTTTGTATGAAATATAAAAATTGAAATTATAAAAATAATTATATTATTGATACCTATGATTCCATACACACTATTAATATAATTATCCCAAATGCTTCTAGTGATGTTACTCTTTCACAACCACTTTTAGACAATAATTTACCATAACCTAGTTATAAATTTTCCCAAGTTAATAATGTATATTCTCAAAAGCCTCTTTTCATGGTGAAAATTGAAAAATCATATTCCTAAGCCTTCACCATGAGATCCTAACCCTAATCACCCTAGAAAACATTGGTATGATCCACATAATTTTTTTTATATCATGTAATTTGGGGTCATTATCATGAAACCTATCAAAAGTTAATGAAATTTTCTCTTGAATATCTTCTTGGTCATAATTTTGATAATAAAACCCTCATTCATGAGCATCAACAAGCTTATAAAGTGGCAGCCAAAATTAATGAAACCAAAAATAAATAGGGTTCCCTTGATCAAGATAACACTCATAATTTTATTTACAAGGATCCTCTTCCTAATCATAAATCAATTACTACTCAACTTCCCACTATGAACACTATAGAAACTTTTTATCAATCATATTTATCTTGTTAATGATGAGAATGTTATAAATATGAATAATATGAGGAGAGTAGTTTATTCTATCAACCCTTATCCACATTATAACTATAATAATTTCCAAACTCTCCCTACTATTCAAGATTCTTACCCATATAATTTTACATAACATGAGAACATAGCAATGATTACAATAAATCTAAAAACACAACCTACTCCTTCATTCACTATCCCAAATGTTTTAGTCAAATGACACATTGGGATACTCATTCACTTTTCATTGATATAACTTATAGTTCTCCATTATCATCAACATATAATCTATCCAAAGCACCTCAAACTCTAAATCAACCTAATTTTTGGATTTATTCACCATATAAAAAATCTTCAAAATAACTAATCATCAACCTAGACGTGACACTAAAAACATTACCTCATTCAACCCAATCAGACTGGTAAAACCACATTAACTAAGCCAAATAAAATACTCCTCAACATCAATTTATATTCACTTTTGTTCCTCCTTCAATATATTTTATTCACCATTATCTACCTCTTTTTGATACATTTATAACCAACTTTGATGAATGGGATCATATTATAAAAATTTCTCATGTCCAATATTAAATTCATTTTATACAACTCATGAATAATTCTCCTCATCAAAATAAACATCTAATTGAACTCTTAATAAAAAATAACATTCCTCAACCTCCACCTATGGGGAAAAACTACTTTTTTTTGGGTATGATATTATTCTTCAATAATGTGAATAAATGCATATACATGTAGATGAAACTATCACTTCAATGATTCCTAATGAAACTTAGATACTTCTCTCTCACTCAAATTTATTATCACTTCAATGATTCCTAAATAAATATTACTTCATTAATATGATCTTTCATTATTTATTAGTGTCCAAATTGGTGATATACAAGTCAATATTTCTTTGATTAATGAAGGTTATGGAACTTGTGTTACCTCCCTTGAATTTATTAAAACACTTGGGTACTCTAAATGTAATATTAAATGTACCCAAACTACATGTCAAGGATATGATCAAATACATTTCCTCCTCTAGGTTGTGTTTGGATTCCTATAAAATTTTATATTAAAGTTATGATATTTAATTTTCCATTATCATATAACATCTTACTTAGTCGACCCTAGAGACATGACATGAAAACTATAGCCTCATTAGGATGCTAGTGTGCCAAGTTTCATAATAATGGTGTTGTATACAATATTAAAGTAGATAAACCCTTAGAATTTTGAGAAATTCTAGGAATGTGATGTTTGTAAAATACCCACCCATGAACCTCTACCTAGCATTTATTTTCATGAATCAAAACACTTTTATTATCCCATCAACTATACTAGAGGTTATAATGGAAACCTAAAACTTATGGTAAATATATGTCTTGGTATCCTAAATAATGATGATGATGATGATGAACCTAATCAGATCATTTTGAAGATCAAAACTTCCAATCTCTATTCACATATAGTTACTAAATTAACCCCTTCTTTACAACATCAATCTCTTCAAAAAGTAATGTATGAGATTCATGTTAGTCTAAAAAAGACCAAACACTCCATTCCTCACTCTTATTCGACCAATAACATCATATATTTGTGTAATATTTATATTTATACTCTCAATTATGATGAGGGATATGTATTAGATGACCCCTTTTTAGCTAGTTTTGTTCAAACTAAAAATGTAGAAATACTTAGATACTATTCTTATTTAAAACATTATTTTAATATTATTAGTTATACTTATGGATCTGCTACTCATTATACTACAATTGACCTTATTTATTAAATTGATGTTCATATGTCTTAGATGGAGAACACACACACTACTTCTCACCTAATCATTTTTGAGCCTCTTTAGAGTATGTTTATTCATCTTTCCATGATAGGATCATATCAGTTCACTGATTTTTCTTATCCTTTGATCATCTTCCCTCGTGATATGTTTGTTAATTGAGATCTTCTCTTGCAGTTGTTGAGCCTAGTCTAGAGTCCACTTTGAGTTGTCTTACTGATTGTGAAGACATATTACCTTTGCCTAATATTGATATTCTACCTACATGCTAGGTAGATGAGCCATATTTCTAGTGCCATAAGGTTGGTCATTGGGTAATGGATTATCGATCAGTTCAAATAGTACTAGCATAGAAATAGGTTTCATGTTCCACTCATACCATACAGAATCAACCTCCATAGCTAGCTACTCCATACACATTTTTTGTTTTCATGGCATGAACATGCATCCTATACTCATTACCAATAGATTTAATAATACATTAGTGTGATTTTTTATAGAAGACATGATCTACTCATAATATCATACCTCATCCTAATATAATTCTAGAGTACATCCCTAAACATGAATAGGTTTATTTTCTTTGGCATTAATGTTTTAAACATCATACATATACAAGTGTATAGTCTTGTAACTATGTTTTTGTGATTTTTCATGGCCTAGACCATCACCTTCTTAGTATCATACCCAAGATCAATAAAGAGAAAAGGTTAATCCTTCCCCACCCCTTTCATCATCCCAAAGATAAAATTATTTCAATCACATTGTAGCACCATTGATTATTCTTCATAAGAGATGACATATGAACATCATTTCTCTTGTAACATACCTAGTTTATCCATATAGATAGTGCATCAGGTTGTCCTCACATAACTCTCTATGAGGATGGATATAAATTTAATCAAAGGGAGATCGTAGTTACACTAGGATATATCTAATGTTATCGATGATGTATGTCATGAAATCTACCACTATTTGTAAACACATTATTTTATTTCATCACATTATTATTCATATTATAATATGATTTGGACTTGATATTTAAATAATACATTTATAATTCATTATTAATGTGATGATATTTCTTCCACATCTTCATAATTGATTTAATTTTATAAAAACTAATTCTTGTTTCAGTTTATTTTATAATTCACACTTATTTTCCCCTATCTTGGGATAATTTTTACTTACATTTATGTTTATCTTAGATCACATGTTGAATAATATAGTTATTCATGTGACATAACTCTTATACTACACTCAAAATTATCACATTTTTATTATGATCAAATACAAATCATATTAATCATTGTACCATTTATTATGTGGATCTCTCATGATCCCATTTTTCCCATATATATCATTCATATTAAAGACACATATAATTAGTCGTAGGGTTACATACTTCTAAGAAAGTCTAAACATCTTCAAATCAACATCTTCTTTTAGTACTTCTATCTTGTAACCAAATAATAAGATTCTTTATGTTCATCACTTATATCACTCATGTTTGTTTTTTATGAATCCACACAAAGGAGGAATAAAAAAAATCCATAAAACATAAAATCCAAATCATTAAAACAAAAGGAATTTTTTTATTAGATAAGGTTAAACTATGGTTTGAGGGTTTTGTACCCATTACAAAAAGAGATTGAAAGATATGCAGGATAAAAAAATGAGACAAAAAGAAACAATAATTATAAACAAACTAAAACCATTGTCTTCATCCAAAAATATGCCAAAACACTAGCAAAAATATAAGAGAAACCTAGACACCAAATGATAGATAGTCTGAATATTTAGACTCTAAATAAAGGACCAATTTGTTGGTCTTAAAGTTCTCAATTTTATTTTCCCTAACTCTAGTTTTTTTTCCAATTCCTTACATAGATTACATGATGGGCTTCTTCCTCTTCCACCCTATAGACTTAAATTCCTCCTTCCCTTATTTAGAATACATCCTAGCTTCATCTTGACTACCATGTTAACTAGTTCTTACTCCCTTGGGGGTTTGCCCACCATCCACTTCTTCCCCCTTATCGTACTATAATTCACCCTTACCTGATGATAAATCACTAGGGGCTAGAAAATATTTTAGCTTATCAAACTCATTATAGTTTTCCATGCTTAGTAACTTTTCAATGGCCACCTTAGTCTATATTTTTGCCACAGACTATTCAATCTCCTCTTTTAGATTAAATTTAAAGGAGGCACAACCCATTATGGCAATGGGATTCAAATAGACTAGGACACCCTTTTGGATGCCACTAGGTTGGAAATTTCCCTAGACATTTTCCACATCAAAACCTTCATTTTACCCCCCTATAAGTTTTATTTTAGGTTCTATGAAAAAATCATCTTCCCTGTCTGATTCATCCTGCTCACTTGTAATGTGTATGGAATCCATAGCTAACTTAGTCCAAATGGGTTCCCCTTTTTTGACTTAGACCATAATTATCACTTGGTGAATTATATTAGCTAAGGGATTACATTTAAAATTGTTGATACACACTTCTAGTGATTTGAGTAAAAATAAGGGTATACTGATTGAATCACCTATAAAATGGTTGAGGAATAGGACATGGTGATATAATATCACCATATGCTTTCCTTTAAGAGTGGTATACCTCATTATTTAGAGGTAAACACTCAGCCACTTCTTGGGAAGATCCACCCTTAGAAACCCTTTATGGTTCGATGACTTGGGATTTTTTCTTATTACTATAAAAAATACTAAATAGTTCATCCTTTCTATTTTTATCTTTAAATTACTTTACATCAGATCAATCCATACCTATGATGTTTTTGATAATTTATTAAATAACCATGTGCTTCAATCCATGCATTTAAACATTCCTTTAATTTTATCCATGTGTGAAATATCTAAAAATGACCACATCATGGCTATCCAATCTCTCCATAAAGCTTGAGAGCCCACCCTTAACCATATTTTTCCATATGTAGGCATCTTCCTTCACCTAGATTCAAGATATAATCTCTAATCTATTGTAGTCACCTCCCATCTTTGGGTTTTTTCTTCCTCTACACTTTTTGTGGGTGGGGCCACTTGTAGTGAAATCTTAAATGATGTTGATAGAATTTTTGTTAAGATTATTGGAGCTTAATATCAAATAAATCCAATTGTGTGATATCTTAATGTGTGGTAAAAACATGATAACCTTACATATATAAAGACTCTTCCACCCTTGATGTTTATATTTAACAATAATGAATCCCATAATGTCATGCATTGGATTCTCCTTTGTTTAGTTTAATGAAGGGCATGACATTGATAATAAATGCCATGTGACCTTGCCAATGGGTGAGAGATTCACTAATGACCCCTAAATTTGCCATTTTATTTGTGATTTTGTTACATTCTCTATAGACATGATCTATAAAGACCCGCTTAAAGAAAGTTAACAAAGTTCTAGCATCCTCTATTATGTTATTAATATTCTAGGAATATTGGGAGAAACCTTTCAAACATTTGATGATGTTCATTAAATCTTCCTCCACTTGTAAATTATCCAAACCCATATGACTACAAGTTCTATGCCCCACCAAGTAGCCATAGCTTCTACCATGTGTTTGGTTTCTATCCCTATAGGTCTTAGATAAGATACCATGAAATTTCCATTATAATCCTAAATGACACTTCTAGCTCTTACAGGTCCAAGTTTCCCTTTAGATACTCCATAAAAACGTAGTTTGTACCATTGAGATGAGGGGAAAATCCACTTAATCTTTGATATATCTACGCATAGCTTGTGAGAATGAGCTAGGATTTCAAGGTTTAGTAAACAAAGAATCGAATAAATTTGAGGGGTGGGAGGATCATCATAAGAAGAAGGTTAGGTTATCCAATTCTCTTTGATAAAAGCCATGATTTTATTAAAAGTTGAGTAATGACTAGGATCTATATTATCAAAGATGATCGAATTCCTAGAAATCTAAATTCCTTAGAAGATGTGAGGAAAGGCAAGATTTTACTAGTATTTCAAGGGAGGATAATCCCAAGGTGCCTCCCATTAATAGATCAAATCATTTATGGACCCTGGTGGGACCCAAGAATAATTTAACAAATTGAATAAAGATTGGAAGATGGAGGAAGAAAAAGGACAATAAAGGAAAATATGTTTTGTAGATTCAACCTCTTATTTTTCAAGAGTGTACCGTTTAGGGATTAGAATTCTCCTCTTCATCAGATTATACACTATTATGATTTTGGTTTGGGATGCCATACAAAAGAAAACATTAACCTTGGGGATGAGATATTTAAACCCTAAATGATTCCATTTTTTCTATAATTCTTTTTTGTCCCATAGAGAAATATAACTAAATATGATAGAAAAAAACTCACTAGGGTTAGCCATCCATATTAGGTTAGTATTTTGGGAAGATGCTAATATGACTATTATGGAGCATCATGTTTAACTTTTATAGGAAAAGAGTTTTATTGTTATTCAAATATTCTTTATGTAAAAACTTCCACCTTGTTTTTCCTTCAATTTCTTGCCAATAATCACACACTCTATTACCTATGATCTCTTTTAAATACTCGCTCAACCCCAATATAGGAGGTGAGGATCCAAGTGGGATTTGATTTAACCAAAGATACCCCCTAAAATCTACTCTATTTCCTCTACCTATTTTCCATTTTAACCCTCTCAAAATAATATCATTTTCAACTCCCAAGGCTTTCCAAAAATAAAAACCATTAGCAAGACCTTTTTCAAGAAAGTAGGAACCCTCCCTAGAATCTAGATATTTTGACTTGATGATCCTTGTCCATTGGTTATATTCTTTAATCACCCTCCATCCTTGATTAGATAATAGATATTTATTAATAGACCTTACCCTTCTGAGATCCAATCTTCCGTTAGCTAAAGGCAAACATGATTTATTCTAGGATAAAAGAGGGAATTTGAATCTATCTTCCATTCCCCTCCAAATATATTTCTTCTATAATTACTAAATGTGTTCTACCACTTTTCCTAGGATAAAAAATAAGGACATGAAGTAAACTAGGATGATTTGAATTGAGCTCTTGAGTAATTGAAATTTTCCATCTTGAGAGAGTAAATTCCCTTTCCATCTAGACAATTTCCTCTAAATCGTATCTATGAGAGGATTCTACAAATTTGATTTCATTTTTTTTGTAAAAAGAGGAATGCCTAGGTAAGAGGAAGGAAGATTATTTAATATGCATATAATGATCCTATAAATCTTCCCTTGTAGTTTAGGTGGAGTATTGATAAAGAATAAGGAGATTTTGAGTAAATTGACACTTTGACCTAACACTACCTTATAAATTTTGAGGATTTTCATAAAACATTTATCTTTAGAAATTTAGGCTTCTCCCATCATCAGAGTGTCATCCATGAATTTTTGGTTGGTGATGGGTCTAGGATTAGGATCCTCTAAAATTCCCTTTATGACCTTGGAAGAACTTGCAGTGTTAATGATTTTTCTTAAGGTTTATGCCATTAAGATAACCAATTATGGTAAAAGGGTATCATCTTGTTTGAGGCCTCTACCCACCAAGAAAAACCTTTGGGAACCCCATTGATAATAACTAAGAACATGACGGAAAATATGCAAGAAGTGATAAAATTTATAATAACTTGACTAAACCCAAACTTTTGAAGAACTCTATCCAAAAAGATTCATAAGATTTATTCATATCCAATTTGAGTAACATACCTTGTTAGGAGGAATTGGCCACCAAATGTATAGTGTCATGGGAAATAATAATACAATTAGATATTTGTCTACCAAAAATAAAATCCTCTTTTTGTTCTATAATCAAATTGTCAAGGAGCATTTGAATTTTTAAAGCCAATCCTTTAGTGTAAATTTTGTAGAAAGTGGAACATAAGTTGATTGGTCTAAAGTCCAACTATTTTGCCCCATGCTTCTTAGGTATTAAAACCAAAAAACCATTGTTGAATAATTGAAGTGTAGTTCCATCTTTGAAGAATTTAGAGACAACCAAGTAAACTTCATTATGGATGATGGCCCAAAAGACCTAAAATAAAAATGGGGGTAATCAATCCAGTGTAGGGGCCTTATCACCTTGAAAATAGAAGACTATGGATCTGATGTCTTCATTATATGGTAAAGATAGGATGGAGGCATTGTCTTCTTAGAAAATAATTCCCTGAATGAGATTAACCACCTTTTCTTGTAGTTGTGCATCCTAAGATGGAAAATGAGCTAAAATATTTTTATAGAAGTTAACAATTTACAGTTCAATATATTTTTCATCTTTGTACCAAGTCTCATCTTCCCCCTTGATTTTTGAAATGAATTTATGATGAAAATTTTTATAACCTGAGAGATTAAAATACTTAGTGTTCCTATTACCTTCCTTAAGCCAAGTTTTCCTTGATTTTAGTATGCCAAAATATTTCTTCCTCACCTTTCAGAGTATGAAATAAACTAAAAAGTTCCTTTTATTTAGTATGCAAAGAGGGAGTGGAGCTAAAAGAATTAATTTCCTCCTCAATTATACATAAATACTCCCTAATTCTACACTTTTAGGTTAATATATTCCCAAGGACTTCCTTTTTCCATATATAAAGTTTATACTTGACATATTTGAGTTTTATGGATAGGATATACATGGTTGATCCTTGCACTAGAAACTTCCACCATTCCTTCAGTGAATCAAATAGTGTCAAATTAGATAGCCATATTTTCTCAAATATGAAAGGGTGCTTATGATTTTAAACATATTTTCACTAGAGAAAATTAGGGGATTGTGATCAGATCCAATCCTAGGGAGGGAGGATAAGGAGCTACTAAAATGTAAATCCCACATCATTGACACTAAAAACCTATCAAGACTAACTTGAATGGATTTCCTTTTAAGTTAACATCAGTGAGCTCTACCTCTATAATAAAATAACTAAAATCCATTATGTTTTCATTAAGAGAATATGTTCCCCCTTTTTTTCCCTAGAGATAGAGAAGAATTAAAAATTTCCTGCCACCATCCAGTTCTTATCTTTGAAATATTTCCTAATCTCAATTAAATCTTCTTATTGTTTTTTTTTATCATTTCTATAGTTAGGAGCATAGAAATTCTTTATAACCCACTCCACTTTACTATGAATGTCTTTGAAAAACATTGTAATATGAGATTTGTCTTCTAATTGGACCATTCTTTCCAAGACAAAAGGATCCCAAAAAACTACAATCCTACTAAAAGAACCTCTATAATTTCTACTACTACATAGATATTTATCCCAAATATTAACTTTAATATTCAAAAAAAAATCCTGAGACATTTTTTATCTTGGAGAATTAAGATGTCAAGTTTATGATTATGAACCATGTTTCTAGGCAATCTTTGTTTTGTAGGGTTATTCAAATCCTTTATATTCTAAGATATGATATTCATTTCTTATTTCTCAAAAAGTGTCTAAGGGTCATTTGGGTACCTTTTTCTACTTTCTTGTCAATTTATTCTTTCCTACAATTTTGATTAGTTAGTACTCAGGTAGATTTCCTCTCTTCTCCATCTTTGGCTTTTTTTCTTACCCTTTTTTTGTTGAACCTTCATCCATGGTTCCTATATTATTTCCTAAAACAAAAGGCAATGATCAAAAGGAAAAATCAAATGTTAAATAGTAAAAATCACACCAAAAGATAGATTCTTCCTTGGAACATCTCCTATTATAGTTTAAGCTTAGAATCCTAAGTTGGAATCATGATAAAATTAAGGTATGTTCATTTCAATAGGATAGTATACTAGGATAGGAGGTCTCATTATTATATTTAGTGCCCCATAATTTCTCATTCAAGTACCCAATCCTTATAGTAGACTAAAAACTTTGTAAGGGGTCCTAAGAAATGTGGAGCACATCATGGGAAAGTAGGCCCATTTTTATTTTTATTTCTATTTTTAAATAATCTTCATGATATGATCTAGGTACTCCACTCATTAGAAAGCAACTTTGTATATGCTAGTAAGAATACCCTAAGTCTTTGTTGTCCAAACATAATATTAGTGTTTGAACATTTTCTTAGTATGCATAATTTTTCTAAAGATTTATACAACACCTACATAAAAAAATTTAGTCCATTTTTCCCTAATATTATTCCCAATATTCCCCTTGATGCATATTAATTCACAACTAATCATACCTTTTTTGTTCTCTACTTGTGAGTTGTAGTGTAAGACATTGGATACCACCAGGCCTTCCTAACAAAATTCCATTCTCTCCTTTAAAAAATTACATTTTTTTACCTCATTGGTTCTCCTTTTATGTGTTACATTTTAACCTTGGATTGGATTATGCCTTCTTCACAAAATATCCTTTTATCATATGCAAACTAGGTGACATGTTTTGTAAAGAAATAACTATACTTATCTACATTATCCATCAACACAAACCCTAAGTTTAGTTTATCACTCTTCTTTCAAATTTGTTTTCATTTATTTCATACCTTACTTAAATATCTTTGTTTGTATATATTTGTTAAAACATTGATAGATATTTTTTTGTGTATCTTTGTTAAGAAATTGAAAATTCTTATTTGACATATCTTTGTTTGTGTTATACCTTACATTGATATTTCTTATTTACATTATTTCATGTTTTCTTATCTTATATTAATGTTTTCATTAAATTTTATTCATTTTTGACATATCTCACATGCATTATCATTTAAAACTTGGTTTCACATTTTCATTTAATCATAATTCTTCTTTTAATTTCTTTCTTTATCATTCTTTGTGACCATGCATTTGTTCAATTTTTCTAGAAAATAATAATACATACATCATAAATGTCCCCATAGCCTATAAATATAAACACTTGATAGAAAGAAAATGAATACATCCATGAATAATCAAAACAACATATCTATATATAAAAATGGTTTAACATGTATGATATAATATAGCATGATATGTTAATGGTACAAAAATAGATCTATAAATGTGGTCCACCCCACCTATCTAGTGGTGTAAAGGTTACACTACCCATAGAAAAATGTGAATTACCTTAAAAAATAGTGTACTAAAGTGACTTTATTTGTGAATACATTCCATTTACTAATCTTTGTAGATGGGACACCTAGCACTACACCCATGCTATTTATCTAGCTATCTCTAAAAGTCTAGCTCACTCATGAGTGAATGACTACCACACTCATAGCTCCCTTTCATCCACTCCTAGTGGAAATGATACCTATGTTTATTATATCATATATATAAATATTTATCTACCTCACCAATAAATTGAAACCAATTATCATAAGCAGGTGATAAATCCACCACATAATTAATCGATTGTGTCATATCCTATTAAGGTAACATGTTATCTAATATACCATAATGGGATATCTCAATCATGGTTGACCATCCATCCTCCTTCACTATAAATATTTCAAACATAGACCAAATTTACATTAGATATCACATTTATATCTCCAAAATCATACATCTATCTAGAATATATATATATATATATATATATATATATATATATATATATATATGTATTCTCACAATTTCAACAAAGCACAACTTAATAATATTATTTCCATCTACTCAACCATCAAATACCTCATACAAATCATGACTCCATAGTCATTAAAAACCTATATAATGGTTGGTATTAATAATTTTATCATGATGTTTTCCACTACAAGTCCACCTCATAATCAACCAAATTAGTGTAGGATACACTTATAGATCTCCCTAAGGTGGTTCTTATAGTAGTGTTTATGCTTATGCATGTTCTTATACCTATGCATGTTGTTGTATATGTGGATGTATTGGATCCTACCTTTATCCATTTTCCATGGTGGTGATTTTATTATATGTTAATGTGTAAAATTAAATACATCTCTTCCTCTTTCATCCATGTTTGATCCCATTGATATCATTGATGTCATTGTCTTTTAAGTCTTAACTAGAATGGTCATACGATAGGAAAATTTACTTGTAATATTATACATCCCATACCATGATGATACCTCACATATTTTTACTATAACCAAAGAAATACTATAGGATATTTAAAGTGTGAAAACCCAAACTATCATAGTAAGTGAGGCATTGGATTCAACTCTATGCACCAGGGATAGTACCCTATAATCCTCACATGAACTTGTGTTTTAAATCTTCTTGATCATGAGGGATAGGTATCCATCACAAATTTATATATTAAAAATTTAATCTCTCCTTATGTGAATATCTACAATGTTGGGGCATGTGGTATAACATGTAATATATGATACTATGTCTATCATCAAACACATGACAAGGTAATATTTACCACATGGCATAATCTTTCATGTCGATACATTATAAATCTCTCATAAATATAAATATTTAATACTATCATGGGACTCATCATGATCTTCCCCCATAATGTAATACCATAAAAATCATGCACTAATTACACCCAAATCATACATCCCAAGTCATAGATTGTGCCCTACTCCAACATGGTCCAATATAGTGTAATAATATACAATGAGACCTCCCCACCTAAGTTTTAATAGATAATATTAGTTTTCACAACTAAAATAATGGAAATTCAAGTATATATCATATTTTACACATATACAACAAATATGTGCACTTTCAAGCTTTCCTAAGTATATCTCTCATAGCTAGTCACCCATAAGGCTAAGGCTCATCTCTTTATAGTTATATATGGTGTATTACACACCACAAGCATGCATACGATTAAAATTCCCATAAATTCTTGGACATAATCTAGGGTGATACCCATGTCAATGGTGTCCCCATCCGCCACTAATTAAAAAGTGGTAGTTATTCACTCCTATTTTCCTAAGAAAATGATAACTAACTCCACACTAAGTGAAATATAACACATCTCCATAATATTACCAAAACCTAATGCATAAAAATATGCTTGATCTACCATAGGAAATATATCAATTAGATCATTTATCTAAACTACTTATACTTATCTCATAAATCTCTAATGCCTTCAAAAAATATTATAAATAAATAACGTATCGGCTCTTTATCTAAAATAATAACAAAAAACACTTTAAAAGTCAAAAATACATGTAATTAATATACTTAACTAATTTATCCACCTATTTTTATTTTATAACAAATTCAAACATGTATCCAACTACATTAGCCTATTACGTTCTTTTTGTAGTATGTCTACCATGTACTCGACTACATCAACCACTCCTATTTTGTATACCAAGTTTTCTTGACACTATCAAGTCAACCACTTGAGTTAATAAAGTTGTATAGATAGTATGCAACCAACCACTTGACCTACTAGGTTAGTCACCTTGCCATCTAAGTAGGCCATCTAGACCACCAAAGAAATTAGCCACATCATATGTTTCTATTCACCCTCCCTCATTCCAACTATGTCAACTAAGTTTTATACTAATTTGACCATCCTAAACTAATGTAGTCATCCACATCATACATTATTGGCCATCCTCCCTCATTCTAACTATGTCAACAAAATTTTATACTATGTTAACCATCCTAAAAATAATGTAGTTGGCTACATCATATGTTATCAACCACCCCCCTAATTCCACTATGTCATTCAAATTTTATACTAAGTCAACCATCCTAAAACTAATGTAGTCATAAATGATGTATGTCATTGGCCACCCTTTCTCATTTCAACTAGGTCATCCACCTTCAATACTATCAACCACTTTAATTTATAACTAGGTTGGCCAACTAATACATAGCTAGCCACCTACCCAAACATACCAAATTAAACTATCATCTTAGTTGACCTTGTTTAATTTATGTGATGATTTTTAACTAGCTCATCATTAATGACCTAGACCTAATTTTTCACCTTTTGACTTCTACCCATTATTTATGGTAATTTTTACTCAATTTCTAATTTTTTGGGGGAAAATTACACAACACAAATTTTCATTGCTATCAAATTTTCTAAACCTAGTTCAATTTTATACCAAAATTCTAAAAAAATAGTATTAAATACACCCCATACATGTAATATCATGATAGTAGTTGTGATACATCTTCTAGCTTATCTTCCTCCTTACATCTAGGACATCATCTCTGTCATCACTAATTATAGTTCACATAGTGCTTTAGTTTCTAAGATTAGCATATGTATAAATGAATATTTAATTACCTTTTTATAATAAAATTTTAAACTTTTAACTTTGCATTTATTTACTAAAAACTTCTGTATTTTGCTCAGAACTTTGCTTCTATAAACTCTTTTGAAAAATTGAAAGAAGACCTAAAATCCTAATAAAGTAGATAATTTTTATGTACCAACCACATATTTTTTCAAAGGTTTCAAATTGTATCTTATTTTGAAGATATTTCTCTTGTTACACACACTAGATTCCTCTTCCATCTACTCTCGCATAGCTCTTATTCCACAACAACGTAAGTAAAGGTGTGTATTTAAAATGCAACAACCCCACTAAGTTTTACCAGAATATAGTAAAAAATTAAAATTAAAATTAATTACACATTCATCATACACATTTCTAATGAGAAATATAATTAGTGATATTTAATTATCTATATTAATTTAGCTAACCACTAGCTTTATAACTAATCCACTTAGCTAAGGATCACCATGAATATATATAAAAATCATGAAAAATACTAAATAACCAATAAATATTACATCTAATCATAAATAAAGTAGTAAAAATTCATCCATAGTTGATATAACATTACAACCACTACTATATAAGTATAAAGTATAAATTTTATAGTTTTCAGTAATAAATAATAGTATCTCAAATGATTAAACATGGTACAATGCTCCATGGAGAAAAGTCTCCATGACTCAAGTACCATTGTATAATCTCAAGTGTAGTCCCTATCATATTACACTAGTAGGGAGGGATAACATCATCTGGGCACTTTTCCATGACAAACACAAACCATAAATCCCCCACACTACCTCCCAAATAAGTGGATGGGCATCCATTCATGAATGGGTAGATAATCATAGTGTGGGAATCTAGAGTAACAAACTAGAAACCATATATTGGAGATATATGACACAAAATTTTTATCATAAATAAATTTATTATAACATGATATCACACAAATATGAAAACTATATTAACTATGAAATGACAACATTTAATTAAAAAATTACTTTGTCTAAAGTTTTTAATAATTAATGATCTCTAGGATCTATCAAATTCATACACACCACTCAATCGGATTACACCTCATTTTGCATTGATGACACTAATTAATCCATTGGAATATATCCACTTCTTATTTAGGGTCATGAATGTGAGATTTAATTAAAAAATATAAAAATATAAAAATAATAGATTCATTCAAAATATTTGTTTTTAGATGATAAAAAATAATTTAAGTACAAAAATATCAAATATATTCATTTAATCTATCAAATGAAATGAAATTAATCTATACATCTATTTTATTATAAACTAACAAATATAATCAAAACAATTATAAACATACCATCCATGTATGATCACATCAAAACTTCTAGCTACCCAAATTACAAAGTAACTTATAATTCTATTTCATCCCCAAAATAATCATTACAACACATGCTTATATATTTTATCATATTCAACATATAAAATAAAATCTATTCCAAAAACATATTATTATGCTTTATATTTAAACTCATAAATACTTTATTTTAATTCTTTAATCAACATTAAGATATATGCAAGTACACACTTTCACACTTGTTAACATAACACCATTGTATGTGTATGTGTGTGTAAATGGTATAAACATTTCCAAATTGAATACTTAGTCAGTGAATGTTTAACTTATACCATTTATATGTATATTTTAGAATTCACAAGTATGAATTTAATATAATATAAATACTTCATTGTATATAGTATACTCTAAGATGAAATCCATTGTCATTTATCTTAGATTATTTTATATACTATAAGTATACATCCAACTAACAAACAAAAGACCCATAACCCTTTTATAAACTGGATAAATCCCATATATTTGTTTAAATAAAAAATAAAAAAGTTCACATTATTTATGCATTGCATATGACCAAATAGTTATACCAATTCCTTTTAATCAAATATCCAAATTTAATCAATTTAAGATTGACATAGTAAATTAATGCATATGAATGATTAATAACACACAATTGACTATGCCCAACTCGAGTTGGATAACATAATAACACAAGACTGACCATATAAATATCTTCATGCACAATAAACATACAAATGAATACTAATCATGTTACTAAATGTGTGAAACTCTTACTCATTCAAAATACAAATCCAAATAATACACACACACACACACACACACACACACACACACACACACACACACACACACACACACACACACACACACACACACACACACACACACAGAGATATGTGTGTGTGTGTGTGTGTGTGTGTGTGTGTATGTATATATATATGTATATATATATATGTATATATATATATGTATATATATATATATGTATATGTGTATATATATATATACACACACACACACACACACATATATATATATATATACATATATATAAGTACATATATACATATATATATATACACATATATACATACATATATATATATATACACATATATACATACATATATGAATATTAAACCTTTGATTAAACATTAAATCAAATACAATGACATTTTTAAAACAATTCTATCAATATTGTTTGACATTAGGATATACATATAATATTATAATAATATTTAATTATTATTACATTAATGTTATATATCAAATAAAAATAATGGAATCCATTTGTGCTTATTAAAGTAGTTATAACACCATAATGTTACACTACATAGCTATACCGAATAATTCAGTAAGGTAAGTAAAAACATATAAAAATATTCTCACTTAGCCAAGTAATTACATCATACAAGATAAGCTATGTATGATCACAAAATTAGTGAAGTCATTGAAACAAATCAACATGATTATCAAAATCAACTAGATAAATGAAATAACATTATCATATAAGTCATTCAAATAGAAAATAAAGCATACTACAAATATCTATCAAATAATTAATCATGAAATATTAAATATTATTGTGCTGTGTGCATGGGTTTTTGGGTTCATTCTCTGTCATTCCCCCCAACATCTCTATATAACCACCCTCTCAAATTATGCTCTCCTTCCATCACACTATGAGGGAAGAATTTGTCTTGCATCCACATCATAAAAATGAAGTTAGTTATCCCAAAACATCATTATATCCATAAAATAATGTGGTATAATTATCAAACATGATCATAACAGATAGATTATAAAAATACTACTAACTCATAGCAAACTAATAATGTAAATTAAATATCACATAACTATCCCATAATCATCATATGACATAAATCTTAAATCAAATATTAGTTAATAAACTAATAAACCATAATAATCCACATATCAAATAGGTTATTCATCTTAGAGATAAATCGGGATGTGACTTAAGAATTATTTTATTTATTTTATTTTTTTACTTTTTGTAAAATTTGTTAGCTTACTTTTTTTTCTTTATGTGTTATTTATTGAAGCACCATTCTAGGTTACACTCATGTGACACATGATTAGATTCAAATTAGGCATATGTAAATACACAATATTTTTAAACTTTAACATTACTAATGTTTTCTCTCTTATAATAACCTATCAAATTTCAATTTCTCTGAGGCATGTCTTAAAGGGTGCATCAGAAAAGGGGTGAGTAGACCATTGGTTCTTTGAAATATTATTAGTTAATTGTATCATACTTAAACCCATTATCATTACCTAAACCTATTAAAAATCCTACTTATACAACTCCCCAATAAAACAAACTATGTTTATGTATTTCCTTAATTAATTCTCTTTTAAAATATTCCATAACTAATAAAATGCCATATTTTCATACTAAGTCATTCTAGTTGACCCTAATATGAAAGATCAAGTGCATGTTATGTAACTAAGTCATCTAGACTGACCTAGTTTGAGGCCTAATAGTAACATTTTATTAAAACTAGGTCATGTTCATTGACATTGTCATCTAAAATACTGGAAGGGATAAGACTTATCCATTTCTATAAATATAATATTGATTTCAACCTAATATAGAGGGATATTCATTTTTGTCTTTATTATAGTTCACATTTATGTTACATATACATTTGAACGAGCCATTTCTTAGGATTTGCCTTGCAGGGAATATATCTTATCTTATGGTAAGCCTTGGATGCAAAGTATAAGTGATTTATCCTAGAGATTATTTATATAGTTTTATCATTAAAAATCCATAAAAACCACTTTCAAATCACCATTGGCCAATGGAGATATTGAGACTTGATAAGTTCACCCAATGGTAAGTATCTCTAACTCTTTATATTTCATTTGATAGATAGATATTGCACAAAGTAATAGGTTTTGAATATATAACTCCTTAAAAATATTACCTTTATACTTAAAATTGGTATAGATATATGATTTTATTTTATTTCCATATTTTACGTTAGGTGATCTAGGCCCCCATTTTCCTACCATGATCTCATGATTATTTGTTTGTGTTAAACCATGCTCCTTTATGACACAAGCTTTGGTGAAAACTAGATTAGTTTTATTCTATTTATTAGAAGGCCTAGTTAGGGTTATTTAACTAGATTAATTAGAAACATATCATAGTATATCTCTTGGTTAGATTTAGAGGATATAATTCAGTCATTCCCTCGGTACAAAAAATATCACAATAGATGTTAGTTGATTAAATTTTTTGAGCTTGGATTTACTAAGTCAGATAAGTTATAGATCTATCTTAATCTATTACATTGAGAAGAAATTTAATTCATTTTATGAGTAAGATGGAGATGAAAAAATGGTGTATGATAATAGAAATTTAAAGACCATAACCTTAAGTCTAACCATGATGGGTAGGACCATGATATGGATCCAAATGAATCCTATTTGAGGGATTTTTCTTTTTTTCATATTATTGGCACGTGATTATGGTATGATTAAGATTAGTTTTTTATTAACATAAGGTTATGATGAATTATAATGAAGTGACATATGTTTTGAAACCCTTATATATCAAATTTAGATTGGATTGAATTGAATATCAACATTTTGGACTTAATAAGGAAGTGAGGATTGTCCTCATGAAGTAATATTTTGTTGGGGATAATAAGGTTATATTAAATTTTACTGAAATAGAATCATATATGGTTTGAATAACTTATATGGACAACTCCTCACATTTTTTTAAAATACTATCTTTAGATATAGGAAAAAAGGTTTATTTCTCCATATGTGCTAGTCAAGAAATATTCATGTCGAATAAAAGTTGCATAGGTTTTTTATATGATGAGGTTAATTCCTAATGATATTAATGAAAGTATTTTGAGATAGAACTTATAAAATTATTCTATTGGTTCACATTTATGAATTCTAATATGAGTATGGTATAAGTGCGAAAGAGGCATGGGATTATGTAGAGAATAATTTGATCCAAATTAAGTTTGATTAGAAATAAATGTGTGTCATATCATCTCTACCAATATAGTTGATGTAGGCTAAGACAATGATATTATTTTGGATGATGTAGTTATTTCACATAGATGTTTGAATAATAATATATAGACCTAGATGATATAATATAATCATAATTAACGGTTTTAATAGACTGTACAAGGCTAGCTAGTATAGTAGAAACATAATTGGTTAAAAAAGAAGATTTTATGATGCTCACTAATATAATTGTATTTAATCATAAAATGAGATATTATACCATGTTGGATGATATATTTGGAATATATGTTGATGTAATAATATATGGAAATTATTTGGTTGGTGTACTCTTAAAGGTAGATGATGGTACCTAGCTGCTTGGTATAGTTTTGAAGAAATAAAAATTTACTATGTCAATTGGTGTAGTTGGGATATATAAAGTACATAGTTTATAATTTCATTATTTCTTATGTCCCAAAAATTAGATGTAAATTTATATTGAATCATTTTATATTTAGGATAAAAGATACAAGTCTAATGAGAAAAAGGATAAATATAGGACATTGTGTTCTTCATGTTTTTTAGATTGACCATGTTTTTTACATCATTATAAGAGTGTGGGTTAACTATGGTTTCAACAAAATTACTAGTTAGAGGGAAAAAATTATTTTTTGTTTGTTGGTTTTTATTATGGTTTAGAAGTTGATTTAAGTAAATAGTAAGGTGGGAACTAGCTTGATGAAGTGAATCACACTTGAATTTGGAGTCATAATCTTTGGCTATCTTTTCATAAGATTATTTTCCTTTGTTGGATCATAGCTTCATGATCAAATTTAAAACCAATTAATAATTAAAAGAAGGTGTTTATGTTATTTTCATGTCTCGTGGGATTGTTCCTAATTTATTTGAAACCAACAATTTTTTGAGGATGGTCCCAATGAACACTAAGACATGAAGTGTCAAACTCTATGGGTGAGGGTTTAATAAGACATTTCTTAATATCATATAGGGAAAAAGGATAATAAATTTCACAATTATTGAATTATGAAAGAGGATGATGAAAGAAGGGTATTCCTTTTATATGTTGGTAAAGGTCACTTCATCAGATCTTCCTAGTATAATAACATTATGGTTCTCTTCAAATAATAAGTATTTAATACACCATTATTGATAGTATCTTTGTTTTCAAAATTCATAAGCACACAAGTTTCAAAATTAGATTAGGAAGGATTGAGTTTTATTATGATAAATTCTTGGTTTTTACACTGATAAAGGTCTTCTTTCAATGATACTAGAGAGATATTCATAGCATTATATTATAATTTAGGATTAATGGAAATGGTAAACAAGTATAAGAGGTTGTATTCTAACATGTTATGTTGAGAGTTATTAGCGAAGGATTTCCAACACTTGATGAAAGTTTGGGAATTCTATATTGAAGTGGATGTCAATATCTATGGATCAAGAAAATGTACAAGTTTGCTATATGCACAAGTAAAACATGTAAACAACATAATGTATATAAGAAAATGAATTTACATATATTATAATAATGCATAAACAAGATAATATAATAAACCAATCTTCCATAGAGCATTATCTCTCTAAGATAGGTGTATAAATAAAAGTGCACAAGTAACTCCCCCAATAATAGTGGTCAGAGAGATAATAATATAAGTGTAACTCCCATACCTAAAATATCTAGTCAAAGGAATTACTTCATATTCATCTAGTCAAAATTTCACTCCAAATACACCTTAGCAATCATATCCATTAAAGTAGGAAAAGTTCAAATGAGGGGAAAAAAACTATAATAAATAAATATGGGAAAAAAGAAAACCCCTACTCTAACACACCCCCCCCACATTACCATAAATTAGGTGGGTAGTGTAGAAAATGGGTCCCAACAAGTAGGCCTAATCAATTTTTTAATACAAAGTAATATCCCATAAAGTAGATAAAAGGATAAAAACCGTAGAATAAAATCCCACCAAAAGAGAGATATAGAATGAGTGAAGAGGCTAGAAGGGACCCCCTAAAGTTTATGTTGTTGCTAATGTAGATTTCACCCCAAGAAGAGCTCATAGATGCATGAACTTGATCTTATTGAATGGTCTGGTAAAGATATATTTAGGATTAAAATTTTGAGCAAGGATTTAGATACAAAAATTATATCAAAATAACTCAAAACATTAATCTACCATTAAAATATAGATTCATTTAGGAATAAAATGCCATTATAAATGAAACATTCATACCTACATTAGATCCTAAAAGCTAAGCTCTCTACAACAATATCAAAACAATAAAAAGATTAATTGACTATGGATTATGGATTGTTACTTAGATTTTTAGCATGATTCTTTATTTATTAAGATGACATGGATTCATGGACTCAATAATAGTATGAAGACATATAGAGCTTATGAGAATGTTCATTTTTTTTAGAAATGAAGAGGGGGTATATTTAAGTAGGCCACGAAGGGAATATCAATGGCCAATATTCAAATTTGGAATGAAGAGGATCAATGGTGTAGGATTATCTAAGGAATTAAAAATTCCTTATAAGCCTCTAAGATAAAGGCTTATAGAGAGGGAGGGATAAGATATAAAGGATTATATAATTGGTGAATTCTAGAATCCATGAGGTGGGATAAGAAAGATTAACAGGTGGTTATATAGCTGATTATATAAGTGATTAGGGGCTAGGGATGAAGAAAAGCCTAGGAATAGGCTAAGGTAGGTGGAATTACAATTTAAAATTCCAATATAATAAACAAGTGGGATTAGTTAGTGGATAAAAAATTATCAGAAGAATTAATAGGTTTGTGGGGATAATATATGGTTTGTGGATGAAGTATAATGATAGGGGATGTTAGATAAATGACTATAAGGGGTGATATTATGATAGAATTGAAAGAGATAAATGAAATACGTATAATTAGTGATAACTAATAGTAATATTAGTGATGATAAATGACATAAAAAAAATTATATTTATACATTTTCACCCTCTTTAAAAGGGCATTACAAGTGGAATAAGTGGAAGGAGTAATGGTATTCAAAGAATAAATAAATTAGAGGATGAATGTTAGTAGATAATGTTAGTTGACATATGATACCCACTCAAGGGGACATGTGATGAAGAATGAGATGGATGGCCACTCAAAAAATAAAATGAGGTGTTGGATGTGATGAATAGACAAGGAGATGGGATGCGATATGTGAGATAGATGATAAATAAAATGACCTACAAAGTGATGATGCCCTTAGAAAATACATATGCATAGGGAGTGGAAATGTGATGATTATAAGATAAAAGGCCACAAGCTTTCAACATATCTCAGTTAGAGACATATTATACGGAGATTTGAAGGACATGATAATACTAATTTGATAATATTAATGATGAGTTTATATCAAATTTGAATTCAAGTGATATGATGAAGGATATGAGAGAGAATAAATGATATGATTGAGTAACCAAAAGATGAAGGTGAATAATTGGATTGGATCGCATCAAATAATGATCTATAATGTGATTAATAGTGATGATTCCCATAAAAAGGACACATGCAAGGGAGTAAGATATATAATTAATATTATGGTCATGCCCTAATAAAATTAGGATATGTAAACTTTAAATGGTGAATTAATCAATCAAGGATAATAAAAGAAAAGTGATGTTGTGATTTGTGAGGACCAATTGATAGGTGTGGGTGATTAAATGGAAAGATTAAGAATAATATTTTAAGGATGGTGATTGATAAATAGACAAATATTTCAATGATTTATAATATAGCTCAAAGATTTTATTGATGAAAAATGTAAGGATGTTAAGATAGATGTGATAAAAAATGATGGAGAAAGAGGAGAGAGTGGTTGAGCTGATGTTAAACATGTTATGTGACTAAGTCATTCTTACATAGTCTTAAAAAGACTTTAGTCTAATTTAGTTCAGACTAGATGATATACAATAATAGAGACTAGAGGATGATGATGATTGTTATACATGTTAGTGGTTGGATAGAGGATGTGACTTAGATTTTATACATGAAGATGGAGGACTACATGGGATATGAGATGTTAAAAGTTGATGACTAGAAAGATGATAGACACTTGAATAGAGGATATATATGTGAGGATAAAGGAATCATATGAATAATTGGATATGAGATGAGTGGACTTGGATGATTGGCTTGAAGATAAAGGACTAGTATAAATTATTAAAAAATGGGTTGTTACATGTTATGATAGGTGATAGAGGATAGGAGGAATGATGAGACATTATATTATAAATCCCTCATTAATATAATATTTATCATTATAGTCTAATAAATTTTATTTATGGAACTATGAAGTATACCCCATGATATAAGAATGACCAAGAGGACATGGTGTCAAGTGCATGATTATAAAAGGGGAAAATAGTGAACTCTGCATCATTGAAGGCACCTAAAAACATCATTATATCTTTTTTTGTTTCATCATAACATCCTCATTCATCTCCTAATAGACAAAAAGATAAATTATGTAACCAACAAAAACATAAGATGATCAGATATATACATGATATGGAAACAAGACCAAAAACAAAGAGAAAATAAGTAATGTCTAGTCTATTATCCTAATGAGATTCAATGAGATGATTTACTAGGTGATGAATTGGAATAGGTTGGACAAATGTGGATTAAGGATATGGACTTGGAGGAGGATTAGTAGGGTATTGGTTAAGGATAGGAACTTGGACAAGGTATGGACTTGGAATAGGATAGTGACTTGGACTAAGGTTAGTATGGAATGGAGATTGTACTTGAGTAAATTTCAACTTAAACACAAGGTTTAGTCAACTGATGGATTATCCATGTTTAGAACTTAAATGAGAGATGTCAGACTTATCAGGGTAAAGTGATAATGGGTCAATGATAGCTCAATATAAGCTATATTTTCCCCAGTTCAAAATATGGGAAGAAAGACAATAGTAATATGGATGGATATGAGAGGATACAGGCATGGAGATATATGAGAATGGGTTAATATTTATAGGGTAAGACATCTTGAAATATTTTTGTCCTTTTCTAGATTTTATGACTTTTAGGGTTTTTGATAATATTTCAATTTTTTAATTTTTTTTAAAAATATGTATGTACACTATACAAATGGGGGTTATTATAAAAGGTAATATCAAGCCTATAAAATAGGATAAATATGGATGGAATAATGGATGGTAATATAAAATGATGAAGGTGATGTTGAAAATGGAGTTAGGAACAAGGAAGATTAGACTAGGGATTGCCAATGACCACATCGTGAAAGAGCTAGATGTTTAGTTACCCAGTGTACATTAGATAATATACAAGTTTGGTTCTAAAACATGTCTCAAGACATATTATAGGTCCTTATGAAGGTCAAGATGGGAAGGAAGAATGGACACAATAGGATGCATGATATTATGGCATATGATGCATAGGAGTAATGGATCGATGGATCAGATATACAAGCATGGGATTGACAAGGGATATTATGTGGAAAAATTAGTTTTTCCCCTAAGTTTTTATGTATTGTGAAGATAATATATTATTTTATCGTGACACTAAAAACTATTTTTCATCATGGTACTTGCCCAAGTGTCGAAAGACTTATTTTCATCATTGGTTGAATAATTTTGTTTTTAAAATTTTTAATTTTTTTATTTAGGAATTATTTTCACTTATATTTGTACCCTTTAAGGATATGTCTAATCTCTCCTCATCCAAGTGGCATAATTTAAACACCTCTAGGTGTTTGGTAACCTAAGAATGAGATGAATCTCTAGATAGGGATAGCTCCCTTGATATACCACTTGTAAATCACTACTACACCTAAACTTTATGAGGGAAAAGGGAGATAAAAATAAAAGTAAATTATCCTAAAGGATCTGATACACCAAATTATTTTATGACTACCAAATAGCTACATGTTACACATGAGAACAAGGGACTAACCAAACATACACTTGTCCAATCTGCATCTTTTCACATAAATATGGATGACTAGGATGGAGGACTAAAAAAGAGGCCTATGATGTCACTATTTCAATATACTAACTCAGTCAACCTTGACACATGAATATAACACTTCACATGACCTTCAACAAGAAGCTTTCCAACTACAAATAGGTGAGAGAATGAAACAACAATGCTAAGGAAACAACAAGTCATCACTAATCAAAATCAATAATCTAAGTGAAAACACTATGAATAGTCATGGAAGAGGTAAAAATAAGTATTATTTATTTAACCATGATATGTAAATGAGAAGGGATTTACCATATTTAGGTGGAGCATATGTTGAAAAGGCTAAAGTGGCTAGTTCTTATAGAACTTGAGAGAGAGAGGAGAATAGAGAAGTCCAAAGGTCACAAGGACACTTATAAATATAATAAAATGAGTTAATTATACATTAAAAAGGAATGTGAAACTTATCATTAAAATTTAAAACTCACAAGTGTCACCTCAAGTCATAAAACTCTTGAAATATGGTGTAGGAGTTCCCTTTGCTAGCTCAAAAAAGTACCTTCATGATTTAGCCCTATTTAAACATCACAAATCTGAATATAGATATTTATAATGATTAGAATTATAGGTAAGGATTTTATACATACCTCTCCATGCATTGGTTGTAGTCCTAATCACCTAAAATCTCCTAGAAGTGAGTCATCACTGGCTGTAGTCAAGAAAAATCCTCTTTCACTTCATACACCTTGTATAATTAGCTTCCAAAAAGGCATTAGTTTTAAATTAAAATTAATAAAATTGATTGTATGACACTTTTAAAGACCCTCCATGGAATTAGAGGCATTAGGCACACCTTAAAAATACTTCCACTTGAAGTTTTCACACTATTCACCACCATGTTCACTATGCTAGTTTTGACTAGCTGAGATGAGATATTTTATTGGAACACTTAAGAGATTTTACAAGAATTTAAATGGAAATAGGGAGTTATTTTAAGTCCTAATATTTATTCCAAAGTTTATTTCATCTCTTGAAGCTCCTAGAACCTACACAATGCATAAAATAGTCAAAAAAATAGTTTTATGCCCTATTCATATAGATTTTATACAACTCATCTTGATGGTATGGATCTTGAATGAGTTATATTATAAATTAAATCCTTTTTTTGGGCCAAATATTCCATTTCGGTGAATTATCTCATTTGTTTCCTCAAACTAGTCACTAGCAAGGGTTTTAGTGAGTCTATGCCTATTTTACCCTCTTAATCTTTGTTCATAAATATGGGATATTGAATTTGAAAAAAAAATAAAAAACAATTATTTTACGGACCCTATTTAAATTTAACAATCTTCTTGGGTACCCGTGAAAATTATTTAGGTAGATATGAGCTTCTAAAGTCTTCTTGTCGAGCTCTTTTCTCCATTTGTTATAGGCTTGAGTTGTCTTAAAGTCCAAGATTGACTTTATCATGGATTCCATTGAATACAAATATCTCAAACACATCTAAATTAATCCCATAAACATATTTTAATAGGGTATAAATATCATCTACATATATAAATGAAAATGACATTTCATTTGGGTACTCGGCTTAAACATGCCTAACAAGCTTAACTATAACCTTGAGGTTTTAGAGCACCCTGTTTAGATTTATCCTTTTATGAAATGTCCCTTATGTTTATATGGATTTTTTATAACCTTATATACTGAATTTCAAGGTTCAAACAGCTCCTGGTAATCTCATTTCATCCTTTCTTTCCAAGTCTATAGGGTTTGTGTACAAAGGGGGTGCCCTCTATCTGAGACAAAATAGAAAGTAATTCCCATATTTTTATATACAAAAAAAATGTTTTATGGGATTATCCAACTCATAAATATTATTTATACAAAAAATTTGCCTTTGATAGGTCATTAAACCCCCAAAATGCATCAAAACCAAAACAAACTATGAAGGAGATAGATTGTTTATATGACAGTCATAGACTGACTATGTATTGCCCTTGGAGAGGGTTTTATGATCCATTAATTTTATTTTAGGACCTCATGATATTTAAATTCCATTTTTTAATCCATTCCAATCACTTTCTCATTGTAACCCTTCCTAAAACCCCTCAATCATGCACCCTATCTGACTGGTCAAGGTACTTGATTGTATTTCATGTTTGGGTAAGGTACCTATAGGTGTAGCTGCATGGATTGTACTTTGTAAATAATTAATAATTATTATTTAATTATTATGAGACTTATTTCATCATTAAAAAATTTCAACTCATACCTTAATTTTGGATCCTATCAAGGCCAGTCATAAGTCTCTTTTGTTAATTGTGTTTCCTACCTTAGAGGGGACACTTGTAGGTGATTTTATGTGGATTAGAATTTGAAAATGTTTCACGAGATTATTTTATACCTTCCAATATCATATCTTAGTTATTTATACCTATCATTTTCATTATTGGGATATATCCACCTCAAGAATCCCACTTCCTTTACTCTTTGCCCCTCATAGTCAACTGTAGTTGACTGTGTGGGGTATTGTAGGTGTCTTTTTCCCTAAAACTTATGTCATCTATCTTGTAAGAACCGTATGAGGACTTTAGGAATAAATTTTTTGATGATATTCATCTCCATATTCACAATTTTCTATTTTCAATCTCCTACTATGCACTTTTAGGGCTTCACAATCTATTGTACATCCACTTCTAGGCAAGAGATGCATGTAGATGCGTATAGGGTGCAAAACATCACTGACTCCTCTTGATGGTATCTATGCCATTTGGTATTAATTTCACCCCATATGTTTTTTTTAAACATGGTAATATGCCTTTATATTGAAATATTTTGTTAAGGGGTATCTTATAGCTAAGACTTGTAGATAATACTACCTAGATTTAGTGCATAAAAACATAACTTTTAGCCTCTAAAAATCCAATCTCCATTGATGATTGTCCCCTTAAAATTTGTGGAGTCCCTTTATTATATGTATTATTAAATAAAAGGTCATAAATATGCATAAAATTAAGTGGAAAACTTATTTTATGTTATCCACAAAATGGCGAGGTTCTCTATTTTTATATTTTGGGGATTTGATCACTGTGCACAGTCATTCCACCTCAAATCCTAGTTTCCACTTATATTAACCAACATAAACCTCAAATATTCCTATCATTATCAAACCACATGTTATTAATTTTAATTAATGTTTCATTTATTGTTTTAATTCCTTTAAAACAACTCCTCAATTCTTTGCTAACACTTATAGGTGGCCATTTTCATGTATGAAGATAGTGAATGGAATGAGAGAAATGTGCATCAATTTTGGTTTCTTATTAGTTTTAGGATCTTGTAAATGATTTAAAATAGACTCACTTGATCATTCATAACCTTATTTGTCTCATACACTCCCTTTTAACATGATTGGTCTTGTTATGGGATACATGTAGATGAGCATTTTCATATATGTAGGTAGTAGATAGAAACTTGGTAGTATGTGAGATTTACATGGTTAAGATCAATTAAAGACCATTAACAAGAGTTAAATTCACTTTTTGACACTAAAATATTTTAAAAATTATAAAACTCCCTCCCAAAATGATTCATCTCCATGAGAGACATGTACATGAAGATTGAGTTGTATGCATGCAGAAAGTGAGATTAAGTAGTGAATATGAGTCTCACTTTAAAAAATGATGTACCTAAAAATATTGAAATGAACTCCCTTAAACTAGTGAATATTTATAACAAATTAAAAAATCATCATTTCAACATGATATCCTTCTATAAGGATGCTTGCAAATGTATCTTCATGATTGCCTAACTGTGTTTCCTGTATATGATTGTAAACTCATGGGATGTTGCTTTGAATACAAATATTTAAATGAGAGTAGATAAATATAACATTGGAAACATGTAAACCAACCTATATTCATCCTCCAAAACCAATATCAAAGCATGAAGATCCTTCAAATGGTGAAAAACTACTTGAAACATAGAATGTTAAATTCACTTACACCCTGAGATGATTTGCATATCTAAACACCTTGAAACACTAAACAAATCATGGGAATAATTTTAAGAGGGAGTAAAATTCATATTAAACCAATCTCAATAAGTTAATTGTATGTAATTATCCAAACCAAGGCAAAACCTATAGGGTGCATATATTAGCAATCAAAATCGATAGTCTAAATTTTTAAAAATGGTTCATAAACCATAAACCACCATTAATCTACAACTAAATATAAAATTTAATCTATCTATGTGTAAAATGCACCCCCAAGATCATTTTTTTCTTAAACCTCTCTTGTTGACCATACCAAGTATAAACATGAAGGCCATTCTTGCTTGCCAAGCCTAGTGGAAGAAGAGAGAAGTGGTTTTCTTCATTTTTTAGTGTTTTTGATCAAACTGATCACTGAATTAAGTGTATGGAAGACCAAGGGAAAATCCTAAAATGTATTCAATTTTAGGAGTTTGTATAATTTTTTACAACTCATTAAATGCTAATTTTTTCCAAGAAAAATACCTTTTTTTCTAAATAACCTACCACTTTTTAGTTATTAATAGTTACTAAACTATTTTTAGGACACATAGGACATGACATCACCTTTTAAACCTTTAAACTTCCTTATGAGGTCATACAACACATTTAATGCTCCATTTTGACCCCCAAAATGACTCAAAAGGACATAAATATTGAAAATTACCGAGACCAAGGATAATATAACATGAAATGACATCAAATTACCTATGATATACCTCAAAAAAAAATATTGTACCCCATATAAACCTCTAAAGATCAATTTTTTCCTATAGGGGTCCTAGTTTGACCTACAGGGTCAAATTTGGTCAACAAATTGGTGACTCATAGGGGTGTTATGCCTGCTATACTAAGGATGAGTAGACTTATCAGCCCATTGGGATTATGTAATCATCTAAAGTCTAAAACACAACAAGAGTACTTTGACCATTAATAATAACATTTGATCAAGATAGGACCACTTGACTACCTAAACCACATAAAATAAAGGATGCACAAAACAAAGCAAACAAACCAACCACACACCCACACACACACACACACACACACACACATGTACTTAAGGTACTTAGGGAAATTAGAGAAATAAAAAAATATGTAAAAATAACCACTAGAATACCTTTGTTTCTAGGATTAAAAGGAAATTTCCTTTTATCTCCTTCTTCATAAGATGAATGATAGTGCCAAGCATGTTGCTCTTTGGATTGGACACTTGATAGGTCAAACCTATTTCTTAGCACTTCACTTAATATTATATCAAGTATATCATCTTAAAATAGGTCTTAAATGTAAATATATTCCTCTTAAACTTGTACACATACCTCATACTATTGATCACTCTTCACCTCACGATCAACTTGCATATTCTTGGTAGGTATGGCTTCAAGAGGAGTAGTTTCTTGTTCCTTAGAAGATTTCCTCCAATAAGAGCTTGTTCCATCCTTCAAAAGCTAATGTGTTTCTAAAAAATTATTGAGAGGATGATAACCCATATTGAATATTTTAAACACATCATCATGGGATGCATATGCTTCTTCAAAGGACAAAAATGAAAAGTTGCTTTTTCATTGCATACTCACTTGAGTTCCAAGGTTGCCTTCCCAATTTTTGATTAGATCATAACCTCTTTGTGTAGACATACAATTCCTAACACCATTTGTGTTTAAATTATCATTATTAATCAAATTACAATCAAATGCACATTTTAGGTCAAAATCCATAAATCACCCTAAATGGTTTGAACTTGTCACTTACAAGTGCTAGTTTAGGTAAAAGTATCCCTAAATAGTGCAATTAATTTTATGGGCCATCTAAATTTGATTAAATCATTTTGATTCAAAATTAAAATTTCACCATTTAGTGCTTTGGATCACTTTTTTCTTCTAATTCATTGGTACACATCATGTACCTTTGTTATTTGGTGTTGGCAACATCCTAAATGGGAATACAACTCCAACACATCTAATGTCACCTTCTGATTCCTCTCCAGTCAAATTATCACCTAGTAATATGAATTTTTGACCATTTTGATTAATTGAGGACTAATTCTCAAATAATTACACAAATCTTAATTAACCTTCTTTAAGGTTAATTAATCCAAATGAAGAGCTTAAGTGGATTTTCATGAGTTATTGAATATTTATTTTTGAAAATTGAATCCTATTATCTACACCATCAGGTGAGATCATTTCTTGGGAAGAGATCCCTAAGCCATAAATGCCATAAATATTAGGATTATGGGTCACCCATGCCTAGTTAATGCCTTTCATGCCTCTTTAATGCTTATTTATCTTGAGGATATTTATGGATTTAATTCCAAATATTATGACTATCCTCAACCACAAATCTCCATCTCAAGATGGATGGTTCAAGTTGATCCTAACCAATCTCAAAAATCTATAAATAGAGAGGCCATGAACATCATTTTTAATCTATTTTTGTTGTAAGGTTATTATGCTCAAATATCTTTAAATCTTGAATATTAGAAATTTATAATGCTAACTTTTTTCGAAAAAGTATCATTGATAGGCTAGTTTAGTGATTTAGAATCAAGAGCCTAGGTTTTATGGAGTGTTCTTAAGGCATTGGAGGAGCTTACCACCATTTTTGACAAATAAAATGATGATTGATCAAGGGAGAACATGTTTTTGAGCCACATGGGTATGGTGAATCCATTTGAGAAGGTAATATGGTGTTGATTTCTTTCATTTATTTCTTGTTATCCTTTATAATTCTCATAAGAATAGATAGGCTTGGTTAGTTATTTCTTTATGCATGTTTAATTATTTATGGACTAATGCTTGACTAACTTTCTTTGTAATCCTCTCTACATCTTAGCATGTCCGGTGGGACTAGATGTAATTCACACCTAAAGAAGATCACTTTGTAACTCTAAAATATCTATTTAAACCCTTAAACTCATGAAAATTAATTTTATAACTTTATTTTGCCATTTTTGGTTGCCATGGTTTTTACATAGTAACTAACATCAACAAAAATACTGACATTGGCTATGTACTTAACCAAATTTAGTTAGAAAAACCAACATTGACCAGATCTCAGTTGTCTAGAGTAACTGATGTCAGTGGTAATAACTAACATCTATCACTATGTTTTTTCCAAAAACATAGACCTGAGAGCTACATTTCAAAATTTTATTATTTCAAACTCAAAGGAGCTTCAAATCTAAAGGATATGCTGACATTTTTACTATAGGAACAAGATTTTGCTTTGATAAAAAACATGTTTAAATCACCTCTTGCATGATTAAAAATTGATTAGGAACTTTGTTTTGGGTGTTTAACAAAGAATTTAGATATTTGGGTGAATGTTTTCAAAGTTTTTCATCTAACACCAAGGGGTCAAATGAACACCATCAAACATTTCATTTGGGTTTAAAATTGAACACACTTGCCAATTCTTGTTTGAAATAGTTATTTACTTAGGTATTATTTAGAAAAAAGAGGAATGTTGCATGTATGCTCTTACATTTTTCCCCTATAGGGAACCCTTGGAATCAAAATCTCCATTCCTATTATAAGTAGCCTAGTCTAAGGCTTAGAAATAATTTAATCTAAATCACTCCCCAAAAACTCACCAAAGTTTGGGTGATCTTGAAAATGACCTTAAAGTCTTTCTATTTTATGTTTTCTTCATTTTCATGCAAACTTGGCTTGCGATGGGGATGTCATTACCTCCCATGAGTTCTTTAGTGAAGTTCTGACTTAGGGTTTCACCTCCCAACATTGACTTCATTTTACTCCTTTGGAGTTACACATGGGATGTATCTACAGTTAGGCATTGTACTACACCGAGCAAACAATAGGATGTAGTGGTTCTAAAAAGGACTAAACCTTTTTATAACTATCTAATGCCATGGTCACCTAATTTCCATGCTTATCTTTTGCATCATTTGATGTAAAATTCATTGTGCAATTTATTCCCCTAAAATGATCAAAACCTTAATAGTTTAGTAGATCCCACTTTGCCATACCTTGTCAGTTTAGACATAAGACATTAATTTTTTGTCATTAGCTTATTTGGTCTTGATTTGTGTCTAAGACTACTTGTTAACTAAATGAACTTAATTGAAACACATTGTCCTCAATTTTATTGAGCAAGGGAGGTGTTAAATTATCCAAATGGAAAATTCATCTTTTCCTTATACAAATTGTTATCAAAAGCTTTGTGTCATTTCATCTACTTTGGTGTAGTCATGCTACCCAATTGAGTGTAGATATTTTACCTAATTTATTTAAATCCTTAATTTATAATCCACATTCAAAACTAAACCTTTCCAAGTTCAAAGGGTTGGGTAGTCAAAGTGGGTTCGCCATTTGTGCACTAAGATTTTTTTAACTTGGGTTCAATTTTCTATTTTGATTGAAGGTTATTTATTAAGACTCAAAATCACATTATTATCTTAGTAGACTCAAATAATCTTGTGTATCACTCATGATTTAGGTCTTAGAACATATTTTATACTACTAAAATCATGTGGTGATGTTGTGTTTCCTATTTGGTCCTAGTTTTATACTTAGTGATTCACATATGTTTTTACATCTTGATTTTCTTAGTTCATTTATCTTCTTCATAATCCAAAGAGATTTCCTCTAAACTTCTAGGGTCAAAATTGAAGCTATATATTGTAGTGTGTGTGTATCATAGAGATCTAGGCTTTCGCGTACTAGTTTTCACCTTGGGTCTTTAAGTAACCTTGTTCTCTTTTGATCTATACAATTTCAAATTTACCAAAGTTTGAATAAACTCATGAACCAAATCTTTCAAATGATGCATGGTTTCAAACCACCCTCCCTTATAGTCTCATTTTTACTTTGGTTATTTTTTAAAAAGAGAGCCAAAACATATTTTGATTGGTTGCCAAACATTAGTTAAAATTTATTCAAACACATAGAGAAGCTCTTTTTATACATGACTTAAAGGTTCAATCGTAGTGGGGCCTCTTATGGCCTTAGTTATGAGGATGACCAATTTTATGATGGTCAAGATAACCCTATTGTTTTTTATGATATCCCCATAATAGTAGGATTTGAAGATGATTACAATGAATATCAACCCCAAGAAGATCAAGATGAAGCCCTTATTAGATTAATAGAATCAGGTGCTAGACTACCTTCTAATTTTCTTATAGAATAATTGCATACCTTAGTTAGAGAAGGAGAATAGTCATGGAAAGAGAAAGATTTTCCAGAAATAGACATACCTTCTTCCTCTAACAAAGGAAAGGAAATACAAATAGAGTCAAAACCCATAAATCTAGATCTTCTAACTAAGATCAAGATAATAAGTCAATCATATACATATCAACTTGTCACCAACTTAACATATTCCATGGTTTCCATTTCAATTCACAATAATGCTTCGAAATAACACGAAGATATGGTTGAAGGTATGTAATAAGTATTAGATGAGAACATTACCATAGTGGATCAAGGAAATATAAATGAATAGTTAAAGACATAAGAGACCTTACAAAGTGTTCCATTTGATATGGAACATACATTCTTCAATCATCAAGAACCTCTTATTACTTTACAAACTCAAAAACCCAAACATTCAATTTGAATTGAGGAAATCCCTCAAGACAATTTGGCTAGTTATTTTAAAACAACCTAAAGATTGGTAAATAAACATAGAAAATTAAAAAATCAACAAAGTGTGAAACAACCAAGTTCAAGGAATGTTTTACAATCAAAGGATCAATGGCCTATGTTCTCAAATCAACCAGTAAATCAAAACCAAATCATGGATAAAAAGGTATATGCTCCCTATATATCCACACAAAACTAGGTGCACATTCCACCCCAACATCATCGTATCCAATCCAAAAATACACCAAACATGCAAGAATTGAATTCTATGAAGGAAATTATCCAAAGATTGGAGGTGAATAATAGAGTCAAAAAGTACAAATTTGATGAGATATGCCCACATCCATTTGATTTATCTATTCTCCAAAACCCCTTTCCACCTCATTTTGAGGAACCCAAATTTGACAAGTACAAAAGGAAAGGAGATCCATGTGGACACATATAGGTATTCTTCATTTGTGCCAAAATTTTGCTTATAGTAGTGAGCACTTACTATGACTATTTCCATGAAGTTTAGTGGGATAAACTCTTGATTGGCTACTTAAACTACCCAAGGGATCAGCTGTAGAATGTAATGACTTATTAAAAAAGTTAATCATTTTTCATATAACATATAACATGAATTGACCATTGTTAACTTATGTAAAGCTAAGTAGCATGATGGTGAAAGTTTTGGTACATATATACAAAGGTGGAGAGCATTGGCATGTCACTTTCAACTTAATTTTATAGACAAATAGTTTGTTGATATATTTTCACAAAATTTGCATCTTGAAGTTGCACATAATATATGGTTAGCTTGTGCTAACTCATTTTAATAAATTATTGACAAAGGAGGGAAAATTGAGAAGGCTCTTATTTCTATGGGCCTTGTTAAGATCTTTGCATAAGGTTAAGCATCAAATCAAATTAAATCACTAACTTCACAAACAATTGCATATGATAAGCCTAAGGGATTTTAAAAAAATAAAAACATGGTTAGAAATGGGGTGACAAAAACAAAACAGATACAAATGGTATAGGTTATACCTCCCCCAAATGTACAATCAAATCCCTCAAATCCACTACCTACTTTACAAAGAGAACCTCCATGAAGGATGAAAGTTTAGAGTCTTTATAAAGTTAGGAGGATCAGTTGAAATAGTGTTACAAAATCTCATTATAGCTAATTGAATTATATGGCCAATATCAAGGCCATTTCCTCAAGATCAATCAAAACTAGACTAGTACAAAGAGATGGAATGGTGTAAATTTCATCATGTTGCTAGTCACAGTGCATATCATTGCATTAAATTATGACATATTATTGAGGAATTCATTTAAAATGATAACATGGAAATTAAGTTGGCTCTTAATAAAGACACAAATTAGGATATGTGAATCTACAAAGACCCCTTTCCTTGACATGATCCACCACCACCAAGAAATAATCAAAATGGTCACAATCAAGGATAGAGGTAGAATCAAAACCAACAATAAGTTTAGAATCATAATGAGTTTAATCAATATCATAATTCCCACACTAATAATTTAGATTATAACAATGTACTTTATGACTATAATAATACTATGGGATCCATTTCTACAACCCACATTTCCATTATTACTATAATGCCATGTGGTCAATCTCATGTTCCTCACAACATAATACCCATCATTAGAGGTTCATCAACATTTAAAGTTCACATCATCATGTTGTTACTCCATTTGCATGAGTTATTAATCCTAAATAATAATACCTTTCTTATAAAGGCTCCTCACTGACCCATAATTATGACAATACTATTAATCACCCATGAATCACCATCCAAGGCCCTTTACCCCCCTCTTATAATTATAATAACTCACTTCCACCTCTAGGTTGTGTAGTCACAACTAGACACTTGTGATTTACCATTCAAGGCCCTTCATCCACTTATTTCCATAAACCCAATGAGAACACTGTGTTAATAGTTCCAAAGCTAAATACTATCCTAACAAAGACCAAACTAGTTCAATCCATAATTCAAAAGCATTATAGTATAACAGATCAATTAGATAAAACCCTTATACAAATTTCCATATTATAATTCTTACAAACATCTGATGTCTATCAAACCATCTTCAATAAACTTTGAATAGTTTATTGTGCCTAATAATATAAACCTTGATTAGTTGCAAAACCTAGGTAGACATTTGTCTTCATTTTGGAAAATCACATTTGATCAAAAGGACATGTTCACCCTTAGCCCAAACCATAATAACCCACTATACATTGAGATAATCATTATGGATCACAAGATCAAGTCGTTTCTTATAGATAATGGTATAGGGATGAACATCATATCTCTTAAATTAGTGTGATGATAAGGTTATAGGGATAAATACATTCAGCCAGAAACTATTATAATCAAGGCTTACAATAATGTTGAGAGGGAGTCATCTAGTATAATTTGGTTTCCATTCAGGTTGGGTCTCATTCTCATCACACATTATTTTATATTGTGAATATTGAGCTTCCTTATAACATAATTCTTGGTCATCTTTAGATCCATGAAGTACAGGTAGTTCCATCTACTCTTCACCAATGCCTTAAGTTTCCCCATGATGGGATCAAGGTTACTATTCCCACTGGTCAGTAGCCATACCAACACTATAAACATCTTGAAAGTAGAGTTTCATAATTATAACTATTGCCCATGTTTTGATTTCATTACAAAAAAGAATAAATCCATCATTTCTCACCCATCTCTATCTAATTATATAGACCCTAGTGGTCTAGCCTCCACTTTGACTGGTCTTTTTCCTACAACTCTTGCCAAATAGATGATTATTAAACATGTAGGTATTTTCATGTACCATCTAAAAGATGTCCTCCATATTGCAAAATTATCAAAATCCCCTAAAATATTTGGTAAGCCTAAAACTTCCCAGACTCTTACCAGACCTGATTAGATTTGGTAACCAAAGAAGAAGCAACAAAAACCTCCTATGGTTTTTGTACTTGCAATTGCACCAAATAAATATTGAGAGGATTTTAACGAGGGAGATTGGTTATATTCTAATGGCCTTATAAATCATTTTTAGAATCTAAAGTATCCTATCCCTGATAAGATAATGGATCATATTGACTATATAGGGAAAGGACATGGCCCATAGGCACAAGGAATATTAGAGCCCTTATTAGTTAGAGTTGTCAATTAGAATCATGGTCTCAGATTTAGACCACCATAGGATGACCTCATAACATCTGGTAGTGACTCTTTTGAAGTGACTAGTAACAAGACTCTTAGCAATGACACAACATCCCATTATAGCCTTTTCAATGAGCTTGTTGATTCATATTTGTTTGATTTAAAATCCATATTAAGCATAACACCTATTAGAGTTTCCTATCCTAAAGCAAAAACCCATCCTAGTGGTACTTCCCTTCCTAAAATATGACATTATATCTTTACCATTGGTGCTTCCCATCCTGAAGCAAACCCTCATTATAACCTATGCCTTTGCCATCTTGAACTCATAGATTGGGATCAAAAAAATTTGGTCATATGCCTTGATGAATTTCAAAATGAAGAATTGATTTTAGAATACATGGGCCTATGAGATGTATTCCCCATTGGTGATCATAAACAGGGTTTTGATTTTTCATTGAATTCTTTTACCTACTTTAGAGAGTAGGTAAACTTTATTGGTCATAATAAAGAACAAACATCAAGACTTTTAGGTGAAAACCTCTTTGAGTCACTTATTGATTAGGGAAAAATTAAATAAAAAGACAAGCCTTTGAGTGAAAACCTATTTCAAGCACTCTCAAGTGGGAAATTTTACTCATCCCCTCAGGACATAGAAAGTCCATCTAGCCCAAGTTTCATAACTAATACAAGCATCTCTTTAGAACAACATCAAATATTTGAGCATATTACTCTTGAGTTTTTAGAGGTCTTTGCCAATTATCCTTTACTTGAGAAGGTATATTCTAATTCTTCATATTATCCATATCTTTGGGAGAAACAATAAGAAGATATAGCAGAAAAAGATCATGACCATACATTGTCTACAATTCTAGAAGATGGATCCACACTCCTTATGGAGAACACAATAGAAGTGAATTTTGGAACCCATGAGGATCTAAAAAAATTTTATCTTGGAGCTTCCCTTACTAAATTAGAACATGAACATATTATATCCATTCTTAAGGATTATATAGACATCTTTGCATGGGAATATTTTGATATGCCAAGCCTAGATCTAGATTTAGTTTTGCATCATCTTGTTGTCCACCCTGACACTAAACCAGTCAAGCAAAAGTTGAGAAAGATGCATCCACACATTTCCCTTTTGGTTAAGTCTGATTTGGAAAAGTTGTTAGGAGCTAATTTTATCAGACCACTAGACTAATCTGAATGGATTTGTAACATAGTGATGGTAAGTAAAAATATCCCAGGCATACATGTTTGTACTTATTTTAGTGATATCAATAAAGCATACCCTAAAGATGATTTTCCTCTACCCAACATCGACATGATTTTTGACTTAACTGATAGGTACAAGATTCTATCCTTCATGGATGGATTTTATGGTTACAATCACATCAAGAGAGCCCTAAAATATAAGCATAAGACCACATTCACCAATTAGTGGGGGACATTATATTACCAATTCATGTTATTTGGTTTGAAGAATGTGGGAGCCACATATTAGTATGCAATGATTGTCATCTTCCATAACATGATCCATGATAGTGTCAAGGATTATGTTGATGATATACTAGCAAAATTACAAACAAGAGAGGGACACTCTAGCATTTTATGAATAATATTTGAGAGGCTTCATGCATATAAAGTCCACTTGAATCCTAAGAAATGTGTCTTTGGAGTCACATCAAGAAAATTTATAGGGTTCATTATATCATAATGATGGATTTAATTCGACCCTACAAAGGTCACCGCTATTATGGAAATGCCTCCACCAAATAATATTAAATAGTTATGAGGTCTACAAGGCAAGATCTAGTCTATACACAAGTTCATTTCTCAACTAGTAAATAAGTGCCACCCATTTACCCATCTCTTAAAGAAAGGGGTAACATTTCATTGGGATGAAGGTTGTCAAATATCATTTGTAAAGCTTATAACATACTTGTCCAATCCACTAGTCTTATGACCTCCAACACAAGGTAAGCCACTACTTCTTTATATATTGTCCATGGAACATGCCCTAAGGGCACTTTTGGATCAACGTTATGATCATGGTAAGGAACACATAGTTTATTATTTAAGCCACGCATTGGTAGCCTATGAACATAATTATATGCCTATTGAGAAGTCATGTTTAACTATGGTGTTCACCACTAAAAATCTGTTACATTATATGATAAATAATAATACTATTGTTATCACCAAGGTAGATCCTCTCAAGTTCTTCTTCTCTAAAGCATCTCTTCAAGGACATATATCTAAATGGATTATGCTCCTTAGTGAGTTTGATATCAAGTACTAGAACCATAAGGCAATCAAAGGCCATGTTCTTTCTTACCAATTTGTAGAAGCTCCTATTATGGCCATTCAACCCATCAACTTTGACCTTCCATATGATTTTATCATGACAATAAAAAAAGCACCTTAAAAACCTAAATAGTGGATGCTCTATTTTGATTGATCCTTCACATCCTGAGGATCTAGAGCTGGCATATTGTTGATCATACCACAAGGGGATTTTATGCCTAAAGCCTTCCACATACAATTTTAATGTACAAATAATATGGCATTGGTTGTAGGGCTTTGGTTGTAGGGCTTTGTCTTGCCATACAATAGGATATTCACACTTTAAAGGTCTATAGAGATTCATGTCTAATCATAAATTAGACAACTAATTAGTATCAAACAAGAGATGATAAGATTTTTCCTTATAATAAAATTATTGATATGCTTAAAACACATTTTAAATCTCTACAATTGAGCAAGTTCTATGAGTCAACAACAGATCTAATGACAACATGGCAACAATTGCTTCCATGATTCAAATGCATGATAATGCTAAAGAGTATCAATTCTTGATTGAAAATCTTCTTTAGTTGGCACATATTCTATAATATTCAAAGAGGATATGCACCATTGGTGATCTTAATCTCTCACCTAAGCTACCATGGTACAAAGACTTTTATAACTATTTCCATAGTCATGTATTTCCTACCAACTTTTCCAAAAACCAAGAAAAACTTTTCCTTCATCACTTAACATGTTATATCCTCCTTGAAAACACCCTTTATCATAAAGGCTATGATGGAATGATTCTTCATTTTTTATCTTTAGGAGAATCCAAGCTGGCACTAAAGGAGGTTCATGAAGGAATGTGTGGGGCCCATACCAATGGTGTAGTCCTAGCAAAGAAACTTATTAGAACAAGCTATTATTGGCACAAAATGGAGATAAATGTTTGTAATTATGTAAAGAAGTGTGTTCCTTGTTAGCATCATGGAAACATGATACACACACCTTATTTACCATTACAGCCAATTACAACACCATGGCCATTTTCAACATTGGGTCTCAATCTCATTTAGAAAATTAATCCAACATCTTTAGATGGCCATAAACACATTTTGACTACAAATGAGTAACTTACCAAGTGGATTGAGGCCATTCATCTCACTTATGTTATTGGGAAACAAATAGCCAAATTCATTTATTACCATATCATCTATCAATATGACATCCTAGCCTATATTATATCCAATAATGGTGGATCTTTTGTCAAACAAGATGTGAAATATCTTTGTGAAAAATTCAAGATCAAGAAAAAATCCACTCCATATAACCTGTAAAGCAATGGACAAGCTAAGGCATCAAATAAAACCATTCAAGCCATCCTAAAAAATATTTTCAATGATGTTGGCCATAATTAGCACTTGTAACTTTTTCTTGCCCTCTAGTTTTATAGAACCAATCATTACACCCCAACTGGAGTTACTCCATTCTCTCTTATTTTTGTCATTAAATCTATTATCTTGATCGAGATTGAGATCCCATAATTAAGAATATCACTAGAGCACATTGAAGATGATGAAGACTATAGAGCCTCATGGCTACAAGAACTAGAACTTATTGATGGTAAACATTTAGCTACCCTAAAAACCTTATAGGCCTACCAGAATAGATTAAAAATAAGCTATAATAAATGCATTATCCCTTAAGAATTTGAGATTGGTAACTTAATTTTGAAAGAGAACCAGAAGAACATAAATGTTGGACTAAAAAAGAAAGGCAAGTTTTAGCCTAATTGGTTAGGACCATATATTATCATAACAAACTATATATCAAAAGCATATCGATTGGCTAAACCTAATGGTGAATAAATTTTAGAGCCCATGAACATCATACACCTTAAGAGGTTCTATACATGAACATCTTTGAACCATTATCTATAAGACCCCTGACTTAGGGGCAACTTGTGCTATCATAATTTTGTCCCACCATTTTATCTTACCCTGAACACATTTTATACTACTTTGGTCCACTTTTCATGATTCTCAATAGTAAAGGCTTTGAATCCTTAGCACTCTAAACACATTCTTCATCCCAGTCTGGATCACTCTCTTTGAGAGGCATATTCTTTGTTATGTTTAAGACATGTTATAATATTGAAAACTTTTTATCCCTTGATCAATTATGTCTCATAAATGTTATGAACATCTTCAATGGTAGTTTTATAAATCAATTCAACCAAGATATTCTTGTATAGTCTCGGATAGGTGAATAACTACATCTTCTCAGTTAAATTATTTTTTGCACTTTATTGTTTTAACAACAAACTCACTCTCACCAATTTGTGAGCATGGGTTGTTTCAACTAGCTTGGCTTCCTCATTAGAACCTCTAATCTTATGATTTGCATTTCCTTGACTAGATGGTCCCACCTTGTGCATATTTTATCCTAAAAACATTAAAAATACTTTGAAAATATAAAAAACATTATAACATGATCCATAAAATAATAAAACATTGTCTCATGCTTTTATGCATTTATACATTCCTATTCCCCCATCCCACACTCTCATCATTTTGTGAGCAACTATTAAGTTAGAATGCTCTTGTCATTTTTCAAGCACAAAAGCAATAGTTCATTTCATCTTGTCCCACACACTTACTATTTTACAAGATCATTCTTTCTCATCTCATCAACTTCTTATCCATTCTCATTTGTTTGTTTTATCTTATATTTCTTCTATAAATCATGTTGGTTTGATCATCATTTTCCTTCTATCCCATTTCTTGGGAGAACTAAATTTTGCCTAAAGTTCATGTTGGAACATGCATCGATAGAACTATGTAGGAAACATCCACTTGTTTGATACATCTAGAGTCATCTTGGCCAACCCCTTCCTTTTATTCTCTTCCCCCATTTATTTTATCATTGATCCTCTATAATTAGGGAACAATTGTCATGTCATTATTATTTGTTATGATGTGGTGGAAAGTAACGCCTTTATTGCACATGCATGAACATTTGTTTTTAAACTACACTAGCTTGGTTTTTATTTGTGTGTGTTTATTTGAGTTTTTATTTGTGTTTTATTGGTGTTTTTGTTTCTTTCACACCTCTCCTTTTATTTCTTCTCTTTTTCTCTTTTTATTTCTTGGTCTTGTGTTTCCTTATTTGATTTCACTTTTCTTTTTTGTGTTTCAGAACATCTTGATGATTCACATGGATCTTGATTGTTTATATCTTTATCCTATGTTATTATGTTGTTCTTGGACCATTTTGTTTATTTGATTATTGTTGGTGCCTTATTTTTCTATTTTATTTTTCTTTTATCTTTTGTGTTCAAGAATACCTTGACGGTCCACATGGATCTTGATTATTCATATCTTCGTCTCATGTCATTAAGACATTATTTAATTTTGTTTTTAAACATTATTTTTCCTACTTTAAGTCTTGATTATTCATATCTTGATTTTCAATTAGGTTTATTTATGTTTATGTTTATCTTTGTTTTTGCTTTTTTGTTTAAATGTAAATCACTGTAACTCTAGTTTCTATCATTATTTTACCATTATCCTTAGTTATAGGTATTCACATTTGAACTAGCTCAGTGCAATTGGAATCTTATGTCATTCTAAGTTATTCATACTTATGATGCCTAACTCTTTTTTATATAGCAATAACTTTGTGCTCAAGTCTCAAAGTCTTAACATCAACATTAGCTCTGATGAATGACTCTTAAAAACACTTTGCAAAACCTAGGCTCATGACATGGAATTAAGCTTTTAGGTAACATTCATTTTGGTACTCAAGTATATGCTTAGGCGTGCATCTCTTTGCATACATTTTTAGTCTAATCAACTCTTAGTCATTTTTCATCATTCTTCATTCCATTATCTCCCAAACTTGGGTGAAATACATTGGCTTGAATTTCATGTTGCAACATGAGTCTATAGAACTGTAGAGTAAAAATACTCTACATTTCATTTTTTAGTTGCATGATCCAAATCACTGGTTCTAAACACTTTGGTTTGAGACATCAAAGTTTTAACTCACAGCTTGGGCTTAATATATTTTTGCTCAATTTTCTCTAAGTGTCAAAGTCAACCAGAAGCTACCAAGTGTCATCGACCAAAGCATCTTTCATAATTTCTATAAGTTGGTCAGAACATGCCACCTATCTCAACTGAAGAGAGTGGAAGCCACCACGTGTCAACCTCTAAATTTTCTTCATTTTGTTTCACCGATATAGTAAAGACTGTGGTGGGTCTCAGGTTTTGTTTCTGAAGCAAGTAGAAGCTGCCAAGTGTCGTTGTTTGTGTAAATATGAAACGAGTCTCAATTATTTCTATAATATAAACAAAGTGATGTGGATACCAGCACGTGTCACATTCCACAAGTTTCTCAAAAGGTGGCTAAAATTAGTGGAGATCACCACATATCCCTATTGAAGTAAAGCAGAGATTGCCACATGTCCTTTGTTGAGGCAAGCAAAAATCACCACCTGTCCCTATGTCCTTTTTAAAGTTGCTTGGGTGAGAAATGTTGTGGGTCTTATTTTCTATAAGTTGTTAAAGTTTCGAAGAAGTGGATTGTGATAGGGGTCAAAGGTTGAACACTCCTGAGTAAAGACACAAAAAGAGTATAAGTTATGCAGAAAGTGTCATGTGTCTTTGGTAAGTGCAGTGGAACATGCCAAGTGTCATTTTATGGTACATCTTAATAAAAAGAAGGTTTTCAAGAGGAAAAGGGGAATCAACCAAGTGTCATCTCCCATTTGAAAGTGGGAAGACTCTTGAGTATTTACTTCAACCAATGAACTTGTAGAGAAATATAATGTTTTAGAATATAAGAAATATCTTCTATTAGACACTTCTAGTTTGGTTAGTTTTTAGTTGGGTGGTTAGATTGAGAACATGTAGACAATCTAGAAGGAATCTAAGGCTATAAATAGGGGTGCAAGGATCATCAGATATTTGAATGAGAACTTTGAGAGAATTATTGTCAAGAGTTTTAGACTTTCTAGCATTGTGATTAAGAATATCATTTGCCTTTATTCTATTTTGTTGATTTAGAAAGTTTATGTAACTGTGCATGTTTCTATGCCTCTTATGTGACTGGAGAATTAATAAGAAGATTGAATCTTGTGCCTTTGTTGATATTTTCTATGTCATTGTAAAAGTAGTCTAAGCTGTGAGCCTCTGTTTTTATTATTTTCATCTTTTACATTAATCATGCCTTGTTTTCTCTTAAATGTAATTGAATCTTACATATAGTTTCACTATGCTCAGATTAAGGGTTGAATTACATTCAGGCACATTGGCATAGATATATTTTATTTCTTTGATTTTGTGTTTTTGTTAAAATTCCTATCCCTTTTCCCAGTATACACTCGATATAAAGAAGAGACTAGCGTCTTAAAAATCTAGAGGTTGTTTCAAGTCACAAATCCCACATCTTGAAACTTCCCATTGTTGGTGTTAAAAACTAGCACAATTTTAACCATCAACAATTTTTGGCACACTTGGTGGGATAATTTCTTGAGGTTTCTTTCAAGACCTTATGAACTAGAGAGCTACAAGAAGACAGACCTATAGACTAGTAACTAGATCTCAGTCTGCTATAAATCTAGGTATTCTTTTGCCACCTTTGGTAACTAGTCCAAGAAGAAGAGTCAACCAGGTTATACCAATAACAAGAGAAAATATGGGAGCTTTTATAGCCCCAAGAAATTATGCAAGTTAGAACACTGGTAGTCCTTTGATTCTCCCAATACCACCAGCCACTTGGGACCCTATCCTAGTGAATGCCCAGAAAGCTCTAACCAAATTCAGTGTGTAAGACTTCAAAACACTTGAAGAACATCTACAAGATGTATCAGATGTCTATGTTATACATGTTGTCACATAGCAAAATGTGGCCATAAGATTATTAGCAACTTATTTTAAAGGGAAAGCTCTAGAATGGTACCGGTCCTTAACCCCAAATACCATATCTACATGGGATCAGCTCGTAGATATTTTCTCTAAAAGATTTGAAGAGAAGGGTTATAAGTCTTCTTTATTACAATAATTGATTACCATCCAAAGGGCACCACAAGAAGTGATGACTGACTTCAATTCCAAATTTCAAAAGACTTGGGAAAGAATACCTACTATAGCTAGACCATTACCAAGTATGGATACAGTGTTTTATCTTAAGGCTTTAAATTCAGACATATCTATTATGATTTAGTCACTTGGAGGTTAGACACTGCTAGAGGCTTATGACTATGCAGTCAAAGCTGAAAATTATTTTGATAGATGCTAGAAAGTTTCCTCTAAGGCCTCCCATGCCCATGTTTCTAGAGATTTCCTTGCCATTACCTCAAGAAGCCCCTAAATCTATAGCCCCACCTATGTCTATGTACACATATCCTCAACTACCTGCTAAAGAAATTGTCCCTGCTCAGTCATCTAAGCTAGATGATATCAAGAATATCTTAAGGACATTTTTTAATGAGCTAATTAATATGAAAAGACAACATAATACTTATACTAAACCCTAATATCAAGTCTATCAAGGAATTAGATTTCCATCACAGCCAAACCAATATCAGGGTCTTCCAAGGTAAAATAACCCTTAGCTAGCAAACTAATTAGTTACAGTCCCTACACCCTCATAGACTATTCCTCCCAATTCAAATAGGGAGATTGTTTCAAGGCAAAATAATTATGTAGATGGTAAAAATGCCTAGTGTTTCCCTTGAAATAATGCTCATACACCTAAAGATTATCCCATGGGTAATCTATAACAAAAGGTGGTAGAGCAAAGAATAATGGATGGATAGTTTAGAGGTTCCAGTGACAATCAAGCCTACCAATCTTCTGGTATGCAAAATTTAGTCCTAATGGCTCAGATGCAAGGGATGTCTTTGCAACAAGAAGAATATATAGCCCCTGAATATGCTTTGTTCTCATGGGTTGAAGATGAAGAATGAGTGTTCTTGATTGAAGCTTTTGTTTCCAAGAAACCAGTGGTGCAATCAGACTACTATACTAGATCAAAGAGAAGAATGTTGGAATACCCTGAAGTTGTAAACAATGAAGTTATGGAGAATAGTCCATTTCAAGGTCATCAAAACACAACAGTTAGACAAGAAGTGCTTCAGTCAGTGCAGAATCAATTAGTTCTTAGACAAATTCAAGAAAAGACAAGGTATCCTTATTTTCCAAGAATTCAAACTTTGGGACCAATGAATGTGGTGGATCAACTAAAGATGACTCCAGCACAAGTATCAATTTGGAACATATTAGCTATTCTTGAACAAAGGACACTATTACAAGAAGCTCTTCAAGGATAAGCAATGCCAAATATACTAGTATCAAAGAAGGACCTACTGAAAAAGAAAATCTCAAAGACACAGTTGATCTACATAAAATATCCATAATGAACAATGCATCAGAGGTAAGCGAATCCAAACCAGATCCCTTCTCTTTAACTTTGATAGTTGGCAAGAAACTACTACATAATGCAATGATAGATTCAGGGTCTAGTACTATAGTAAGGCCAAAGCAAATAACAGATGCTTTAAAGATAAAATATGAGCCACTCACTAAAGGAGTTATGCAGTTTGATGGCAACTCAATGCAAATAATAGGGAGAATTAGACAAGTACCATTGCAACTATATACTTGTCCAAATATAATTGTAAATCAAGATGTAGTAGTTATATATATACCTCTTGTATCTAGCCTATGTTTATCAAGAGACTTTACAACCAAGATAGGAGGAGATATGTCTCTTGATTGGTATCACTTAATTCTAAGAACTAAATATGGTTCAAAGATGAAAATTCTATCTAAACCACTATCAAAGGATCACATCACAAATGAACCAACATCAAAATTAGAGGTAGATCATGCTATGATAAATAAGGAAGAAAGGGTTTTTATTGAAAAGTTAGGTGACTAGACTAAGCATGATCAAGAAAAAGAAAATAACCAGTTGATAGCTATGATGCATAGTGACCCATATGAAAATTATGACTCTACTGGTCTAGGCACTTATCTTATTTTTGATGAGGACCATGAAATCCCAAATATTTTAAGGGGAGAAATGACAACTAATCAATAATCTCAAAAAGATTTAGAAATATAGACCTTAAATTTTGATGGGGCTAGAAGTAAAAATGGTGTTGGAGCAAGAATTTGTCTTACTGCTCCAAATGGTGAAATTTTTTTAAGGGATATCCATTTTCAATTTGCTTTTACTAATAATGATGTTGAGTATGAATCTTTAGTAAATGGGCTCATGTTAGCCCAAAAAAAGGGAATACAAAATCTAATAGTAAAAGGAGATTCAGAACTAGTACTAAAGCAAATTAGAGAAAAGGCAATAACAAAGAATGTAAGGATGGAATCCTATAAGCATAGAATTTGGGACTTAATAGAAGATTTTGAAGCTTTCAATATTGAATTAGTCCCCAAGATTCAAAATTTTGAAGCTGATAGGATGGCACAAATTGGCTCATAGTTTTATCTAGAAACTGGGCTATTATTTAACAATGAGTTAGTAAAGGTTATAGTAAGGCCAACTATCCTAGATAATGATGAGAATTGGCAAGTATTTGAGAATGAATTTTAGGTACTCTCATTCTTTCAACAATTAGGGGAATTTGCTAATCAATTGTAACCAAAGATTGAAGAGGCATATGGGGATTAAATTTTACGATTAAAGAATAATAAGATTCCTAAAGGTTTAATCACTATGGAAAACCTTTTTTATCTAGAAGATGTAAGCCTGGAGAAGAAAAGGTTCAAAACAAACAAAGTAGATTATTCTGAAATAGAGGTGAGTGAAGGAAAAAAATTAAAAGTTGGAAATTATGCAACTCAAGTAGAAAAGGAGAGGCTAATTGAATTATGCAAAAAATATGACAGAGTCATAGCCTATAGCTATGAAGACCTTCATGGATATAATAGAGATATTATTCAGCACACAATAGAACTGACTAAAGGATCTAAGCCTGTCAAACAGAAATAGAGGCCAATGAATCCAAAGATTGAGCCTCTAATGGTGGATGAGTTGTATAAACTTTTAGATTCTAAAATAATTTTTCCAATCAAACACTCAACCTAGGTATCAAATCTAGTACCAGTCAGGAAAAATAATGGTGATATAATACTTTGTGTAGATTTCAAAGACCTAAATAGAGCATCTCTAAAAGATCACTATCCTTTACCCTCCATGGAATAGATTTTACAGACTATGGCTAGATCTGAGAGGTTTTCTTTGCCAGATGGTTTCTCTGAATACAATTAGATTTGGCTGGCTAATGAAGACCAATACAAGACCACTTTTACTACCAAATGGGGAACATTTGCATATGCTAAGATGCCATTTAGTCTGTCAAATGTTGGAGCCACTTTTCAAAGAGCTATGGATGTAGCATTTGAGGAACCTGTAAATAAAATCATCTTGATTTATCTTGATGATCTTACTATTTTTTCAAAGAATGTTGATCATTTTGATCATTTAGAATCTGTGTTTAAAAAATGTCAAGAATTTGGAATATCCTTAAATCCTAAGAAATGTATCTTTGTTATCCCTCAAGGCAAAATATTGGGACATATAGTATCTAAAGAAGGATTCTCCATAGACCCAAAAAGAGTGGCAGCTATAATGAACTTACCTCTTCTAGTAAATAAGAAAGCAATTCAATCTTTCTTGGGAAAGATTAATTTTGTCTGTTAGTTCATATCTGACTTTGTAGGCTTAGTAAGACTAGTGACACTCTTGCTAAAAAAAGATCTAATTTTAAAGTAGACTACAAAAAGAATGAAAGCCTTTGAAGAGGTCAAGAAAGCTATCTCAACAGCTCTAGTACTTAAAAACCCATACTTTTCTAAGCCTTTTATAATGTATGTATATGGAGGAGAGCTTAGTATTGCTGCTATCCTAACACAAAAGGATGATAGATACGAGGGAAAGCATCCAATAGCCTTTTTCTCAAGGACTCTTAGGGAATATGAAACTAGATATAAATTTGTGGAAAAACAAGCATATGCTATGGTAAAATCCCTCAAAAAGCCTAGGCATATAGTATCAGGAAGTAAAATTTTGATACTTGTAGCTCATCCAAGTGTCAGAGAATACATCATGGAGGGTGAAATTACTGAAAAAAGAGTAAATTGGATAGCCAAGATCCTTGAATATGATGTAGAGGTCAAATCCACTAAATTAGTTAGAGGTAGGGGTTTGTGCCAATATATGACTCAAGAGCTTGAAAAGATGATACCTGAAGAGACAAATTTAGAAATAGAAGAAGAAATTATATTAAGAATACAAGAAGTTGATCAAGAATCCTGGGTCACAAGTAGGATTCATTTTATGAAAAATGGGATTTACCCAAGAGAACACCCTCAAAATAAGAAAAGATATTATAGGATGCAAGGAGCTCATTTTGTATTAATTGAACAAGTTCTTTTCAAAAGAAATTATGATGGCAAATTGTTAAGATGTGTGGAAAAGGCTGAGGCTAAGAAAATACTACAGGAAATGCATCATGGAGTATCAAGTGGACATTTTTTTGCAAAGACCACAACTATAAAGATAAGTGAGGCATGTTAGTTATGGCTTACTTTATTTACAGATTGTTATCAGCTAGTTTTAAAATGTCAATCTTGTCAATATTATGTGGGGATGAGTAGGTATGCAGTAATGCCTCTTAGTCCTATAATTGTGGATGAACCTTTTGCTCAATGGGGTCTTGACTTCATTAGAATGATAAATCTAGTGTCTAGTATGGGTCACAAATGGATCTTAATAGCCATAGATTATTTCACCAGATGGACCGAGGTAGTGCCACTCAAAAAAGCAATAGAAAATGTGATCCTAGATATTTTAGGGAGTATCACTACTCATTTTGGGGCTCCTCGCACCATAATTTTAGATAATTCTAAAGCATTTTTAGGGTCTAAAGTATCTGAATTTACTTTAAAGCATGGAATATATCTGAAAACTTCCTCTAATTATTACCCTTAGGGTAATGGTTTGGCAGAATCAACTAATAAGAACTTGATTAGACTCATCAAAAGAATAGGGGTTGATCATCACAAAGAGTGGCATAAAGTGCTTAATTTATCACTGTGGGATGATAGAATCATGCCTAAATAGGTGGTCAAAATATCCCCATATGAATTGGTCTATGGAAAGCCTATTGTAATACCTCTTAGCTTGGAAATTCTTGCTCTCCAGCTGATCAAACAGATTGAAATTGAGGAAAATGGCCCCATGCAGGTCAGACTCATAAAACTTCTAGAAGTTCAAGAAAAGAGGGATGTAACACATGATTCATTGGTAAAACATTAGAAAGTAGTTAAAAACTCTTTTGATAAAAGAACTTCGAATCCTCATTTTTAAATAGGCTCAATTGTTTTGAAATTGGAGGCAAGAGCTGATAAGCCAAGTCAACACACAAAATTTGAAGCATTATGGACTGGCCCTTATAAAATTCATGCATGTAAACAAAAAAAATTGTTTGAGCTAGAAATGATGGAAGGTGAACCAGAAGAGATTCTTGTGAATGGAATCTATTTGAAACATTTTAGTTAAACTATGTTTTTTAGCAATTTTTGATCATGTGGGAGTTGTAAATTATTTTTGAGCAGGCTCAAAAGTCCTTAGGGTCACCAATAACTGTAGAGTAAAAAATACTCTACATTTCATTTTTTAGTTGCATGATCCAAATCACTATCCATAAACACTTTGGTTTGAGACATCGAAGTTTTGACTCAGAGCTCAGGCTTAATTTCTTTTTGCTCAATTTTCTCTAAGTGTCAAAGTCAAGCAGAAGCTGCCAAGTGTCAGTGGCCGAGGCACCTTTCATAATTTCTATAAGTTGTTCAGAATGTGCCATGTATCTCAGCTAAAGAGAGTAGAAGCCACCATGTGTCAACCTCCAAATTTTCTTCATTTTGTTTCACTGATATAGTAAAGACTATGGTGGGTCTCAGGGTTTGTTTCTGAAGCAAGCGGAAGCTACCAAGTGTCGTTGTCCATGTAAATATGAGATGAGTCTTGATTATTTCTATAATATAAATAGAGTGACATGGATTCCAGCATATTTCACCTTCTGTAGGTTTCTCAAAAGGTGGCTAAAAGTAGTGGAGATCACGACATATCCCTAGTGAAGTAAAGTGGAGATTGCCATGTGTCCTTTGTTGAGGCAAGTGGAAATCACCACCTGTACCTATGCCCTTTTTAAAAGTTGCTTGGGAGAGAAATGATGTGGGCCTTATTTTTTGTAAATTGTTAAAGTTTCAAAGAAGTGGATTGTGATAGGTGTCAAAGGTGGAACACTCCTAAGCAAAGACACAAAAAGAGTATAAGTTACGCGGAAAGTGTCATGTGTTGGTAAGTGCTGTGAAACATGCCATGTGTCATTTTCTAGTACATCCTAAATAAAGAGAAGGTTTTCAAGAGGAAAAGGGGAATTAGCCAAATGTCATCTCCCATTTGAAAGTGGGAAGATTCTTGAGTATTTACTTCAGCCAATGAACTTGTAGAGAAATAGAACATTTTAGAATCTAAGAAATATCTTCTATTAGACACTTCTAGTTTGGTTAGTTTTTAGTTGGGCAATTAGATTGAGAACATGCAGAAAATTTGGAAGGAATCCAAGGCTATAAATAGGGGTCTAAGGATCATCAGATATTTGAATGAGAACTTAGAGAGAATTTTTTGAGAGAATTATTGTCAAGAGTTTTAGACTTTCTAGAGCTGTGATTAGGAATATCATTTGCCTTTGTTCTATTTTCTTGAGTTGGAAAGTTTATGTAATTGTGCATGTTTCTATGCCTCTTATGTGATTGGAGAATTAATAATAAGATTTAATCATATGCCTTTGTTGATATTTTCTATATAACTGCAAAAGCAGTCTAAGCTATGAGCCTCTGTTTCTATTATTTTCATCTTTTACATTGATCATGCCTTGTTTACTCTTAAATGTAATTGAATCTTACATGTAGTTTCATTGTGCTCAGATTAAGGTTTGAATTACATTTAGGCACATTTCCATAGTTATATTTTCTTTCTTTGATTTTGTGTTTTTGTTAAAATTCTTATCCCTTTTCCTAGTATACACTCGATATAAAGAAGAGACTAGCTTCTTAAAAATTTGGAGGTTGTTTCAAGTCGTAAGTCCCACATCTTGAAACTTCCCATTGTTAGTGTTAGAAACTAGCACAATTTTAACCATCAATAGGAACTATGTAGGAATCACTTAATTTCTATTAAAGTCAGCTTGACTCTCTCCATTATTCTTTTCATATCTATCATCACTTTATGCATTATGATATGATTGGTTTTATATGGATTTCTAAGCCATTACACCATCGCATGTACATTTACATCTACTTGCTTTAACCTATGTTTTTAGTTATATCCTTGATCTATTTTTTCTTTATAATTTCCTATGTTGGGGCACAACATCTAAACCACATCTGAATCAAATCACATCTTTTAGGGAAAATCATTATTTATTCTTTGTCAATGATCAAACTTTTCCCTACTAGGGTAAAACTATTTTTATCATGATCAAATCTACTCTACTAAAGTACTTATGATATTCTCTTTGGAGACCCTATTCTAGTGGTGCTTCCCTTCCTAAAGTAGAATGTTCTCTCTTTTCCTTTAATTCTAAGATCTCCACATTAAATCCCATGATGGTAATATTTTAGTGTGTAACTTGTCTTGAGATTGATCAATGTCATAAGCATGTATCTTGTACTCTCGAATTGGGTATATTTATAGTGTGTCCCTTACATTTATGGATTTTATCTTTCCCATTCCTCCTATCTCTAGGGCATATTATACCTTTCTTTGTATTTTGATCATTTATGGTAATCATGTGTGAATCATTAGCTCATCTAGATGCGATTTATTCCATGGGTTAATCTCTCACTTTCTCTCTATTTTCAAGATTCCATCCTTCTCTTTCATCTTAGTATGTCCTCTTGAGGGGGAATTGTGGGTCTGTTCCAATTTATTCTTGACAACTCTTTTCTTTGAAAAGATGTTGATTCACCTGAATGTCTCGCTATGCCTTCTCAAATAAGGGAAAAATGTATACATCCAATTCCTAACACCATTTATGTTGAAATTATCAATCTTACTCAAATTGCACTCAAATGCACATTTTAGGTCAAAATCCATAAAACACCCTAAATGGTTCAAAATTGTCACTTCCAAGTGCCAGTTTAGGTCAAAGTATCCCCAAATAAGTCAATGAATTTTATGGGCTAGCTATCTTTGATTAGATCATTTCAAGTCAAAATGATAATTTCTATATTTAGTGCTTTGCATCACTCTTTTCTTTAAATTCATTATTACACATCATGTACCTTTGTTATTTTGTGTTGGCAACCTCCTAAATGGGAATAAAGCTCCAATGCATCTAACGTCACCTTTTATTTCATCTCCAGTCAAATTACAACCCAATAATATGACATTATGAGCATTTTGATTAATTGAGGACCAATTTTCAAATCATTGCACAAATATTCATTAACCTTATTTAAGGCTAATTAATCCAAATCAAGAGCTTAAGTGGATTCTACATGAGAGTTGTTGAATAATTATTTTTGAAGTTTGATTCCTATTATCTGCATCATCAGGTGACATCATTTCTTGGAAAGACATCCCTAGGCTATAAATGCCACAAATATCTGGATTATGGGTCACTCATGCCTAGTTAATGCCTCCCATGCCTCTTTAATTCTTATTTATCTTGAGGATATTTATGGATTTAATTCCAAATATTAGGATTATCCTCAACCACACATATTCATCTCAAGATGGATGGTTCAAGTTGATCCTGACCAATATCAAAAATCTATAAATAGAGAGGCCATGAACATCATTTTTAAGATATTTTTGGTGCAAAGTTATTATGCTCAAATATATTCAAATCTTGAATATTTTAATGTTATAATGCTAAATTATTTCCAAAAAGATTCATTTATAGGCTATTTTAGTGATTTGGAATGAAGATCCTAGGTTTTATGGAGTGTTCTTGAGGCATTGGAGGAGATTACCACCTTTGTTGACAAAGACAAGGATGCTTGATCAAGGGAGAACATGTTTTTGAACCAAATGGGTATGATTAATCCATTTGGGAAGGTAATATGGTGTTGATTTATTTCATTTGTTTCTTACTATCCTTTGTAATTCCCTTAGGAATAAATAGGCTTGCTTATTTAGTTCTTTATGCATGTTTCATTATTTATAGACTAATGCTTGACTAACTTGGTTTGTAATCCTCTCTAAACCTTGAAGAGGAATATAACCTACTCAAATTATTTCAAATAGGTCATCCTAAGGATTATTAATAACTTGTTCCTTCCCATCCATGATATCTTGGGTAGTGATGGAGGAACCAATAGTGATTTCCTCTTCTTTGGCAAAAGGAAACCATTCTTTAATATCAACACAATATGAAGATTTAACACAATAAATCACCTCTTCCTATGCATTTATAACCTATTTATGGATCTCAAGTTGTATCTAAACTATCATAACCTAAAGTTTCTCCTCAAGGACTAAAATATCTTCAATTTCATTCTCCTTCTTAGTGATGCCAAGACTAGGCATCTTGAAATCAAGTGACTTAGTCCAATGAGGCTACCAAAGAGCTATATTTTCCTCAAGCAAGAGTTCCATTCTCCTTCTTGGTGATGCCAAGACTAGGCATGTTCAAATCAGGTGACTTAGTCCAATGAGGCTACCAAAGAGCTATATTTTCCTCAAGCAAGAGTTCTAAATTTTTATCAACCAACTTATCCTCTTTAGTTTTCCATACCATAGGTTCATCAAGTTAAATGGTGATGGGGTGAGGATAAGATGAACTAATTAGTGGAGGTGGAACATGGAACTCAAAATCAGATTGAGAATGAATTGTAGGGGATTCTTTTGGGAGTTCTTGAGGAAGGGGAGGCAGACCTTGAGCTAAAATAGCTTGGTTTTATTCCTTTCATTTTAAAATCACTTCATTTACATCTTATTTATCTTAATCACTCTCTTGATGAAGGTTATATGGGGTGTATTTAAGGTATTTTATCTTATTTTGGCTCTAAACCTTACATCACACCTTGACTTAACAGTTTCATTCTTGACTCTAACTCTTTAATTTTCTTGGCTAGGTTCTCTTGGAAAAGTCTCTCTTGAATTTGATAAGTATCATCATGAGGATGAGGAGTAAAAAAGGGCTGACATGGAAAATAATAGGTCACTTAAGGAAGGGTGGGAGGGTCTTGCATAGGATCAAGCTCTTTCTCAAATTCACACTCCTTATCTAGGATTTTATATTATTTCTTTCCCCATGATTCCACTAACTTATTATAGCTTAGGATATTAATATTAGGAGTATCTTCTTAAGGTAGTGATGGAATTTTAGGAGTGGATCAATTGTTAAAGAAAATTGGTATCTCCTTGGGTTTGGATTCTCTACCTTATCTCCAACTTGGGATTTCATAGCTACAGGTCACTTCTTGAGGTGGGGATGTAATGGGAGAGGTAAATGAGGGATTAAATTACTTTTAATTTACTAATTATATGAACTTATACATCTTCCTATTTTCAATTTCAATTTACCTATCAATATTTGCTTCAAAAACCAAGTTTGTCTTTCTAACTCTCTCTTCCAGCTAATTGGGGAAGAGATGACTTTGATAAGCTTGATTGGGCTCATGAGTAGGCATAAACTAGGAATAATATCAATCTTTAGGAGGTTTATATGAGCGATAATAGGTTTGGTGAGTTTTCCCCTCATGTATTCTTAGCCTATCTTCCAAAGATGTAATCAAGCCACCTAGATCTAGCATCTCACTTGTGAGCCTTTACCAATTACTTCTCTAAATAGGTGCCCAATCTCTCTTAAATAGCTATAATTAATATCTCACCTTATGAATGAGATAAATAGGAACATATTGACCATGTCCCCTTAATGTATCAAGATATATCATTTACTTCTCATAACCCAAGAGAGTTTGTTTGAAGGTTAAAATGGACTAAGTTAAGAAGTGAATAGGTTGACTAGAAGGAGAAATATATTGAGAAGGTTGGATATAAGACTAATAAAACTCATAAAAAGGATAATAAGTGTCATGTTGGAGCTGGTAAGGATCATGACAATACTAGTAAGAATCATACCAAGGTTGATATGGAATGCTATAAGCTTTGGATATCTCACCAGGTTGTATAAAAGTAATCAACACCAAAATTATCCATGGAAACTCATTGAAAAAACAACACAAAGAAAAATATTACCAACAATATTCAAAAAAAAAATCTACGCTACTTAACCAGTTGATGTAACTTCAAATTCACCATTGATGCTTGAATATATTCTTCCAAAGCCTGATGTGTTAAAAGATAACACCAAAATTATTTCAACTTCATGGAATAAGAGTCCCAAAAATCATGCCAAAAACTATTGTCACTTGGATTTGTACCCTTTGAGGAAATACTCATCTCTCCTCATCCAAGTGGCACAACTAAAACATCTTTAGGCTATGGGTAGCCTAAGAATGAGATGAATCTCTAGATAGGTCTAGTTACCTTGATGTACCACTTGTAAATCATTATTAAACCTAAAATTTATGAGGGAAAAGGAAGAGAAAACAAAAATTAAACTATCATAAAGGAGTTGATACATCAAATACTAGCCATTTGTATGTTACACATGAGAACAAGTGACTAACCAAACATATAATTCTCTAATCTGCATCTTCTCACATCAATATTTAATTATGAGGTTGTGATGAATGTCTAAGCTATGAGGACTAAAAAACATGCCTAGTATGGCACTATTTTAATATACTAACTCACTCAACCTTGAAACATCAATAGAACACTTCACATGAACTTCAATAAGAAGCTTTCCAACTGAAAATAGGTGAGAGAATGAAATAACAATGTTAAGGAAATAAGATATCACTAAGAAAAATTAATCATCTAAGTGAACACACTATGAAGAGTCATATAAGAGGTAAAAATTAGTAGTATTTATTGATCCATGGTATGCAAATGAGTAGGGCTTCACCATACTCAAGTGGAGCATAAGTTACAAAGTCCAAAATGGTTAGTTCTTATAGAACTTGAGAGAGAGATAGGATAAGATATAAGTCCAAAGGTCACAATGACACTTTTAAAGCTAATAAAATAAGTTACTTGTGCTTGATAAAGGAATTTTAAATTGATCATATAAAGTTAGGAATCACGAGTGATACCCCAAGTCATGAAACTCTTAAAATGTGGTGGAGTTCCATTTGTTGGCTCAAAAAACTACATTTATGATTTAGCCCTATTTTAACATCCCAAAATTGACTAGGGAATGGTCTAATGGTTTTAGTAAGAGGTAATTATTTCATTCATTCCTCTCCCTACATTATTTGTAAAAGTGATCACTTGAAATCTCCTAGAAGTGAGCCATCACTAGTTACAGTCATTAAAACTTCTCTTTCACACACCTTTCACACTTGGCTTCCAAAAATGCATCAAATTTCAATGAAAATTCATAAAAGGGAGTGGATGACACTTGTAAGGATCCTTTATGGCCTTAGAGGCATCAATCACACCTTATTGACTGGATAAGATGAGAGATTTTATTGGAAAAATTAGGAGTTCTTCCAACAATTTAAATGGACATATGGAGTTATATTAAGTCTTAATATTTAGTTCAAAGTTTATTTCATCTCTTAAAGCCTCCTAACAGTTTCCCAATGCACAAAATAGTAAATAAAATTAGTTTTATACCTTTTTCATATATATTTCATACAACTCATCATAATGGTAGGGATATTGGCTAAGTAATTTACAATATCCAATCCTTGTTTTCAGAAAATTTTACAATTTTGGTGCATTATCTCTTTCATTTCCTCAAACTAGTCACTAGCAAGGGTTTTGGTGAGTTTATGCTAATTTTACCCTCTTAATATTTATTCATAAATATTGGAAATTGAATTTGTAAAAAAATTCCAAAAGAATGATTTTCAAGACCCTATTTAAATTGTCCAAGCTTCTTAGGTCCCCATGCAAAGCATTCAGGTAGATATGAGCTTCTAAATTTGTATTATTATGTTTTTCTTTCCATTTTCTATAGGCCTAAGTTGTCTTAAATTCCTAGATTGACTTTATCATGGAATAATTTTCATCCAAATAGCTTAGACACATCTAAATTCATCCGATAAACATGTTTTTATAGGGTATAAATCTCACCTACATCTATAAATTAAAATGATCTTTCATTTGGGTATAAGGCTTAAACATGCCTAACATGATTGAATATAACTTTGATGGTTTATAGCACCATTTTAAATATTAATCCTTTTATGAAAGGTCCCTTATGTTTTTATATATGTTTTCTAACTTTATACACCTCCTTTTAAGGTTTAAACAACTCTTGATCATCTCATTTCATCCCTTCTTTCCAAGACTGCAACATTTATGTACAAAGGGAGTACCTTCTATCTAAGATAAAATAGAGGGAACTTCCCCTATTTATCTATTAAAAAAATTTTATGGGATTCACCAAATCATAACAAAAAATAGGCCTTTGATTAGGTCATTAGACCCCAAAAATACATTAAAATCGAAACAAACTATGAAGGAGGTAACTATGTGTATGATAGTCATAGACTGACTGTGTATTACCCTTAGAGAGGGTTTTATGATTTTATAATTTTATTTTATGACCTAGTTATATTTAAATTCCATTTTACAACCCATTTCAATCACTTCTCATTGTAACACTTGTTAAAACCCTTCAATCATTCACCCTATCTAACTAATCAAGGTACTTGACTATATTTCATGTTTGGGTAAGGAACTTATAGGTGAAGTTTAATGGGTTATAATTTGGAAATAATTAATAATCCTTATTGAAGTATTAAAATAATTATTTCATCATTAAACTTGTTCAAATCAAACCTAGAGGCTTTATCCTATCAAGACTAGTCATAAGTCTCTTTTATGAACTATGTTTCCTACCTTAGAGGAGACACTTGTAGGTGATTTTATGTGGATTAGACTTTTAAAATGTTGCATGATCTTCCTTAATACCTTCCAATATAATCTCTTGGTGATTTATACCTATTTTTTTATTATTTTGATATATCCACCTTAAGAATCCCACTCCGTTTACTCTATGTCCCTCACAGTCAACTATAGTTGACTTTATGGGGTCTTGTAGGTGTCTTTCTCAATAAAACTTATGCCATATATCCTATAGGAACCATCTAAGGATTTTATTAATAAAATTTAAGATGATATGTATTTTCATATTCATAAGTATCTATGTTTAAGACCTTAATATACACTTGTAGTGATTCATGGTCTAATGTACATCCACTTCTAGGCAAGATATACCTATAGATGCATATAGGGCTCAAAACATTGCTAACCAACTCCTCCTATAGATGAGCATTTTCATATATGCGGGTAATAGATATAAACTTGGTTGTATGTGATATGTGCATGTTTATGATAAATGAAAAACCCTTACCAAGGGTTAAAATTCACTTTTTTCACTATAAAATATTTAAAAAACTATCAAACTCCCTTCCAACATAGTTAGTCTTCATGAGAGCACCTGTACATGAAGATTGAGTTGTCTATAAGCACATAGCGTGTTTAGGCAATGAATATGATTATCACTTAAAATAATAATGTACCTCCTTCAAATATTTCAATTAACTCCATTCAACTTGTGAGGATTTATAAAAAATCAAAACATCCTCATGTCAATGTGATATCATTTCATAATGATGCCTACAAATGTATCTTCATGCCTACCTAACTGTGTTTATTACATATGATTATAAACTCATGGGATGGTATGTTTATTTAGAGACTAGGATTGAAATGAAAATATATCAATATAACATTGGAAACATGTAAACCAACCTATCTTCATCCTCCAAAACCACTATCAAAGCATTAAGATCCTACTAATGGTGAAAATCTACCTATAAAATAGAATGGTACATTCACTTGAAACTTAAGATGATTTGCATATCAAAACACCTTAAAACACTAAAAAAATCATGGGAATGTTTTGAGGATTGATTAAACATCATCTGAAACCCATCTTAGCAAGTTAATTATATGGAATTTTCCAAATTAAGGCAAAACCTATAAAGTGCATAGATCATAAAGTAAAATAGATAGTCTAACTTCTTATAAGTGGTTCATAAATCATATACCACCATTATTGTACAACCAAAAATTAAATGTAATATTATTGAGTGTAAAATACACTCCCAAGAGCATTTTTCCTGAAACCTATCTTTCTAACCATACCAAGTACAAACCTAAAGGCCATTCATACTTGCCAAACCTAATAGAAGAAGAGAGAAGTGGTTTTATTAATTTTTTGAAGTTTATAATCAAAATAATTACTAAATTAAGTGTATATAATACCGAGGTACACTCCTAAAATGTGCCCAATTATAGGAGTCTATACAATTCTGTACACCTCATTAAATGCTCATTTTTTCTAAGAAAACTAACCTTTGTTATGAATAACCTACCATGTTTCAGTTAGTAATAGATACTAAATAGTTATTAAGACACATTGGATGTTACACCACCTTTTAATCATTCAAATTTCCTTGGGAGGCTGTACAACTCATTTATTCCACATTTTGACTCCTAAAATGACTCAAAAGGACATAAATATTGAAAATGACCTAGACCAAGGATAATATAACATGAAATGACATAAAATGACTTATGATATACCTCATGAAAAAAATATTAAAAAGATTATAAATCTCTAAAGATCATATTTTTTCCTATAGGGGTCCAAATTTGACCTGTAGGGTCAAATTGGGTCAATAGGCATCTCAATTTATTAGAGGTAGATAAGATGCAAGATTGTAGTTTTTATTAAAATCTTTTATCCAATACCAATTTTATAAATATGTGATTTTAGGATCATTTTATTAGTATAGTATGTATTTATTTCCTCATTAACCTTGATGATTCTCGATTGAGACCCCTCTATACATCTAGACTATGTATCTTCATCACCTTTATAAGAGACAATGTTGATCAAGTTTATGAGGGGTGAAGTAGTTGAGTTTAGATTTTATATTTTATAGTGGTGAATATGACTTTATTAGATGGTAGGATCATGATAGAGAGGTGTGATGGGTGATTAGGGAGTGGGACTAGTAATCACACACATTATTAGACATGTTGTATGTTTCATATTTGATTGATTCCATATGATAGAATACTATAAGAGATCCAAGACACTTTGACTTTGTGGTTCATCTTTGATCAAATTATTTGAAGGATTATTGGCCATACTAATAGTTTTTTGACTTACTACCTTGATTGTATTTTTATTTTTCCCTAGTGCTTTACATTAGGATTCATTAGAGGATATTTGACTAGATAGATGATGGTTATTTTGAATTTGGTGATCCCCTAATGCCTAACATGGGGATTCACTAAGGGAATACATTTTTTCATGAGGTCTATGAGTTGAATTTTATTAATTTTGACTTTTTGGATTGAAGGTTATTTGATCATCATTTATGACTTTTTGATTATGGTCTTGGACTATTGTATTTATGGAAAATAGTGTTTTTCTTCATGAAGAGTCTAATGATGCATGTTCATGTTATTACCTATATATGGAGGTGATTGAATGATCATTGATATGAATAAAGGGGTCTTCAGTAGATAAAATTTGTGGAGATAGTATTATGAGGTCAATGAGTGGTGATTGGGTAGCATGGTCATCATAGGGGTTCCTAATAGATCCAATTTTGACATCAAAGAAAATCTCTTCAAGTTTAGAAAAAGGATCCCAAAGAATATACACATTGGGTACAAGATAAGATACACTCTAATAGTCTTCAATAGATAAAACTTGTAATACCTTTGTTATAAATTCATCATCCTGATTGGGATTAAAAGATATGATTGGTGATTGATTGTCATCTAAATTAGAGGTATATTCAAAAAGGTAGGCATAGTCATCATTTGTTGTAACATCTATGAGGTATGATTTTTTTGATGAGGAATATTATTTATACACTAGTTTTGAACACAATCTTGATGTATACAATACTTGTATTAACTCTGATGTATAAGATGTGATACTACTAGTATAAGATTCATTATTCATAAGTAACCTCTCATCATGGGGTTTTTGATGTGAGGATGGGGATATAATGGATTCAACAAAGATAACCACATAAAATGACTCATGAGAGAAGGAAGGACTAGGCTCATTATGAACTGATCCATCTTCAATCATGGATTTGTCAAAGAAGTGGGTATCATGGAAGATGGATATGGTGTCCTAACCTTGGCTTGGAAATGGAAGTGATTGATCATGACAAAGAATGAAATAATGGCATCCATATTATTATTCACCCATAAATGTAGAATTATCTTATTTATTTTTTATTTTGATGTCATCTTTTTTGATGAGGCCTTGAACATAATTTTGGAAATGGCATTGATTATTGGTCAACCCCCATGTTTTCTTATTTATATATATATATATATGTATATATATATATATATGTATATATATATATATATATATGTATATATATATATATATATGTATATATATATATATATGTATGTATATATATATATTTATGTATATATATATATATATATATACATACATACATACATACATACATACATATATATATATATAATAGAGGTTATCTTTATACTAAGAGGGATTAGGATTGGTGGATTAAAATATCATAAAGGTTGATAGACCATCATGCCATTAGTAACTATCTATTGGAAGAGTTATTCTATGGATATAAGAAGATGAGTATAGTTCATCTTTTCACTTTGTGACCTAGATGTGGAAGCATTGGACTTTGGATCAAATTGCTTTTGAGGTGACTGGGTGGGTGGAGTAGTAGAAAAGGTAGCCAATATATGATTTCCTTTACTAGAGTATGTAGGGGTAGATTATTAACTATGAATAGTGGATGAAATATTTGAATGGGATTGGGTGGTGTGAAGACTATCATTTATCTAACATGGATGGGTATGAATTGGAGGTAATTTTGGGTGGATGGGGTCAAAGTCTATAGGACATGTAGTGCTCATCTCAAGGATGTGATAAAGGATTTTATTCCTATTGGTGATGAGGCATTACTCAATCAGGGTATTGACCAAATCTATTTCATATGTCATGGATTAATATGGGAGAGATTATGGGTGATGTGGTTAATGGGCCCCAATCGGTAGGTATGGGGGATTGAATGGAAATACTAAGAGATGACATGGAAAGTGCGGAACAAATTTGGAAAAAGGCTTGATTTTATTTTAGTCTCAACTTTGACTCAGTGATATGAGATGTTTGATGGTATAATAAAATATTTAAGATGACCACTTTAGTACGTGAACTAGACTTTGATGATTTGGATTGGAATCTACTAGGAAAGCTATGACAAGCTTTAGGATTTGATGAGGGATAGACTATCCCAAGATAATGATTTAAACTATGAGTTGAATTGATTTCAAACTATATCAAGACTAAACTGATAGATTTGAATAGGATGAGATGATTTGAGTGATACATTGAAAGTATTTGTGATTATGACTAAAAATTGATAACTTATAACAATAGCTTATAATGAGGACCCTAATGAAAATAGTTATTTTCAAAAGTAGATGAGAGCCAAAGTATGACTACAAAATTTATAGGATGACAAGTATAGACAAGGGAGATGATGAGGTGGACTATGATTGGTATAGTTTGATAATATGGTGGATAAGGTGACTAAACAAGACAAGGTTAAGACAAATGACCAGTTTGGACTAGGGAACTATGTCAAGGTGATGTTTGATTGGTAATGGATAAGGTGGAATTATTATCATAAAATGAGGTATGATTAATGTTAAGGATAAGTGACTAATATGAAATTATACTATGATCATATGTGGATTTAAGAGTTTAAGATATGTGACTGATGGGGGTATGACTGGTGATGGGTGGACGAGACTAGACTAGTATGTGACTAAGATGAGTGGGGATAGGATGATTTTCAAGATGAGATAAACTAAAATTATGTACACAAATTTACAAAGAAAATATTTATAAGAGGATTATATGATTATGATATAAGGATATATAATATGATATGTGAAAGAGACCTAGATAGGTATGTATAGGTTTGGGTAAAAGGCTAACTTGGCTAGAAAATAACACTAGTCTAGAATAACACTCAACAAATCAAGAAAACCACAAACCTAAGATTAGTAAACTAACTGGGAGTGTAACCTAATTATTTCACTATCTAATAAATTCATGGTCGAGATTGTAGGCTAGTGACCCATTACAAAATATCCTAAACCCTCTCAACCTCATTTGCATATGTAGATCACTTAGGAAGTAATACTAACTCCAGCAACAAGTCACCTTTTATGGCTAATAGGTCCTATGCTAGGATATATAGGCTCTCTATGGGATTACCTAATATATGTTAGGTACATTGGGGCCTAGGTCAATGTAGGTTGTTATCTAATGCCAACTCTTACCCTTCACACAAGACCTGTATGGGGTCAACCACTTAGCCTAATGATAATTGTCCTTTATATTTATACTCCACCAAAACATGGATTGTGGATTAGTGCATGGTGGTGAAATATATGGTCATTATCTCCCTAAGAATATGGGAAGATAGTGGATGTGAATTACACATCATGTTACCCCTAAAAATAAAAATGGGAGGGTTTATTAGTGGTTTTTGATCCTTTGAGACTTGTTGTTAGGATTCAGGGAAGAGCATACACCACTATATCCCTCAATTGACACATAAAAAGAAAAAAATATTTAGTAACCAATTTAATTAAATGTGATATATATAATATAATTTTTAAAATTCCAAAATATTTAACAGGCATCATGCAAAGCAAGTGATTAGTAGCTTTAATTTGGTAATCTTAGGGGGGAAACCTACAAGAAAAGATGTTAAACTAAAATATGACTTACAAGTGAAGATGTTAGCAATCCAACAATACCATTAAATTTTCCCTTATAAAAATCACTATATTATTCCAATAAGACTTAATAAAAACACTAAAAAAATCACAATTTTTCACTATAACCTTTGTTTTTAGATGAGGGGCCAAGATGTAATGCTCTGGGGGTGGCAACCTTGAGCGAGGATAAGGGGAAGTGACCGTTATGGGGTTAATGGGTAATTCCTAAAAAATGAAATCAAAAGGAAAAAATTAAGGCAAATTAAAGAGCAAAATCACAACTAGATTGATTAAAACTATAGATACAAAGTTAGTTATATTCAAAATTGCTTCCAAAAAAGCAATAATATAACTAATAAGCAATGCCCTTCCCATCACACTTTGGGATTCCAAATTTTGATAAATATAAATGGATAGGGGACCCATGTGAACATGTTTATTAATTATATGTGTCTTATTAATTCTATGTTTCATGTTATGAGGACATTTATGATAATGTTTATTTGCTTAGACTCTTCCTAAAAAGTCTCATAGGACCTAGACTAGAATGGTTCATGCATCTACCAAAAGGGTCCATCTCTAGTTTTGGAGAGTTAACAGAGAAATTTGCATGAAATTTATCCTTTAATATTAAACATGTTATTTCCATATAAATCTTTATAATACCACATAGATAAATTGTGAGAGTTTATCATCATTCTTGTAATGGTGGAGAATCCTTACTCACTGATTTCACTACATAGTCCCTAAAAAAGAGCTATCCAAAATGTTTATTGATAATCTCAATACTAAATTGAAATATCAATTAAAACTATAGTGTGATAAATCTTTTAATGAAATTATAGAGAAGGGTTTTCAAATTTAAAAACAATTCATTGAGAAGGGGATAATCAAATTATATACCCAAAATAAACAAGGTTAGAACTAGGATAATAATTTTTTGAGTAAACCTAAGGTCTTCAAAAAAAAAAAATTAGTAGGTGTCATAAACTAAAAACATGTACAAATAGTGTAGAAAGCTCCCCCTACTACTAAAAAACAAAATTTCTCCAATATAATTGTACTAAGGGGAACCAAATCCTTGAATGGGACAAAAACATATAACTAGTCTTGTCGTAATGACAAAAATGGTTCTAAAATAATTGATTACTACTAATATGATCACTCTCTCTAAAAATTGACCATTAGATGATAACAAGCCATGCCCTGAGTAATATTGAGAAGACAAATTTTGTCAATATCATAGAGTCAAAGGTAATGACACTAAAAAATATATGAAACTAAGGCACTTCATCCAAGACTTAATAGAAAAAATAGAAATAGAAGTTGAGGAGGAGAGTATAATAATTCAATCCAAGAATAAGTATCTAGGTATATATCAAGATTGAATGTAAAATAAACCAACAAAGGATCAATTTCAAGCCTTCACTTCCAATATAACTAAATATCACTCCATCCCATACCATTACATTAATATCATAAAAATCTAAGGCCCTAAAGAGCTTTCACATTCATCATCCACCATACTTAAAATCAATTGGGTAACAACTAATTATGTAGTCACCACACACATGACAAAATCATGGTTCCTGGAACACCCCCAAAGGACCCATCCACATCCTCATCTCATAAAATCACTATCCCTAATAAGGTATCAAGTTCTTCTAATAAACTATATGATATCATTAAGAAACTTGATAATATTATAGCCCAAATATCTCTTTTGGATCTTCTTAATATGTTATTTGTGCATCAGGAGATACTGAATCAAGTCTTGAATGAACTAAAAGTCCCCAAGGAAATTGGTACAAGTCAATTTTATAATCTAGTGGGTCATTTCTCCCCCTAAAAAAATTACCTTTAGTGCTCAAGATATTCCACCCATAGGACCTCACTATAATTATCCATTATTAATTGAGATTTCCATCACCAAACATGAGATCCCATGGGTAATTATAAATGGATGATCAACCCTAAATTTTTGAAAACTTGACATTATTAAGAATTGAGGGTACTCTAAGTATTTATTTAGGCCCACATTAATGGTAATAAGAGGCCATTTATAGGCACAATATATCTTCCTATAGTTGTGGGACCTATAGTCCACCTAAACCTACTTCATGTAGTGGATGTTGATCTCCCATATAATCTACTTTTGGGATGCCCTTGGATCCACAATATGAGAGTCCTGCCTTTTACCCTCCACCAGTGTCTAAAATTTCCACATTTTAGAATTGAGGTCATAATCTTAGGGGAAATTAAATACTTTTGTAGATTCCAAATGGAAGAATCCAATCCTACTTGTTATTTCCCTAACACCCATAACTCCTCTTATGATCATAAAGTTTTGAAATATATCCACCATAATAATATGGCACCTGATTCATCTGAATCCCTAAATATCACCTATCTTATAATTATATCTAAAGGATGGGGGGAGTTTCAATACATAAATTTTTGTGTTGGAAATATGCCACCATCCCCATGTAGATACACAACTATGAGGCAAGGTAAACTCATTACCTATCAGTTTGGGTCCATGACCTTCACAAGTGCAAGTATGTTATCAGATGAATATTTTAAAGAATTTGATGATTCAAGGATTATTTATAAATATTAGGCCCTTTAATTTCATATTTATAAATACCCCTAACTTTATAAAACACTTTATAACATGACCTATAAGGTCAAAGGACTATAAATAGAAGAACAAGGTAGGCTATAACCCATCAGGGTTCAAGAACATCCAAACCATCTTAGCCTAGGGTACAAACCACTAGGCATTACCCTAAAACCTATCATTATGGATATGTATTTATTTATTTAAGAGTATACTTCTTATGAAGAAGTCAAGACAAAAAATTTCTATAGTCTCTACGAAGACTTGGCTATCACAATTATTTGACCCTACCATTTACACCATCAATGTCTCCCTCCACTACCCCACACTCATATAATAACATTAAAAGAATGATCCATCCTTTGATGTATTTTAGAATGATGATTCCATCATTGAATATATGAGAGTTATATATTTTATGTCATTAGGAAACCACCAAAAAGTATTTTCTATCAATCTAAATGAATCTGCATATTTTGGAAAACAACAAGATTCACTAAATCAAATCAAAGAAGAAGAATATGATGACAATGATATCTCTCCAAATATGGAAGAAATATAGTTAAATCTTGACACATAAGAGTCATATATATAGTTATATGGAGAGCTTATAGAATAATTCTCTTTAGGAGAAGAATTCTTACAACCCCCAACATATCTTTAGGATAAATCACCCTCTCCCATTTAGGAAGTCATAAAAGTAAATATTATGATAAATGAAAATCTTTTAATTGTAAAACTAAGGGAAAATATTTGAATTGTAAAACTAAGGGAAATTCTCATGTCTAAGGAGAAAAAAATCCTCATTGATCTTCTCAAAGAATATATAGATGTATTTTCATGGAGATATTTTAACATGCCTAGGTTGGATCCTACCTTGATATTCCATCACTTGGTGGTTCATCTGAATGCCAAACTATTTAATTAGAAAATCTACAAAATGCACCCCAAAGTAGCATTATTGGTCAAAGAAGAACTATAGAAATTATTGGAATCCATTTTTATTTGACCAATTAACTACTTGAAGTGGACATGTAATATCATTCATATTGTCAAATCACATGGAGAAATAGGAATATGTAGCAACTTTTGAGAAATAACAAGGCATGTCTTAAAGATGACTTTCCCTTACCAAATATCAACATGATTATGAACTCTACTATAGGGTATGAGATGATTTCCCTCATGGATAGTTTTTTGGCTATAATCAAATTGAAATTATTCCCAAAAATCAACATAAGGAAATATTTATCACTCTATATGGGACCTTAAGAAAACTTTTTGGGTTCATAGTCTCTAGGTGAGGCATTGAATTCTACCTACTAAAGAAAAAGCTATTGTTTAAATGCCTCCCCCTATTAATTTAAAGCAATTAAGAATCCTTCAAGGGAAATTATAGACCATCCATTTTATATCATAATTGGAAAATAAATGTCATCCCTTCACCCATATCTTAAATAAGGGATCTAAGTTCAACTAGAACTTGGAATGTCAAAAGGCCTTTGATAATTTTAAATAGTATCTAGTGAAGCCTCCAGTCTTATCACCACCTATCTCAAGAAGGTAATTAATCATATATTTTTTTTACACCTTATGTTATAAGGGCTCTATTATCTTATCATAATTATGAATGTAAAGAAATAAATTATTATTATCTAAGCAAAACTTTAATTTCATATGAGATAAATTACACCCCCATCAAAAAATATTTCCTACTATAGTATTCACCTCACAAAAACTTAGGCATTATATGTTGAACAACCAAGTCAAGATCATATAAAAAAGGGACCCACTCAAATATATGTTATCAAAATCAACCTAAACTAGCAAAATGGCTAAATGGATCATGTTGTTAGGTAAATTTGATATTGAGTATGTAAATAAAAAATCCACTAAGGGGGAGTTAATTATAAATCAACTAGTAGCAACACCTATCATAGACATCAAAACATTAATCATGCCCTTCCCAGATGAATCTATACTAAAAATTCAAGAATCAATGGGATGGAAATTATATTTTGATGGATATTTTTCCATGCATGGGTTGGGAGCAAGGATCCTTTTGATAACTATTATATCTCAAATTTTAACCCTTTTAAGGGTGATTTAATTCCTCTCAACTTGAGTTTTACAATGGGATTGGTCTTAGGTTATGGGTGACCTTCAGGTGGACCAAACCTCTAGGTTATATGACTATATTCCCTTGGTGTAATATTTAGATTCATTACTTTAATTTATTAGGAAATCAAAGGGAGATAAAAGACCTAAAATAAACCTAAGGATGTGATATAGAAAAATAACACCCTCTACTTGACTATCATTTACTTAAGAATAATGATTAGGCTTCAATCTGATTACACTTCCTAAAAAAATGACTTTAAATAATGAATGTTAAACATGGAGGTATTTTAGAATGAATTAAATTAAAGGGTTAGTAAATAGGTCTAAACAAGTAACTAGATAGTAAAAATATACTTTCAAGCTATGGAAAACTATATCAAACTCACCATGTGACCTGAAAGAAGAAAATGCATTTACAAATAGGTATTAAAATACAACTTTGAGAGAGTACAATGACTAATAATAACATTCATAAACCATTACAATAGTACATTAGTTGATAACATGTCAAAAGGTAAGAATTAGATTCATTCATTATTCCAAGGCATATTATAAGTGTTCATTTGAGCAGGGATTCACCATACTCAGTAAAAGGATCCACACAAAGCCCATCAAGGATGAATTTATAGAGAAGATGATACTAGAAGAGAGAAGGCTGTATAAGTGATCCATGAAAAGTGTTAATAAGAGTTAAAATTAATAAGGGAGTTGGAAATATTTTAATTAGGTCCCCAAAGACAAGTGTTACTCTCTTGAAGATGCATCTTCTTCCAAGTGGCATAGGATTTTCATTTAGTTTCTTGACACCTTGGCTTAATTTTAAAAACTTTCCTTCTCTTGACATGGAAATGGACAAATGAAGCACTTTATCATTAAGTCATTTTGATTTTATATATATCTATTCTATGAGACTTTTCACTTTTTTAGGATTTATCCAAACTGACATTGTAATGATTATTACACTCTTAGGTGTCTTGAAGCCCAATTTGTCTTACTACACCCTTCTTTCCTAAATGGATCAAATATTGGTTTCATAATTATTATTGAAAGATATATTCATGGATGGAATATTCATACTTTATTAAACCTAAATCAAATCCTTTATATGCATTAAACACTCACCAAGATATCATTTTTCACCTAAATCTCTCACTTGGCATCAATTCCTTATAGCCATGAAAACACACAAAGCTCCTTGTGTAATAAAATGTATTGATGATATTATAAAAATAATAATGTATTTGAGTACCTAGTATGGTCTCACATATCCATGCCAAAATTCATGGCCCAACTCTGAGTGGAAGTAAACTTATTCACCTGATCTCTCTCTCTAATTAGGCATCTAAGTCTAAACACTAAGTTTTTCTTCAAATTACCTACCACACATTTGAAAAAAATTAAGAAAATGTGATCATTATTCATGCCAAATTTGGGATTTTTTTAACCTTGTGTAGATATTCAAACCAATAGATGGCTAAAAAACTAAACCTTCATGGGCCTTTTACACACTACCTTCAACAATTAGACCTATAAGAGAACTTTCAGGGTGACATATATTTTTTTGGCCTTGATGAGTTTAAAACACATAAATACATCCTCCCAATTGTTTTAATATTCCCATGAGGTCAAAATCCATATTTGAGCTTAAAAACACAAAAAACCCAACATTTAATGACTTTGTATAGGTGCAAGTATAGGGAAGTATCATGGTGAGGGTCTTCTTAGAGTGAGAAAAGATGTCTAGATGATTTTAATATCAATCCAACTCATTTAAAGGTATTGGTAAGATCATATCTCTCATTAGATCATTACTCTTCTTTTAGGCCCATAAAAACATGTTTATCATCTTAATGATGATTCATAAATTATAGGCCCTTAACCAATGAACAAATTCCATAGATCACAAGTGGAAATGTCCCCCTAAAATCTCATAATATATTAGGCTCCCATGAAAATTTTACATATTTTTACAATCATGATAATGTGTTTTTCATGTTGGTAATATTGTGTTTGGTCAGGTAGAGAGAATGCAAGTCTAAAAGTAATATTTTGATGTTTGGTTTTGATTCCAAACACCTCAAAGAGGACTATGACACCCATATTTACTTACTCAAATTATGACCTTTTCCACTTATCTCTATAGATATACTTTAATATCCATTTTCTCATGCTTAGGTTTTTCTCTCATATCAATACAATTGACCTTAACAACTTGTGTTACCTATTTTAGTTACTATTGGGAGAGTAGGAAACCTCATCAAATGTTAATTGAAATTATCACCACATTTTATTGTCTTCATGTTATCATCCTACCTTCATAGACTATTTTATGTGAAATCTATCATATAAAGGCATGTGTGTGTGTGCATTTAGGCTTACTAGGCCTACATAGGCTTCTCAATGTTCGGTATTATCTTACATTGGCATTGAAGACTATATATAAATCATGATAATACATCAAAGAATTATCTCCAAGAGATTTAATTCTTCCTATAGACATCCTTTATTCAAACCAAGTAGGCACCCTTCTTATCAAAATTTTACAAGATTATAGGAGCTAAACTAACTGTGTGTCTATAGGGTTATAGCAAGCCTATTTTTATTACTATTATTTGACATTATTTTAGGTTTATCTGACTTTAAATGACATTTTTTACCTTATATATATTTCTAAACTTCAACTCGACTATGTGCACTACATCTTTTTCTTATGTTTATAATTAATTTGAGTTACTCAGAACAAAACTATAGGTGATCATTTGGGACTTGGATACATTTGGATTTTTAGAACTTAAATTACAATACATTGAGATTGTTAATGACCTTATTATAGTGTTAATAACTGATTTGTCTTCCTCTAATCATATGAAAACTTTTTAGTACATTACACTTTCTCAAACATATATGTTCTACCTCATGTTTGTTCAACACACGGTTGTTAGTGATCAAGAGGTGGACGTGTTTTCAACCATTACCAAATAAGACCTCCTCATTATTCACATATCTTGATTATAACCTATATATATACTGTGTAAACTTTTAGTTGTTATTCATTTTAGCTCAAAACCTTAATCTTCTTAAGCTTGCCATTCTATCTATAGGTGTCCTTAGAGTATCTTGAGAGTTAATTTTTTTAGGTCACACCTTTTCCATTAATGTTGATGCTTTACAAATGTTATGAAACAAAATTTCCCTTATCCTTTACTCCTTCAACTCTAATATTAGTTCATGGTTTAAAACATTTTCTCATGAAAAGAGAACTACATATTTGCAGATCTATAGGTCTGCATTTTCATGTTTTAGGACTTTTTACCATGCATTTGAAGCCATTTGGTATAAAATAAAAATATCCATTGTCTTCCATGACCTACTCATTGATATTATGTCCTTTAAACAATATTTAGAATGCAAATTTACCACCTTTGGTTGAAAATCATAATCAAAATTTGTGATCATAAAATTCTTCCCTTTTCAATGCTTATAATTTTGATAATAAGAATTGAAAAGGGAAGAATTTTTTTATCATATCCTACGGTAGCCAAAAAATTGGCTAACATATTTGGCTACCTCTTATGCTGGTATGCTTGTTATGCCCATTAGATGATTAGCCTAGTCTACCCATTGGGCAATGGAATCACTTGCACTTAAAATTAAACATGAATTGACCTTAACCATGACAAGATAATTGACTTAACCTCCAAACACACACAAAACACAAGAAATACATAAATCAAAGAAACTAGACAACACACACTTATCCCAATACACTTAGCGAAAATAAAACAAAGACTATTATGTACAACTAACTTACATACTTTCATCTTCTACGGTCAAATTTAAAACCTTTTATATCAATTAACTGATGAGATGAATAATTTTGTGTAAAAATATTCCCTTTGAGTATATCATTTTATTCATCATGCTTCTTACTTGACAACATGACTGGCATACTCTCAAGATCTCCATGAAAAAAAATCAGACCTTTTGGATTCATTATCATGTCCATGAGTTGGCTATGTGAGTCAAGGGAAAAGTCAAACTAATCCAAAGATAGGATACTTTTCTTAACAAATAACATTCTTATTTAATCAATAGGTTTCTCCTTCTTGATATCTTTAAAACCTTCACTTGGAGAGTTATCATTTTAAATGAGAATGTTAGCCATGTCATCAAGGATATAGTCAATATTAATTTTTTCTTGCCCAACTATAATATTGTCCTCTTTATCAAATTAAATAACATAATACTCACCATATATATCCCCATAGTCTAGTTAAACCTATTTGTGATGGATGATAAAACTTGTCGGCTTGGTGAGAGCTTAAAACTATTCATTCATAACTTCTTATGGTGATAGCTTACCAACATCTTCAAAATCATTAAACATGTCCAAGTAAGACCTCCACATGTCTTATAATTTTTATTGTAATCACTCATGAAGTTAAAAATCATCTTCAACAATGGTAATTTCCTCAAACATTTTCTTGTGCATCCTTTTATCATGTTCCTTGGCCATGCCAACATCATTAGCCTTTTCCTCATGAACTATATATCTAATATCTAAGATAGAGTAGAATCTTTAATTTTTTTCCAAAAAGGAATATTCTTATTTATCAAATAAAAAGATAACAAACTCAATGCTAACATTACCTTTCTCTTGAATAATGATATGTTGATCAGATGTTTCACATAATGGTGTAGGCTTATGCCAAGGATGCAAGATCTCTTTTTCAAGGCTATATTGATCTTCCTCCTCCATGAATAATGGAAGTTCATATGTCCACTTGAGATATAACACATAATTATTTTATTTCTCTACAAGATCTTAATTTTATTCTTATTTCTCAACCTCTAATCCATACCAATCAATCTGACCCACTTGATCATTTATGACCTCTTAAGGACTCTCTAATTATTGTCTAAAAGGTATAGGTTCATCCTCATCCTTAAAATCTAATTTTTACTCTTTTCCACTAAGGGGAGTTCCATTTATTTATTATTCATGATCAATATAATCTTCTTTTGAAAAACACTATTTAAATTCACCTACAACAATAACACCTTATCTGTCTAAGATAGCCACATCATCATGTTTTCTTAGTAAGTTCTCCATCTCAATTGAATGTCCATCTGATTCCCTCATTATAATTGATTCTCATTCATTGAAATATTTGTTGAGAGGGAAATAAGCCTAATTATATTACTTGAAACCTACTAAATTATCATTCCAACTTGGTATTTTGAGAGACTTAGGCTGGTTAGATGCTTCTTGGATAGTTGAAACATAAATAGTAGGTGAAGGAATTAGTAGGCTTGTATGCTCTCTTGAATTTAATTGAAACAATATTCCTCCCTCTTTATCTTTAGTTTACAAATGAAAAACATCATTATAACTTAGAATAAATTTTGGTTTATCTTTTATTTCTCATCTCTATTAACATTGGATAAGTATAGTAGAAGATTCACTCTCTAGGATACACATGACAAAATCAGGATTCATGGTCCAAGAAGGTCTCCAAGGTGGAATATTTTTGGGATTTTAAGGAAGAATTAATGGATTTGGGGTAGACATAGGATTATATTGATGGATACAAGCCTTCCAACTTTGGATTATAGAGCTAGAGGATTCATTAAGAGGTTCATTTAGCTTATTTTGATCTTGTATTGTAACTTGGGGGAGTTTGGTAGCAAAAGTAGGTTAACTTAGGATAAGAGGAGGTATATAGGACTGATTGGATTTATATTTCACATGTTTCCATCTCATTATATTTTCTTAATATAAGTCCATCAAATTTATAACCTCTAATTTCTCATTGATTGGATAATATTCAATTTCAACACCTGTCCATACTATCCAAAAACCTTAAAATATCTCTTTCACCAATTGAATGAGATAAGTAGGAGAATAAAAACCATGTTAAACTTATCTATCAGTATTTATTATACACTTTATAGGATATATAATAGCTTGTTTGAAGGTGAGTAAGACTAAAGAAGTAAAAACATAGGTTTGATAAGGTTGATTAGAGAGATAGGTCAATTGTTGTTAAATTTAACAAGTAGTTGTTTGAGGACTAATTGAGGATAAAACATGAACACTATTAACTTGAAAAGACTGATATGAAGGTATAAAATAAATATGTTGATCATATGAATGATTATACATACCAATTTTATGATTTTGAGGCACTTGAAATTCCTATACCAACTGAGATTCATTTGGAGTCACCATTAGTGCTTGAGTTGTTGCCTCCAAAGGCTGATATGTTGAAACATATTGAGGTTTTATCAATTATTTACATAATGTGGCCAAGAGTATCCATGATTTTATTTATATACATGTTTCTTAATGATAAAGTGCACCTTAGTGATCATGCATAGACCTTGTAGTGTTTTCTTGGTTAGGTAGGTTGATGGATGTTGGTGATGAGTTAACCATGTTTGAGGGATCATCTAATGGGTAAAATAGTTCTTGGTGTATTTGTGTAAGTGAATGGAATTCATTTGAATAGTCTTGTGAAGGTCTAGGTTCTCTTACTCATCTTGGCAAAACTTCCTAAGTAAGCAGATGGATGATGTCAACATTTGCACATGTGAATGTGTCAAAATAAAGTGGTAACATGGGTTTGTTCGTATTTATGCCTAGATAATGTGTTCAAAATTTAAGTTCTTAACATGATGTTTATAAAAAGTTATGGTAGTGAAAATTTGGTCTCTCAAGCAGATTTCACTAGTTTCCATAGTCAAATTTGAATTAAAAAGTGATCATTGGAATTCAAATATTTGAATTTACAAAGGAAAACTAGTCTACATTGTTTTGTTAATAACTTTTGATGATGGAATAATTTATGGTGGTATAAAAATAAAAGTGGTAGATAACTTCAATGAAAATCTAGGGAAAATGATTTAGAGGTTTGTTGGTTGTATTCTTGAATTTATTGTTGTTTTAAGTTGATCGAGGGTTTGACTATCTTCTGCAAGTAACCCAAGAAGGATTTTTGAGTTTTTATTAATGGTGTTTAGATTTTGTAAGGTGAATTATCTATTGTAGAGTGTTTTAAACTTCCTTAGGATCATCTATATGGATTTTATGGGTTTGACCAATCCATCTTCAGTATGATCAATTTCTTACAAGTTGATTATTGGTTCATTCATGGTGGTTTCATATACAATTCAAATTATTGATAGGTTTTGCATTTGAATAGTTGTGTAATTATGAATTTAATCACTTACGAGTATATTACGGGTCATATGGTGAGAAATTATGTGCTTTGAAGTGGTATTTTATTCCTAGTTTTTCTTGGTGAAGTGCTAAAAGGATGAATAGGTCTCCATGGACCTATAAGGTATTATTTGTATGAACAAATATTTTTCCATGGCTTCTATCTACAAATCCTATGCTTTGTATTCTCATAGAGGTTGTTTGAGATATTCTAAGATAGGCCTCATTTAGACCATACTAAATAATTTCTCCCTATAAAATCAAATTCATTTAAGAAAATATTTTGTTAATTATCTGAGTCAAGTTAAATCCTAGATCTAGTTGTTGCATCATAGAACCTAGAGGTTGCATCCTTAAATAGTTTGCTACAATATTCATTATACCTAATATTTGTCTAGAAACCTATTGACCAAAAAATTATGGTATCAGAGCTAGCCAGAGCCATCATATCTACTATCTATTCCAAGTAATCTCTTAAGATATATTATTGCTTTGTGATTTGTCTTTGGGATTTATTGCATTGAGTTCTTCCTATTTATGTTATTGTTATTTTGGGACTTTTATCTCTACAAATCTCCCCTTTTCAAAAAATCCTCACTTTCAAAATTATTCTAAGCCAAAAATGGGATTTGAAAAGGTTTAGTCTCTTTCTGATGCTTATGAAATATTTATTGAAGGCACTATAGAGGGATCATATGAATTACCACCTATTATTCTAGATCAAATCCCTAAAAATTCTAAGATCTAAATTACTAAGGATAATCTTCAAGGTTCCACCTAGATATACAAACCTCCCATAGTAAAGGACAAAAATGTTTATAATAAATCTAAGTTAATTAAGTCTAAGGTTGTTTATAATACTAATTTTATGAGTTTCATACATCCATGTATTAAGTCTTTATAACTTGCTTTAACATATAAGCCTAATAAGTCTTTCCAGATAAAATTTCTTCCTTTGTTACCACTTGCTTTGATTGAATTTATCAAATCCCATAAAGATGTTAAGTTTGTTCATTTTAGTATGATTCATGTGTATTTCATTCCTCTTATTCCTAATAACATCAAGCTAGTTATGTATCTATATTTGATACCACAATTTTTTGGTCAATAGGCTTCTAAAAAAATCCCATGGCAGTAGGTAGGGGTTGAATGGCTATGCCTTTGATATTAATTTAAATAAAGATTGAAATACTTATTTAAAAGGTTTTTTATTCATAGGTTACCTATGGGGAATTTGAAGAGAATACAACTTAAAAAACTTACAAAGCTTCTCAAACTTTTGATGATCCTAAACTAACACAAACCCTTTATTTATAGTAAGAGAGGGGTCCTACCCAGGATCTTTGCTTGGGTGAGGTTTGTCTCATTATTAATTTACTTTTTTTAAAAATATTCTACCTCATTACTAAAGACTTAAAGATTTATTTAATTTGATAGAAGATTATTTCATTTATGGTTGAGGGTCCATTACTACTTCTACTTCAGTTATTAAATCATCAATTATGATTTGATGAAAATAACCTTTGTACTAGAAAGTCTGGCATATTGTCCTTTGGGGTTCATCATGAGGTATAGAGTAGATGGCCTATAAGGAAAATTAATATTCCCATGCCAAGTTTCTTCTAATAATTATATGAATAATTGTTTATTCATCCAAGGCTTCATCAAGATTTATCGTAGTAGGTCCTAGGTCTTGATTAAAAGCATATGCCCAATTATTGTCCTAAAATATCTAATGACCCATATTAATAGCCTAATTATGATTAGGTCTTCTAATTAAATCACATAGATGAGTTAATTGATGATATTGGTTAACCTATGAATATATATTTGTCCATGGCTTTTGTCTACATAAATATCAGCAACTCCTATGATTTATAGTATCATAAAGGTTGATCGAGATCTTCTAAGATAGGCCTCATTTAGACCATAATAAATAATTTATCCCTTGTATATGTTCATTATTATATTAAAATCAATTAAAATAATCCTACAATCTAATTTATTTTCCTAGACCATCTTTTTTTCTATGGTTCTTTTCTTTAAAAGTTAAGAACCTTATACAATCTATCTTGATGATGAAATGTGGTATATGCATAATTTTTAAGGAAAATTTTTTGATACACTTTTCTATAGAATATATTTATTTTTTTGAAGAAATCCATTTTAGGACATCATCACTAAAGACACCATTGACAAACTCACAAATATATTCTTGATTATTATCTACACACACCAATATTCCTCCCCAAGCATGATCAAAAGCATTAGATTATACAATAAACTTATCAAAATTGGGAATTGACAAATCAAGAATATTTTATACCTTAGATTTGATTTTTTGAATAGCCTAAGAGTGCTTAGAATTCTATTTAAAAACATTTTTCTTTTTTAGTAATTCTTAGAGTATGAAGTGATCATTCCCTGCATCTTGATAAAAACTATTAAGATAATTGAAAATTCCTAAAAAATATTGATGTTTTGGCTTATCCATAATATCAAGGAATTCAATAAAATTTTATTTTATATTTGATTACACTTGTATTCCCAAAAAGTTACATTCTATTTTATAAAGCTAGACCTTAGTTTTTTAGAGAACAATGACAGCCTTAAAATCTATATCAGATAAGATTTGAAGATGCTACAAATGTTCTTCAAGAGTCATACTAAAAATAAAAATATCATCAATATATACGCAAATCAAATATCATGTTACTATGAATATGTCATCCATATGTGCTTGATAGTATGTAGGAGCATTCATTAATCTAAAGGGCATGACTATCCATTGGAAATGACCAAAAGGACAACTGAAAGTAGTTTTTTCACAATCAAATTATTTAATTCTTATTTGATAAAATCTTGATTTACAATCAAATTGAGAGAAATATTTACATTTAGAAACTTTCTCAAGCAAATAGGATTTATCTAGATTTGGATATGGATATAGTTCTATTATAATATTTAATGGTTTATAATTTATGACCATTCTTTTCTTTCCTCTTTTCTATTTAGAATGATTATTTACCATGAAAGCATAGAAACAATAGGAATAAGTATACTTTATAATGAAGCCATTTTATTGAAGCTCCTTATTCTAATTTTCCATATCTTTGTAAACATGAGCTGAGATAGGGATATTTTTGCCTATCTTCATTCTTTTTTCCTCCTGTATCTTAGTTTCCATAATAGGCATAGATTTTCCCAAAAAATTTAGGATTATCAGAATAAATGTTTTCTCTAATTTTTAATCCTATGGCTTCAATTTTTTGGAGGACTTCATTATCAGGAGTCTGACTCATAGAACTAGGAAATTTTTTTGTAGCATAAACTAATCTTGGAATTCATATTATCTCATTATTAATGGTGAAGAGAACACTTTTGGGAGTAGATCCATAGGGTGAATATTTGTCTGTAAAATATCCTCTTAATAGTATGTCTATAAGCATTTTCTCATGAGCAAAGAAATCACAAGTAAAAATCTTAAATGGCTATTGATGTTTATATAGATTGCAAGTAAAACTATTACTTAGGACATCTAGGATTTTATAAGACTATGACTTATTTACTTTCTACCAATACTTAATCAAAGGAGGTTTGGAAAAAGAAAGAGATGCACTAGTATCAACTTGAGAATTGATTAATCTTCCATTTATTTCAATAGTGATGAATTGAGCAAATATTCCATTTAGTAATTAGGTTAAATAAACTATTTATAGTTTTTCTAATGCAAGTATAGTAGTATAATAGTTTACATTTTCAAGGATCATAAATATGAATATGAATAGGTTCTTATTATTTTGGTTCACCTTCTTCTTCTATTTTTTCTTTTTGTATGAATGGTCTACGACATTCTTCTTCATTTGGGAAGACATAAAATTCTTTATGAACTTCTTCTTCATCTTCCTATTAATGATTAAAATTTGAAAATGGATCAAAATTATTAAAATATATATAGAATTATTTATCAAATCTTAGAGCTTGTATTTCTATAGGTTTATCTCTATAAGTAAACTTATTCTTGATCCATGAATCACTAGGCCTAAAAGAACTTAGGAATTGCAAAGGAATAACATCGAGCTTATTTACAGAAGGTGGCATATGATGCATGTTAGGTTGTCTACCTCTATTGGTTCTCCTTTTGTCCTTTTGAGGATATTCTTAATTTTCTTGATGACCAGAAGATATTTTTCCCCATGATTCATATTATAAATCTTCTCTTGGAAATCTTGATCAATGAGATTTGCTCCAAGGTCTCTACATATTTGTTCGTGGTTTTTATAACTCGTCTGTTAGTGATTCCAAGTAAGTTTCATCTTGAAAATAATCATTTTATTCATCAAATATTTCTCTAATAATGGGTTTAAAAATATCTTCTTGATCATATAAATATTCTTGTTCATCAATAAGATCCCACCACACTGTTGTGTTGGAGGATTAGACTACTTTGATGGATTTTTATAGGAAAATTGGGGAAAAATGTGACCAAGGTTTTCATATATATATATATATATATATATATATATATATATATATATATATATATATATATATATATATATATATATATATATATATATATATATATATATATATCAATGGATTTTATTATAAGGTGGTCATATATTGTGATACCTCCAAAGGAAATTATGTTGTGGAGAATAATAATGGGGATGAGGGAAAGAGAGATATAGAAATGTAAGATAGGTTTGATGCTCTCTTTGATGCTTTTTAGGCACAACAATTTGTGTAATCAAAAGGGTTCAATTTCAAGAAAGACTGGAGTAATATGAGATGCTTGGTGTTTGATAATATTTTAAATAGTTTTGGTATCAAATATGAGTTGCATAGATTGTTGGTGTGCAAAATCAATGAAATCAAATAAAGACATAGTAGATATGGTAAGACCTTTGATATCAATATACTAGATAACTTTATTGATAAAATTATAAGGTAGAGCCTCAAAAAATTTGATCTTAATAGTGTTATCACTAAAAAATATATATTCATAAGCCAAAGATCTAAATTACTTATCAAATTGCTCAAACTACTTCAAGTTACATAACTACATTTTCATAGGCCATTTACAGGTTTTAATATCTTTATTTCCATTTGGTGGAGCAAACTCACTAATTAACATATGATATAAAGATGAAGAGGATTAGGTTGTCTATGTACATGAATTTCCTAATCTTGATCTATCATGGAATTCCACCATTTTTGTTTGATTCCCCAAAGATATTTTGATGCAAACTAGGTTGTTATGGGAGGATCCAAATTAAAAACAACATAGATGGTTCTTATAGAATTACACCATGTAAATATTTCATTCAAGGGATTTAAAATGTCATCTATATTTAGGTACCATGGTTGTAATGGGATATGTGTTCTTTGCATCATACTTATAGCTAGAGATTTTGAATTTTTAGATGGATGAAAACTACTGCTAAAATTTATAGAGGTGATTCCATAAGGTAAAGGAGGTATATCTCTAATTTCTTAAATTTTCACCTTATCATTATTATTTTCAATTAAAATACAATCTATACTAGATTCTAAATAATTCAATTTATAATCTATATCATTCAACTAATTATTGAAGTCACCAAGAGACTGATGGATAGTGTTGACCTTATCAAGTGTAGGGGATACATAATTCAAGGTCTGATCAGTATCCTTTTGAACATCATTTTAGGTTTGAATAATTTATTGGGTATGGTATTTAATAATTTTTATTCTTGATAGATTATTTCATAAATAACAAATTATAAGGTAGAGCCTCAAAAATTTTGATCTTAATAGTGTTATCACTAAAAAAATTATATTCATAAGCCAAAGATCTAGATTACTTATCAAATTGCTCAAACTACTTCAAGATACATAACTGCATTTTCATAAGCCATTTATAGGTTTTAATATCTTATTTCCATTTGGTGGAGCAAACTCACTAATTAACATATGATATAAAGATGAAGAGGATTAGGTTGTATATGTACATGAATTTCCTAATCTTGATCTATCATGGAATTCCACCATTTTTGTTTGATTCCCCAAAGATATTTTGATGCAAACTAGGTTGTTATGAGAGGATCCAAATTAAAAACAACATAGATGGTTATTATAGAATTACACCATGTAGATATTTCATTCAAGGGATTTAAAATGTCATCTATATTTAGGTACCATGGTTGTAATGGGATATGTGTTCTTTGCATCATACTTGTAGCTAGAGATTTTGAATTTTTAGATGGATGAAAACTACTGCTAAAATTTATAGACGTGATTCCATAAGGTAAAGGAGGTATATCTCTAATTTCTTAAATTTTCACCTTATCATTATTCTTTTCAATTAAAAGCCAATCTATAATAGATTATAAATAATTCAATTTATAATCTCTATCATTCAACTAATTATTGAAGTCACCAAGAGACTGATGGATAGTGTTGACCTTATCAAGTGTAGGGGATACATAATTCAAGGTCTGATCAGCATCATTTTGAACATCATTTTAGGTTTGAATAATTTATTGGGTATGGTATTTAATAATTTTTATTCTTGATATATTATTTCATAAATAACAATCATCCAAAAATCCTAAAAAATCTGCCATATGTGAGAAGACTAAGTGGCACTTTTTAGCTTCAAAAGGGTCATATAGCATCCATAGAAATAACTCCAACGTAGAAATTTTTAAGAAATCATAACTAAATAAACCACTAGAAAACTCATAGATATATTCTTGATTATTATCTACACACACCAATATTCCTTCCCAAGCATGATTAGAAGCATCAGTATATACAAATAAACTTATCAAAATTGGGAATTGGTAGATCAAGTAGTTGTTTTACCTTAGCTTTGATTTTTTCAATAGCCTACGATATGTGTCTTAAGACCTTTTTAGGTGAAATTGATCTTATTATATTTATAATGTAATCATTAAGTTTTAATTTATGACTTATGACTGACCAAGTAGATGGTGATCATGAAGGCTCTATAAAGAGCATAAACAAAGATGAAGGTTTCTAGAGTTGATAAGTAAAGAATAGATAAGAGTGAGCATGTCTAGTGGATATATTGAAGGGAAGATAAGTTTAAGGGATATGTGTGTGGAATATATTTCATATCTCTAATGTTTTACAGTGTTATGTTAGGTTTCAAGATTAAGTATGAGTGAAGAGGTGTAAAGCGATCCAAATGGTTATTTTGGATACATTGCTTATGTATGAAGGCTTGAGAGAGTGTGAAGGATCGAAGAGAGTTGATATTAACTATTTATCCACCATATTAAAAGGAAATAAGATATTTAAAGGTTTTTATATCATAAGGTTTTATGTGGGTGCTCAAAATCTATGACAAGTGGGTGCTTTGTCATGCTTAGGGGTTGGTGTTCCTTGTGAAGAGAGTGCTTCACTAAAGTATATTATTTTTAAATCTATTATAGGATTGTAGTCCACTTGTTTATATATTTGAGACTATTTTTTTATCTTACATGAGGGTTTCCCACATAATCCATGTGTTATGGGTATTGAACTTACATAGTTTCCTTTATTCTTTGTAATAATTAGTTTATATGCTTCATGATTGCTTTTGTTGATTGGTTAAGAGTTTGAAGTTTTGAAATTGTAACTAAATTTATTGCATCACTGACATACTCCCCTATCATTCATTTTACCTCTAATAATTGGTATCAAATTCATACATTTTTTTTCAATTTTAAGAACTTAAAGGTGATCATAGGTAGAATGGATGACAAATAGGTTGAGACATATCTTCAAGGTGAACTAGTATGTGCCTTATTAGAGATCAAACATCTAGAGGAAGAGAATGAAATATTGAAGAACAAAAATGGAATTAAAAATTCATATCTGACTTCCTAAATATATTTTAGGATTAATGCAAGCATTGATGGTGTGAAGACATAAATAGATAAACTAGCAACAAAAGTCAAGAATTAGTAGGACATGATGCATAAAGGCCTTAGTCAAATATTGGATCATTTTGAAGGTAAATTTATGACATATATAGATGTACTTATATCTAAGTAAAAGTAGAATCCTAGCTCTAAAAAGAACCTAAAGATGAAATTCTTGTGTTTTTTATGGTCAAGTAAAAGGAATGTCTAACATGAATAACTATAATTCTATTTTTAATGGATACTATTACACTTGTAATCAATATGGTCACAAATATAATAATTTTACTTTCTTTTCAAAGAATATAAATGGGGTGCTATGTTACAAATGTAAAGAATAGGGACATATAACTAAGTACTACAAAAGGGCCTACTAGAAAAAGGACATAAAAGTCACTGACACCATCAAATGGTTTAAGGAAGATAAATCTAAGATTAAATAAAGGAAGTATAATTTAGGTTGTGTACCAAAGGAAGAGTCAATGTTTGTTCAAAATTATTGGCATACCCAAGAGGATGAGAATAAGAAATGGTACATAGACATTGGATGCTCAAGTCATATGACAAGAGACAAGTGCAAGTTTATCTCTCTAAAAAACATAATTTAGATTTAGTAAGATTTGGTGACAAATTTTACTAACATAATTGGCAATGGTTTTGTAAGTTTAGATAATAGTCATAATAGAACTAAAAATGTTTTATATGTAGAAGGTTTGAAAAAAAATATTCAAGTGTTATTCAAATGTGTAAGTAAGGAAATGTTTTGAACTTTCATGATCAAGGATGTGAATTGAGAAGAGCCAAGTATGGCTAACCAATTACAAATATTCACAAGGTAGATAAAAACTTATATGTGTTCTATGAATATAAAAGGGAGGAGTGCTTCATGAATACATTAGAGGAAAGGTGGATTTGCCATAGAAGACTTAGACATCTAAATTTTTACAATTTGGTGAGGATCAGATCAAAAGGATTAGTGAGTCATATGCCTAAAATCACTAAGATTCCTCATATTCTTTGTAAGGCATACCTTCATGGGAAGCAAACCAAAAGAAGCTACAAATATAAGTAGAATTCCACCATAGTACCATTGAAATTAATACACACTAATCTATGTGGACCTACAAGAACTCAAGGTATTCAAAGTAATATCTATTTCATGTTATTACTTGATGAGTTTACTTAGATGACTTCGATATATTTCCTTAAAGATAATTCAAAAGCTTTTGAAAAGTTTAAGGAATTCAAATCTCTTTTTGAAAATGAAAAAAGATCAAAAATAAAGTGTGTGAGATCAGACAGAGGAGGTGAATTTTAGTCTTATAAGTTTGATACATTATATAAAGATCAAGGGATTAGAAGATAGTATCCTACTACTAAGACACCCCAATAGAATGGGGTAGTTAAAAGGAAAAATATAACTATCCAAGAGATGAGTAGAACCATGCTTCAAGATTTTAAATTATCAGATGGTTTTTCAGAAGAGGCTGTTAATACATCAACATACATCGTAAATTCATTCCAAGTTAGTGTAAATGGTAATTAGTCTTCATATGATATATGGAAAAATAGTTTAGCTAATGTCAAACATTCTAGAGTGTTTGGGAGCAAGTGTTTTATCAATAAGGATGAATATAATCTTGGTAAATTTGACTAAAGGTATGATGAGGGCATCTTCTTGGGTTATTACTTCATAATTTTTATTATAGATGCTTCAATAAGAGACTTAAAAAGGTTGTTGAAATTTCTAATGTAAGAGCTAAAGAGGTAGGTAAAATCAAGAAACCTAACTTGCAGACAAATGAAATTAAAAAGAACCTTAATTCAAATAATGAAGGCATATTTGATAAATTAGATGATGAAAAGGAAGAGGTAAGAAAAGACACTAAATCTCTTTCTAGAAGAATATATAAGGATCATCCAGTTTCCTAGATAATTAGAGATGTGAATGTTAGTCTGCAGACTAGAAGGAAAATGTTGACTAATCAAAATCAACAATACATAACTTTGTTATCCAAAATTAAACCTAAAACATTCTTAGAATCTTGGAAAGATGAAAATTGGACATATGCAATGGATGAGGAACTTGATCAAATAGTAAATAATGAAACATGGGATTTGGTACATAGGGCAAAAGATAAAAGTGTGATAAAAACTAAATGGGTATTCAAAAACAAGATGAATGAGAAAGAAGAGGTCATAATGAATAAGGATAAAGTAGCATGTAAATGATATGCTCAAGGTAAATGGATATATTTTGATGAGACAATTGCTCTTATGGGAAGAATGGAAGATATTAGACTCTTTTTATTATATAAAAGCTTCAAAGGTTTCAAAGTTTACCAAATAGATGTGAAATATTCCTTTTGAATGATAACTTGGATGAAGAGGTCTATATTGAGCTACCTAAAGGTTTTTTCATGGTAATTAATTAGGATTATGTTTGCAAACTAAATAATGCTTATGTGGTTTTAAACAAGCTCTTAGAGCTTGGTATAATAGATTAGATAAGTATCTATTGAGCCAAGGTTTAAAAAGAGGGGTAGTTGATAGTAATTTATACATGAAGATAGATGTCACTCATCAATTACTTATGTTAATCTATGTTGATGATATAGTTTTTGGATATGACAATGCTAACATGAGTAGAGAATTTTTAGATGTTATGAAAACTAAGTTTGAAATGTTAATGTTGGGAAAACTTTATTTTTTCTTAAGATTGTAGATTAACTAACTTAATATAGGAATATTCGTTTTATAGTTAAAATACATCAAGTACATGATAAGGAAGTTTTACATTTTTTATTGTAAGCCAATAAGTACTCCAATTATCATAGGATGAAAGTTAAGTAAATAAGGTGACTCACCAAAGGTTAATCAATCCTTATATATATCCATGATTGGGAGTCTTTTGTTCTCTACTACTTCTATCCCTAATATCATGCAAGTACTAGAACTTATAGGTAGGTTTCAAGCTGATACTAGAGAATCTTATTTGAAAGAAGTCAAAAGTATCTTGAGATATCTTAAGATCACCATTGAATATGGTTTATAATACCCCAAAAGTGAATAATTCAATCTAAAGACTTACACTAATGAAAATTGGGTAGGATATGTGGATGATAAGAAGATTACTAGTGGTGGTGTTTTCTTTATGTGTTAATTATTAGTGTCTTAGTTAAGCAAGAAGAAAGCCTTTGTATCCCTACAAACTTTAGAATCTGACTATATATATGTTACTTCCTATTATACATAGGTAATGTGGATGAAGTAAACCTTGGAAGACTATATGGTAAGATAAAATAGACCTTGTCCTATCTATTGTGATAATACTAGTACAATTAATATCTATAATAATCATATTATGCACTCAAAAAATAAGTACATTCTTGTTAAATATCATTTCTTAAGAGAAAAAATTAGTAATCAAAGTGTTAAGTTGGATTATATGCCTATAAAAGAATAATTTGTAGATATTATGACTAAACCATTGATAAAAGAAACATTTGAATATCTAAGACAAAGTTTACGAGTAATATAATTATCTTTAATTCATAATAATTTCATTGGTTAAGAGGGAAAAACAAGTTAATGAGCTTGATCCATAGGTTTATGATGAAAATCTTCAAGAAATCTGTTCAGGGACATTAGTCCTACAAGCTTGTTTTAGTCAATTTTTGATTCTTGGTTTAGAAGATCAAAACATGAATAATGAAGGTAAGATTGATATGTAGTGTGGAGAAGACTTGTAGAAGTGTATTTCATGCATTTAGATGTGATAAACTAGTCATAAGAGTCATTCATGACCATTTGTTTCATTTGACCATGTTATTTAGTATTCACTATCTAGTGTGCATTAATCATGAAAAATTAATGCATTTGAGGTATATTAACCTAACCAAGGGTAGAGGAAAATTGGATTTTATTTTTACATGTGTAAAAAGTGTTGAGGAGGTGGTAGAAGGCTTTCATGATATTTTAAGGTTTTTTGGCATAGTGATTGTTATGTGCATAGGGTTTGCATGCATAGTTTGACTGGTTCTAGGTGTCAAATGAATATTGATGAGTGTTAAATATGCTTTTTTTAAATATAAAGGTGTCTTGAAATCATATAGGTTTTCTGAAGTAGTTTTAGGGTTTGAAGATATTTTGAGTGAAAGTTGAATATTTTTGAATCTTCTTGGCAATGAAAGTCCTTGCTTAAGGGCTAGCATGTCAAAAGACATTTCATGGTTATATGGTTCATGATTCAAACTTAAAAAATTGGTACATAAGTGTGTAATGTTTACTTCCAGGTGTGAGATAAGTTTTACGCACTAGTGTTAACCATAAGGTGGTGAGTTCACCTTGTATCTTTTTGATACCTTACGGTTTGCATCATATGGATTAGTAACCTTCCCAAAGGAGTTGAGATTTGAGGGTGCCTAATATATTTAAATTTACATATGGGTGCTCAAAAATTTATTTAAAATCATATTAAAGTGTATAAGTTGACCTATGGTTGAGATTTTGTGTACATGGAGGGTTAATTGGCCAGTAAGTTTATGAAGGAGCTTTGGTGCATAAAAAGATTTGGATGATGATTATTGGAATTCATGAGAAAAAATATGAAATTACTCTAGATATGAAATTTAAATACATGAGAGTGCACACAAATAAATTTATGGGATCTATAAGGTTTAGGTAGGGTTATTAGGCCTCTAGGCAAGGCTAATGTGAAGAAGATTCATTTTTGGTCATTTTATTGAAAACAAAAAGGTATGGTTCTCCCTTAATGTGTTTATAAATTTTATTTATGCATTATATATTTTTTTATAAATAACTTTAATTTCCACTCTTCATTCTATGGGTGGCTTGTAAGAGAAAATTTGAAGGCAACTATGAAATTTTATCATGGTTAGAGATGGTTTGAAATTGCTCAAAGGGTACCCAAGTTCATATGAATTAGGGTAATTCCATATCAATGTTATCAAGGTGTGATCACTCCTATTTCCTCCATATTTTTCATTTATTCTTCATAGAGCAGTGCATGGTCAAAGCAGAGTGTTGTCAATGAACAGGTTTGAGGTAGTAATGATAAGAAATGGTATGCATAGTGATGGGAGGGTTTTTATCATATCTCAAAGGAGATACCTTAATTATTTTCTATTTAAAAAAAATTAAATGTCCTCAAGATCAGTCAGTAATCCCACTTTGTCATTGTGTTAAAGGGGGAGAAAGTGTTTGTAAAGGGAGAAAGAGTTAGTGCACATTTTTTTTGTTGGATTTGAAAACATTTACAAGTGTTGACATAGATGAAAAATTAGAAGTTTTTTTGAGGTGTTGTAAATTATGTCTCTACGTTTTCAAATACTATCCTTGAGTTTCTTTGTATACATGGTTCTCAATGACAAAGAGTGCCTTAGTGATCATGCATGGACCTTGTAGTGTTTGCTTGGTTAGGCAAGTTGATGGATGTTGGTGATGAGTTGACCATGTTTGAGAGGTCATATTAGTGGTCAAAAATTCTTGGTGTAATTTTTGGAGTGGAATTAATTCATTTTAATATTCTTGTAAAGGTCTAAGTTCTCCTCGTCATGTTGGAAAAACTTCCTGAGTAAGCAGATTGATGACATCAACATTCACATGTGTGAAGGTGTCAGAATAAAATGGTTACATGAGTTTATTCTAATTTGTGACCAGATAATTTGTTTCAAATTTAATGTCTTGACATGATGATTATAAAATTTAATGGTAGTTCAAAGTTGGTGTCTTAAGGATGATTTCACTAGTTTCCATAGTCAAATTTGTATTAAAAAGTGATCGTTGGAATTCAAATATTTGAATTTAAAAAGAACAACTAGACTACATTTTTTTGTTAATAATTTATTATTCTAGATGAATTTTATGGTCATATAAAAATAAGTGGTATATAATTTCAAGGAAAATCTAGAAAAAATAATTTGGATGTTTGACTGATCATACACTTGCATTTATTATGGTTCAAAGTTGACTGAGGATTTGATTATCTTATACAAGTGACCCAAGAATGATGTTTGAGTTTTTATTGATGGTTTTTGGATGTTTTAAGATGAATTATCTAATGGAGAGTTTTTTAGACTCCCTGAGGATCATTTGTATGGATTTTGGAGGTTTGAACAATCAATCTTCAATATGATTAATTACTTACAATTTGAATTTTGGTTTAATCATGGTGTTTTCATGTACAAGGCAAATGACTGATAGTTTTTCATATGTATAGGTGTGTAGTGATGAATATAATCACTTTAGAGTGTCTTAGGGTTCATATGGTGAGGACTTATGTGCTTTGAAGTGGCCTTTTTTTCCTATTTTTTCTTGATAAAGTGTTCAAAGGATCTATAGGTCTTCATGGACCTATAAGGTCTTCGTAAGGCCTAATTGAAAGGTTATATTGCTTAAGGTTTATCTATAAAATCTATTTATGACCTATGTAGGTTAAATTTATCTTATTATAAGTCTAATATAATCTTTAATGGTTAAGGTATGACTTATGGATGACCAAGTAGATGGTGATCATGAAGGATCTATAAAGAGAATAAACAAAGATGATGGTTTCTAGAGTTGATAAGCATATAATAGAGAAGGGTGAGGATGATTGGTGCATATATTTAAGAGAAGATAATTGAAATGGATATGTGTGTGACCTAGAGGTTATATCTCTAATTTTATAATAGTGTTCATGTAGCTTTGACTATTGAGGATGAACAAAGAGGTGTAGAGTGATCCAAAAGGTTGTTTTGGATACATGCTTATGTGTGAAGGCTTGAAAAAAGTGTGAAAGGTTGAAGAGAGTTTTTACTCACTATTTATTGATTATATTTAAAAGGCAATTAGAGATCTGGAGGTGTTGATATTAGAAGGTGTTGTGTGGGTACTAAACATCTAGGACAAGTGGGTGCTTGTTCATGCTTAGGGGTTGGTGGTCCTTGTGAAGTGGGTGCTTCAATAAAGTATATTGTTTGTAAATATCTTATTGTAATATATTCCACTTGTTTGAATACATTAGATTGGGTTTTATCCCCCATGATGGTTTCCCATATAATCCATGTGTTATGGGTATTGATCTTGCATAGTTTCCTTTGTTCTTTGCAATAACTAGGTTATATGCTTCATGAATGATTTTATTGATTGGTTAAGAGTTTGAAAAAATTTAATTGGAATTTAATTAATTTCATCATTTATTCAGCCCCCTCCCCCCCTCTCAGTGATTTTTCCTCTAAAAAAATATATCACCAAAAAATTCTTTAATTGATGTCAATCTAGTCCCAATCGAATTCACCAAAAATGTTTTATCTCAAACCTACACCCTTTAGAGGATGATTAAATACCTCTCAATTTTATCTATGCAATTTAATTGGTCCTAGGCTATGGGTAACCTTTAGGTGGACCAAATCTCTAGTTATATGGCTAGCTCCCCTTGATGTAGCAGTTAGGTTCACTATTACTACTTGGTTACTTGAAAGAGAAAATGGAGAGAAAATAAAAAATAAACCTATTTAATGAGGTGGTACACCAAAATAATTCCCTCCACTTGACTATCATGCACTTAAGAACAAATGTTAGGATTAAATCTTGTTAGGCTTCCCAAAATAAGGACTTTCAAGCATGAATACTTCAACATGGAGGTATTTGAGAATGTATTGAATGAGAGGGTTATTCAAGAGGTATAAACAAGGAAATAGTGATTAAAATAGACTTTAAGATATTCAAAACTATATCAAACTCACCATGTGATATGTAAGAAGACAATCCATTTGGTAAATAGTTAGGAAAGGACAACTGAGAGAGAGTATAATGACTAATACTAATATTTATAGAAAATCACACTAGTACAATATTTGCAAGCATGTGAGGAGGTAATAATAAGTTTAATTCATTATTCCAAGTCATATTACAAGTTTTCATTTGATCTTACTTAGAAAAAGGATCCATACAAATCCCATCAAGGCTGAATTTATATAGAAGATGAGACTAGAAGAGATAAGGGGCATGGAAGTGAACCATGACAAGTGTCAAGAGGAGTTCTAATAAACAAGGGTGTTGTAGATATTTTAATCAGGTATCCAAATACAAGTGTTTCTATCTTCAAAAATCATCTTCGTCTAAGTGGCATAGGAATTTCATTTAGTTCCTTGACACCTTGGCTTCCTTTTTAAAACTACCCTTCTCTTGGATTGAAATTGGAAAAATGGCACACTTGATCACCAAGTCATCTTGAGTTTATATTTTTATACTCTCTAAAACCTTTAACTTGTTTATGAGTTATCCAAATTGACATTGCAATGATTATTACATCTCTTAGGTGTCATAAATCCTAATTTGTCTTAATATACATTTCTTTCCCAAATGGCTCAAATCTTGGTTTAATAATTATGATTGAAACCTATATTCATGTAGTGAAATATCATACCTTATTACAACTGAATCAACTCCTTTGGATGCATTAAATGCTCACCAAGATCTCATTTTTCACCTAAAACTCTCATTTGGCTGCAATTCCTTGTAGCCCTAAAAACACACAAAGATCCTTATTCACTTATTTCTTCTCTCTCTCTCTCTCTCTCTCTCATCTCTCTCTCTCTCTCTCTCTCTCTCTCTCTCTCTCTCTTCTCTCTCTCTCTCTCTCTCTCTCCCTCTCTCTCTCTCTCTCTCCTCTCTCCTCCTCATCTCTCTCATCATCCTCTCTCTCCTCTCTCTCTCTCTCTCTCTCTCTCTCTCTCTCTCTGAATTGGTAAAAAAACTAGTCATTCCAAAATTGGGATTGTATAACCTTATGTAGATATAAAAACTAAGAAATGGTCAAAAAACTAGCCCTTCATAAGCCTTTTCACACTTCCTTCAACTATCAGACATGTAGGAGCACTTTCAAAGTGAGATGTATGGATATTTATACTTTAATAGGTATAATACACCTAAATTAATCCTCCCTAATGGTTTTTCATCTTCCCATAAGGTCAAAAACTCATAAAAAACCTAGAATTTAATGAGTTATTATAGGTGAAGGTACAAGCAAGTATCATGGTGAGCATATTCCTAGAGTGAGAAATGATTTATAAGTGATTTTAATATCAATCCAACTCATTTAAATTAATTTTGAAGCTCATCTCTCCGATCAAGTCATTACTCTTCTTCTTGGTAGCTAGAAACATGTTTATCATCTTAACAATGATTCATAAAGTATAGGCCCATAACCAATGAAAAAAATCCAAAAATCAAAAATAGAAAAGTAATTTTAACATCACATAATATCTTGGGCTCCCATAAAACTTTTATGTACTACTCTAAGTATGAGAAGGTGATTCTCAGGCTGGTAATACTATGATTGGTGAGGTTGAGAGAGAATGGAGGCCTAAAAGTACTATTTTAATGTTTGGTTTTTATTATAAACACCTCAGAGAGGTTCGTGACACACATATTGACTTAGAACAATGTTTCCCTTTTCCACTTCTTTCTATGAACCTAATTTTATCTCCATTTTCTCATGCTTAGGGTTTGTTCTCATATCAATACAATTAACCCTAACAACATATGTTACCCTTTTTCCTCACTACTAGGTGATCATGAAACCTTGTTAAATGTTCATTGAAATTATGATCACCTTTTATAGTCTTCATGTTCTCATCCTACCTTAATAGACATTTTTATTTTAAATCTAACATATATAAGCCTGTGTGTGTGAATTTAAGCCTATTAGGGCTACAAAGGATTCTCAAAGATTGGTATTGGCTTCAATTGGCCTTGAATACTATATGGAAATCATGATAATACATCATAAAATTATCTCTAAGATATTTCCTTCTTATCGACCTCCTTTATTTCAAACCAAGTAGGCACCCTTCTTATCAAGATTTTATAGGCCTATATGATCCAAACTAACTGTGTGTCTATAGGGTTAAAGTGAGTCTATTTTGATAAATATTATCTAAACTTATTTTTGGTTTATCTGAACTTAAATGAATTTCTTTACCTTTTCTATCTTTTAAAACTTCAACTCCATTATGTGCACTACATATTATTCTCAAGTTTAGAACCAATTTGATGTACTCAGACCAAATCTGTAGGTGATCATTTGGGACATGGATACATTTAATGTTTTAAGACCTTAATTACAAAAAATTGAGCATTTAAATGACCTTATTTTAGTTTTAATAACTAATTTTTCTTCCTCTAATCCTCTAAAAACTTGTTATAACTTTACACTTTCTCAAGTATACATGTTTTGTGTCATGTTTGTTCAACACATGGTTGTAGGTGATCAAGAGTTGGATGTGTTTTGAACCATTACCAAATCAGACCATCTCATTACTCAAAATTATTTATTCCAACATATGTATCTCATATGCACACTTGTATATGCTATTAATGTTAGCTCAAAACTTAAAATTGCTTAAGCTTTCCATTTTGTTTGTAGGTGTCCTTAGAGTATCTTGAGCATTGATTTTTTAGGTCACAATTTCTCTATTGATGATGATTATCTCTATATGTTTTTAAACTAAATTTAATTTATCCTTTAATCCTTAAAATTTAATATTAGTGCACAATTAAAAATATTTTCTCATGAAAGAGACATACAGGTCTACAGACCTGTAGGTTTGCATTTTCATGTTTTCGGCATTTTCACCATGCATTTAATGTCATTTGGTATTGAATAAAAATCTCCACTATCTTCCATGACCTATTAATTGATAATGTGTCCCTTAAAAACATTTAAAATGCAAGTTTATGAGAGGATCCTCATGCAAAAAATTAATGAAAATGTATGAAATAAGATATTTATATAAATAATAGAAACACTAAATAGATTATATTTACCACATGAAACTTTGAGGGGGAAACCCACTTTGAGAAAGATATATACAATAAATTTGTGGATGCCTTCACTGACATCAACACTTATATACTAATTCTAATCTAAGTAACTACTACTTCCCATCAATATGGAATACAATAAAATGCTCACAGGATGACTTACAAAACATATGCATCCATAAAAACTAATATACTAACAAAGTAAAGATAAGGGGTAGCATAGGTTCCTAACATCCCCTACTTCTTAGAATATGATTTATCCTCAAAGCTTTAGATGTGAGAATTAGTGTTGAATTTGAAATAGTGGTTTGCATGTTACATATTTTGGTTGAAATCCATGCCACTAAATTAATACCTCTATGATGGATAAATATCAAATTTGGTGTGTGTACCTATCTAGGATTATTTATAATTCAATAAGAATGGATCCTTAATTATCAATTTCTCGTAAAATAGTTTGCACTTTGATGTTTGTACCATGAAATTTATTCATACAAGAGACATAAAATACTGGGAGAACTCAAGAAGAAGGTGGGAGATCCAACTTATAATTAACCAACCCAATAGTTTAGAGAACCTTATATGGACCATAGAACTTTGGAGCTAGCTTATGATGCCCTTTGAGTTTTAGGGATGATTGATTATATGGCTGTAGGAAAAGAAAAACCATGTCACCTACTTGAAAAGTGCATTCAAAATGGTGATGATCAACCTATTATTTCATTCTATTTTATGCCATATGAATATTTTCTCACAGGTTGCTGAGGATCTGAGCCCTAGTTTGAAGAATAATATAGACCAATTAAACTAGTGAATTACTAAGGGTGTACAAAAGGAGAAATGGTAGTGATTGATCATAGGCTACTTCATATGGAGTCATTTTAGTTTAAGTGTGGTAGAAGGCATTGTACCACCACTCGATGAGAAGGAGCTACTTTTACTACTACTATTGTTGTTCTAAGGTGAATCATCAAAGGAAAGTTTCTAATCATTTGTTGATAATTTTAGTTTAGACATCTTTTTGTAGATGATACCTATAATAGATCTTCAATTGGGTATTAGTGTGTCAAAATAGTTCTATCCAAAAATGGTTGGTGAAAGTTACATCACGATCTAAGATAATGGAAGAAGGAATGCCATGAAGATAGAAAATTTGGTCTAAAACAATTTGTGCAACTATGGAGGTAGTATAGGGACAGATGAGGGCACAAAAATGAGTATATTTGGAGAGGTGATCAACCAAAACCAAGATCACTATTCTCTCTCTATATTTAGGGATCCCCTTAATGAAATCCATAAAAATATATACCCAAATCCTTGTAGGTATGGGAAAGGTTTAAAATAACCCAGGAATGAGTGTTGTTTCACCCTTATTATGTTGGTAGGATCACATTCAGCCACCATCTATTGAATTATATTTTCAATTCCCTTAAAAAATAATTTATGTCATTCCACTTATATGTTTTGAGAAACCATAAATTCCCTTTGGATGGAGAAGCATGGAGTTCATAGAATACAACCTACTAAAGATATGTGCTCTAGGGAAGCACTTGGTAACCCTTGTATCATAAAGAAGCACCATCTTAAGAATAATGTGGTAATATAGAGGGTTTAGTGGCCAAATATTAAATGATTTGATATAATGTGGAGTCATTAACATACCCCTACTATAAATTATCTAGCCAATTCAAAATAGGCATGGAAATAATAAAAAGGGAAGCTTGGCCTATAAATGTGTGAGATTGAGCATCAAACATAATATTTCCCTTGCCCTTCTTATAAATGATCTCATTGTCATAAACCATGAGTTTTTTGACCCATTTCTATTGTGATAGGGTGGAGACCCGTTGTTTAAAGAAATATTTTAGATTCAGGTGATTAGTTTTTATACAAAAATGATTCCTTAGTAGGTATGGCCACCACTTTTGTATTACATCCAATGACATTATTTCCTTCTCATAAGTATAGAATTATAAATTATCTATATAATTGTATTTGTTAATAAATGTAATGGGGCATACTTCTTGGAGGATAAAAACACCAAATTTATTGCCAAAATCATTGCTCTATATAATGAAGTTTTTGAAAAAATTTGGCATTACTAGAAGAGGTGTAGTACACATAGCTTGTTTAAATTATTCAAATATAAAATCAGTAGCCTATGTCCATGTAAAATAATCCTTTTTTAACATAGCTATCAATAGAGCTATAATCTTCCTATAATCCTTGAAAAACTTGTGATAGTATCTAGTTAGCCTAAAAAAGCCACAAATGTTCTTGAGTGTCTAAGGATGAGGCAAATTTGTCATGGTAGCTATTTTTTTCGGATCCACCTGAATCCCTTGGGATGAAACAATATTCCCAAAATATTTGACTTCATCTTGGCCAAAATCACATTTAGACTATTTGCATAGAGATGATGATTAGAGAGAAGTTACACTATGAGATCTAGATGTTGGAGATGCTTAGACCATGTTTTACTATAGATGAAGATATCATCAAAGAAGACCATAATGAATTTGTATAGGTAGGGCCATAATATTTTATTCATCAATGCCTGGAATGTTGAAGGAGAATTAGTGAGGCCAAAGGGCATGAAAAAAAACTCATAGTGTCCATCATACATGTGGAAAGCTATATTAAGGATATCATCCTCATGAACCTAGATCTACTGATATCCAAAGCAAAGATCTAACTTGGATAAAAAATGAGCACCATGAAGCTCATGAAAAATCTCATAAATAAATTAGATCAGGAATTTATCCTTGATTGTGATGTGATTAAGTGCTTGAAATTCAATGTAGAGGCACCATGACTTATCTTTTTTCTAGAGGAAAATTGGGGAAGAATATGGCCTAGTACTGGGTTGAATAATTCCTTATTTTAGTAAGTCTCACATGAGCATCTCAATCTCAGTATTTTTTTGAAATGGGTAGTGGTAGGGCCTAATGTTGGGAGGAATGATTCCAAGAAGGAGATGAATATGATAGTCCGCTAGTCATGAAGGTGGTAATCCCACTGGTTTGGTAAAGCTGGATGCATACTTATGTAAAATGTTTTGTAGATCATATAGAATAGTGGAGACTATTGATGGTTTCATTTGAATGGAATGAAGTTAGGTAATGACACTATGTGAATTCTTCTTAAGAATATTTTCCATGAATTGTGAACTTATGATGTTGAGAGACCCTAATTTTAAGACTTTCAATGTGTGTTTTTCCCATTGTCTAAAAATTGCATCTAAAGTCTAGTAAAATCCCATAAGATGGGTCCAAGTGTGTGCAACCATTGGGATCCAAAAACAACATCACATTTTCATAAAGCCAAGGCAAACATGTTATAGCACAAGTTATAATCTCTAATATAGATAATCACATTGTGACACTTACCTTTGTAAGGTAATTTTCCCTAATTGACAATCATGACTTCAAATTTTGAGCAAGGATGGACAAAAAATTAGCTTATTTGGCAAATTGAGGGTCAATGAAGTTATGAGTGCTACCAAAATCAATGATTATTGTAAGAGGGATATTCTTAAAGTAACCCCTAACCCACATGGTTTATGGGGTAGTGACACTAGCTAAGGCATGGAGAAATATCTCTAGTTGGTCTTATTAAGAAGAAAGTTTAATAATTGACTAAGCTTCTTTTAGATAATCTATTGTATCTTGAGCATTTCCTAAAACTTTAGTTTTGGGTGGAGTGTCCACGTCCAGTAGGTAGAGATTTTGCTCAACACATCAATATCCCTGAGTGAATTTTTCATCATGATTATAACCTAGTCATTTTTATCTATGTGCTAACATCTCTTATTCAATAAAATTATTTATAAGAGTGGTTATTTGGGCTATTATGATGTGAAATCATTATGGAGGTGTATTTTTAAATAGAATAAAATGAGATATAGTTTGTTGTTGAGCTATGATCTTGTCTTCTATTAGCTCATCAAAATTTGGGGTTCCATCATTGTGTTTGGCCCAAACATTTTTACCTTAAATAAATGTGCATCATTCAGACTACTAACAAATAAAATCCTAAATAATTCATCAAATAATCCCTCTATGTGATTGGCTAGTTTTTCAAATTATGTCTGATATTCTCTCATGGTTTTTCTTTGATGAAGTTTAGTGAGTAGTCTAGTGAAGTTGTCCAAATCACTAGGGCCAAACTATTGAAAAATGAGGGTGCCAAAATTAATCCATATTGGATCTTAATGAGCCTTGATCAAGAAATGGTACCATTGAAGGGATTCATGTTCCAAGTGAAAGGATGTAAATAGGACTTTGTTGGCATCAAAAGTATTATGCAGACTAGAATAACTTTGATGCCCAATATATCTATCTAGTTGGATCTAAATCATTTAATCAAGTAAAATCAAGCTTAAACCCATGAAAATTATTGGAACAAAACTTGGTTTTTGAAGAAGAATCTAGATGTTGTCTATTATTCAAGGTGGTATGTTGAAGATTGAGTCTGAGAATTTTTTCATCAAGATCTTTGATTTAGGTCTTGAGGGTGGAAATTTCATCCTCTATATTTTATGATCCTATTTAATTTAATACCATGTCAAAAATAATATATTTTTTTGGGCAATGGATAGAAAAACTAGAGTTAATACATGGTTAGTAAGGGAATTTTTTAATTTGGGTAAATTTGGAAGGGGTAAAGGTACTTTTACTAGTTTTTTTGGACTATATGAGTATGATTGATGAAGGTGAGGTAAAATTTGGAAGTGAAATGGAAAAATTGGAAAAAATTTCCAAGAGGGATAAAGGACAAAAATGGGGATGAAAACTATGGAAAAAATTGAGGTGAACAGACAAAAATTAAAGTTATGAAAAAACCCAAAAAAAATGAAAAACTTAGATTTGCAGTAATTAGAAGTGGAATTGGGGTATGGGACATCAAGAAATAAAATGTGTAGAATGGAATTTTAGGTGTCCAAATAAATTTTGAGAAGTAATAGAGTCATAGGTGGAGAGATATGATAAAAAAAAAAATCATTTATTTTTTAATGTTTTTGACAGACTATTAGGATTATTCATAAACTAGTATGACAAGTCTTCTAATACTCTACTAGAAATTTTTCACATATATGATATGGAAAGTTTTCTAATACACTACTAGTAATATGATAAAATCTATATGGTGAGTCTTCTAATACTCTAGTGGTAATATGCAAAGATTTGATATGGAATTTTTTTTGATACTCCATTGGTAATATTATGAAACTGATAGAAACAGTCCCCAAGTTTCAATGGTTACCAATGGTTTTTTAATATATCTCTGTGGTCACCAATGCTATCTTCATGAGTACCACTCTCAAAAAAAAAAATTCCATGGATTTACCCTAAATGATAGCTCTTGGTTTTCCTCATGGATGGGAACTAGTCAATCAAGATGGGGCCATCACCCTTTTTGCTGGCAGGTCCTCTCAATGGGCTAGCTACTTGGGGGTTCTTGTGGTACTCCTCATTATGAGTTTTAGGGTGTATGACTAATCACTTCCTATAGTTATATGGATATGTATTTACCTTGATCTAAAATATATTATAGTATTTGGAACAAAAAAACACAATGTAGTGGATTAGCAAAATACTTTTTGAGAAAAAAATTGGCCTTGGAAAGCACTCTGATACTAGATGAGAGGATCCTCCTACAAAAAAAAATTAAAATTTATGAAATAATAGATTTATATAAATATTATAAACATCAAAGGGATTATATTAATCATATGCCAACTCAAGGAGGTAACCTCCTTTGAGCAAGTTCAATATAATAAATTCATAGATTTCTTTATTGGTCTCAACACTTACTTATATACTAAGTCTATTGTAATCAAATACTCATTTATATGAATGTGGGATAAAAAAAAATTCTCAAAGGATGAATTATAAAGCATATGCATCCATATCATCTAATATACTAACAAATTAAAGATAAGGGGTAGCATGGGTTCCTAACAATTTACCACCTTTTGGTACATTCTAGTATAGATAGGGTTGTAACTCAATTTGTGGTCTAGAGTGTCACTAGGTTTGCCTTAGTAGATCAATGATGAGATTGCACACTTGAAGGATCTCTCTTAGAGGTTTGATATGAATTTCAATCTTTCTAAAACCACCATCCATATTTTGTTTTCTTTGAGATTCAAGTAGATGTCCAAGTGAGCCTCTCATTTATAGGATACATAGTCCTTTTGTGACTCATAATACATGACCCCTTATTTTGCCTTTTATTCCCTCATAATTTTCTAAATGGGTGTGGATAGATTTTAAATAATTATAACACATTATAAAAACCATATATCTTATTTCTATTCAATTTAGGAACCATACAATACTAGAGCTTTGTTGGCATATGATGATTGATGTACTATTGAGGATTTACAAGTTGCCTCATGTCTAGAGGCTTGTGAGTGTGGATCAAGAATGGAGATAAATTTTATGGACTTATAGGTAATTATATAGGGTTAAAATATGGTGATATATCTCACCAAATCATAAACTAAGACTTGAACACCTTAATGCAATTAGAAAACAATGGCTTTCAACCTATAAACTATGCACAATGGATATTTCTTGTCAATCTAATGTCACACATGCCAAGTGATGGATTTTATCAGAGTATTCACAAATTCATATAGAAATAATGGAACATCCATAGAGATAATTACTCAAACTAATCATATAATATTATTCACTCTCTAATTCAAAATCATATAGGTGTTACAATCAAATATGAAAATTCTTTCTTATAATTGGGGAGATCATATATCCACCAATTTATCACCTAGATACATAATTTCCAATACATAAATAATGAAAAAATTATTTACATAGTATTGTTATAACTTAGAAAATACAACTAATAATATATTCTTGACCAAATATATTCTAACAAACTAACTATTCATAATAGTGAATTATTACTCTCATAATTATTCATATTACGGTGTATAAATTACTATGAGGGCTAACTATTCCCTAACATTATCACCTAAGCCTTACAAGGTAATTTATGTTTCACATGACTTAATGAAAGTAATGAAATAATACATCAACTTTTTTTCAACCATTCACTACTAATAAGATGTTAATTGAATAAGTGTGGGAACTTCAAATAGGAACATCTACCATCAACCATTCACTGAGGGAACCATATTAGCCTAACAATGTGGGAACCATGATAGTAACCATCTATTCAACTTTTACTCCTACCTCTAAGAATTGGCTTGAATAGAATTACATGCCACTGCGTCCTCTTAGGTCTACATACCACTGTCTGGATCTTGTTTCATATCACAATTATTATATGAAGGAATACATCCCACATTTACTCCACATGACTACAACATATGTTTTAATAGAGGATCATCTACATAAATAAGGTAGTCATTGGATATCTGTAGTTAGATTCTCTCCTAACTATTTCCACATTCATGTTTCTCCTAAACACCTTTTTAATGTAGTGCACTATATGGGAAAATAGGAAATAAACCTCTTATTCGTCACTCAAAAAAACAAATGTTAAAAATATAAAAAATATACATATGTGCCAATTTAGCAAGAAACACCCCTTCATTAGTGGCTAATGAGAGGCATATAAATCCTCCATCCTCTAGTGTCCTCCAAACTCCAGTATGTTCATTTTTTGCTCAATCAAAGATGTCATGAAGCTCAAATGCTTAAATTTGTCAAAGATAAATCTCCCCCATAGTTTAGATGTCACATATAAATGAAAATGCATCCTTATACTTTTCAACATTTTTTGACATTTTGACAATATTAACAAAATGACTAGATTTAAATCGACACTTTTAAATTTTTGACATAAATGACCAAAAAACTAATGAATAGATATATTTTGATGTAAAAATGAATTTTAATTCTAAAATACATAAATTTTACAATGACTAAAATGACTAAAACACTAAGAGACTTGAATAAATCCATCTAATAGTTATAATGACTCAATTATTAAGATCTTGGACTAATTAATATAATTTAACCTATACTTTTAAAATTTAATACTATACGCTCTTTATAAAATAAAGATCAAAATTTAGAATGAAGGCTCAACTCTTAAAACATTTTAAAATTGATTTCTTTAAATATAATGCCCCTAGGATGTATTGGCCATTTTTGAAAATTAAAAACTTATAAACATATTGACTCTTAGGATTCTAATAACAATTATAAATGTAGAAATAACTTCTAGCAATCAAAACTTAAAATATGACCATTGATAAGTATGATTGGAAGAATGGAACAAAAGAGTGAAGGATGCCAAGGTTGATCCAATATTCCAAGGTACATATGTCAAGCACAAAAGTCAATGGGTAATAGAGTGGTGTCAGACTTACACAAATGATGGGTGAATGGAGATGGATAGAGTAGATCTGATAATTATATGGACTATGCTAAGACTTTATGTGGATGTTGAGTATAAATATAATTAAGAGTAGGAAGATTTGATGGTGCATGCTTATATGTTAAGGGATTAAAATCCAAAAGAGAGTTTGATCAAATCCTTAAGTAAATAGAGTGTCAGATATGTCAACATAAGCTTCTTAGTTGATGTAGGCTATAGGATTGATGAATGTACAAATCATAATGTAGATGTAAGGTTCGATGCTAAGATTGAGACATTAAGTGAGACCAAGATGAATTTGAATACCAGGTGACTAACAATTAATTATCCACTTATATGATCTGATAAAATCATAAAAACTTGAAATGAATAGAATAATATTATGTTTTGATATATCAAGTTATTATCTACAGGTATTTAGTCACTACAAAAATTAATAATGAATTACACCAAATATCATTGGGATACAATAGTTGAAATGATGTGCCAAATATCATTATGATACAATAACTAAAATTGAACCCAATATATTGAAAATAAAGGAGGTGTAATATATATATTGGTCTTAATATCTCTATGCATACAAATTCATCTTAGAAAGAAATTTTCTTATCTCACAAAAAACTATCATCTATGGGGTCAAAATGCAGTGCAATTACCCCTTAAAAATAAATATTCTTCCATACCAATCAAGATCATAAGATACTCTAATACCAGATGATGGGTTTTATCAGAGTATTCAAAAATTCATATAAAAATAATGTAGCATGCACATAGATATTTACTCAAACTAATCATATAATATTATTCACTCTCTGATTTAAAATCATACGTGTTACAATTAAATAGGAAAACTCTTTTATATAATTGGAGAGATCATATCTCCACCAATTTCTCACTTGGATACACAATCTCCCTTATGTAAATAATAAAAAAACTTATTTAGGTACTATTTTTGTAAATTAAAATGGTACTATAAATAACAATATATTCTTAACCAAACATATTCTAACAAACTGACTATCCATAATAGTGAATTATTACTCTCGTAATTATTCTTATTATGGTGTACAAATTATTGTGATTGCTAACTATTCCCTAACACCAAATAAGGATTTGGAAATCATTTTATATGTATAAATATATCTTATATGTCCTCTTTAATTTCTATCATGCATTCAACCATCCCCAAACTTCCATTTTAAAGAGAATAGTGAGCACGAAGGGTTTATGCAGTGTTTAAGACCACCCTACCTTATTAACATTTATTCATAAAGGAGGGGAAACCAATGTGAAAAATATAATCATGAATTTTAAGTAAATTATGACCCTCTCTTCTGGTAAAAATATCAGGTCCCAACTCTCCTTGTGTTGTATAAAATGAGCATGTGAAACTGACTTTTACTAGCTTGCCAAGGGAGTGATGGTGGAAAGGAAGAATTTTTTTAGTTCTATATACCTATACCTTAAAAATCATGGATTTAGCTTAGGGAATCTTAAGATATATATTTCCATGCATTTACACTTGTAACTCAGCCTTTTGGTCCTTACAAGTGTGTATTAAGCCTCTCTTAAGCATTAAAAATCACTTGTAGATATCTTAAAACTAACTTTTCATGAAGTAACTACCAAATTACCATTATTTTATTATTAAAGAGTCATTTTAAAACACTTTTATACATGGTTATCACCTTTTTAAAGTCTTAAAGTGAATTTTTGACAATTTTACACAAGCTAATAACCTATATAAGGGTTTAATAATGACTTAATGACCTTAGGTACAACACAAGACTTATTTAGGCACTTTTAAAGACTATAGGTGATATTATATAACCATGAAACATAACATATGACTTGAAAAGACAATGTAAACCCCTAACACCACTTGAACTATATTGAAACATAAGATGAGATGACTTACACAAGTATAGGATCAATATAGATATTACCTTATACTTATCAAAATGACTTAAAGATATGCTAATAATAGTTGAAAAGGGAATAATTTTGTGATCCTATCCTATGGTAGCCAAGAATTTGGCTAACAGTAACCCCACAAGGTGACCTAATCCCCAAAGCCATTCAAATCACTTTCCCATGCACAACTAGTATTGTTGAATATGAAGCATTGGTTTTCATACTATAACTTCCCATCTAATTGAATATATAGAATATTAAATTATTTGGTGATTATTATTTTATTATAACATAGGTGAATGAAGAGTTCTAGAAAAAGGATGAGAAATTACCTCCTTACAAATAAATGGTGTATTAATTCAAGTAAAATTTCTAGTTCAAAATTTTAAGCGAGTTCTTAGAGTAAGTAAAAAATCTATGGACTCAATGGACACTATTATTTCTTTGATAGATACTTTATAGTATGTACTTGAAGGAAAAAATTTAGTTGAACAATTCTTATTTCTTGCTCATCAAACAATAACTCTATGAATTTAGTGCCACACTTGATCCCAACCTACCTTGGTACCATGAAATTTATACTTACCTCTACAATAATATTCTACCACAATACTTCAATTTCCATCAAATTAAAGCCTTAATCCATTGAACATCTCGTTATACCATCCTCAATAGCATGCTCTATCAATGAGGCTATGATGGGACCTTGTTGAGATGCCTAACATCATAAGAGGATATTATTGCAACCAAGGAGGTCCATGATGGTATCTATTATGACCATTTTATTGGGATGGCCATGGATAATAAGTTACTTTAGACTAGATACTATTGGCCCATAATGGATCATGATGCCTACCAATATTTATGTAAATCTGTAGCTATCATAAGTATGGTAATCTCATTCATGCCCTCACATAAAAACTACAACCTATAATAATTGTATGGTAATTTTCAATATGGGGTTTAGATCTCATTGGAAATATTAATCCTACATCATCAGATATACCTAGGTTCAAAATCATAGATACATAGTATTTCACCAAATGGGTCAAATAAATACCACTAATTTATACCATGGGTCTACAAATATCAAAATTTATTATGAGTCAAATTATTTGTCACTTTGGAATCCCAACTAAAATCATATTAGATAATGATAATTATTTAAATTTTTTGAGGAGTAGAAGACTTGTGAAATCTTTATCACATTTGGAAGCATTTATCTACACCTATTATCCCTAGGGTAATGGACAAGCATAAGTAACCAATAAAATTATTTTCAAAATTCTGAAAAAAAATTGTCAATTACGTTGGTAGAAATTGGCACTTACAATTATATCTAGCACTTTGGTCCCATAAAACCAATGTCAGAATAACTACTAGGGATACTCTTTATTATTTGGTCTATAGATTAGAACCAATCTTGCCTATTGAAGTTGATATCCCCTCCTTACAGATATATTTTTGGGGTATGATAATAGATAATAACTCTAGACAATAAGGGCTACAAGATATTGGGTTATTAGATGAAAAGTGTCAACATGCTCTTTATCATCTTAGGACTTATCAGAATAAACCTAAGGTCCAATATCACAAAAATATTTGGTGTAGATAATTTAAGATTGGTGACCTAGGCATAAAAGAAAATCAAGAAAATTCCAATGTAGAGCATGAAAATAAAGGTAAGTTGGAAGAAAATTGGCTTGGGCCCTATGTTATTATTTAAAAATTTAATTCAAGAACCTACAAATTGGCCACATTAAATGATGATTAGATTGATAATTCCATGAATATTATGCATCTAAATAATTTGTATACTTAAAGGAATCCAAATATCCTCCATTTATAGGTCCCCACTCCTAAGGGCAGACCCATCTATCACTACTCCACTTATCTCATATTTACATATCATCCACTCATTGCCCATATGACCTTGATCCTAAAAATGGGTATAACATATATTCTTGGGTAAAATTAGGATATTTGAGTTTCCAATTGGAATAGATCATTTTTATAAGTGTGAAGAGAATATCTTTTGAGGAGTTATCTTAAAAATATATCCTAATTTCAAATCTACTAATTCCATTTTGACATCTTAATCCAAAATTATAATTGCATCCTCCTAGATATATCTTCTTCTTATCAGACTCAACTTCACCCCACCTTGTTCATCCCCATTTAGTCCCTATGCAAAAGTCTATAAACACCCACTAACCCCATCATTAATTAAGTGTCACATAATATTTCTATTCTAGGATCTAATATACATTTTATACACTACCAAATTTTGAAAATTCACTCTAGATCCTTCAATTATTGCTACATCTAGGATTTATCCTTGTCTTAGTTGTTGAAAAAATTGTTAGGCACTATTTACCATTATGAATAACCATTTAGCCATGTCCTTAATTCCTCTCTATTGCTATAAGTTAGGTCATGTTGTACATACTCATCATTATTATTCTTTCATTTTTCATTGCTTAGCTATCATTTTTAACTCTTTATATATCATTTTAGGGTTTTAGGCCATCTTATAAATAATACCATCATTATCCTTTTATTTACAATGTTTAGTTTCCATTTTAAATTATGTTTCAAAATCATTTAAATCACTCTTTATTAGGTTATATTTGTAAGAGTCAATGTATATATTTAGTCTTCATTAAGTTGTCTTGTTAATGACATCATGTCATAATTTTGTCACAGTCTTGTTATATTTTCTTTTTAAATATTATCCTTTGTACATATCTTGTCTTATCTTTTGTATATATTATCTTGATAAAATTCAATGTATATATCCACATATAAATATTTTCAATAGCTTGTATTATTAAAAATAATTTTGTAGTATTTTTAGGTGTTAATTTTTTTAAATGTCTTGTCTTATCCTTTTTATAAAGGGAGTGAGATGGCCTTAAATGAGTACCAAATCTATAAATTGGGAATGCCATTAATGAAATTCTTGCTTCAAATCCCCATACACTCTGAGTCAAATGTGACCTCAACTATCATCATGTCATAGGTACACATATAATCACAATATAATAGAAAAATAGGATTAACTACATTTCTAATGGCTTCAAGTCCCTAAAAATCCATATACATTGCCCCTAATCATCCCACTGTCATGTTTGACTATTGCAGCCTACTAACTACACCCCCTCCTTAGTGTAGGAAGATTTTACCCCATAGTAATTTATGATACATAATATTAAATTAAAGAACTATCTATCTATCTCCTAGCACATGTCATTAATTACCACATTTTTCATTTATACATTATCCCATGAACAATCAAAATAATACATCTACCTTTGAACCATGTCATACATCTCACACAAAAAATCATCCACATCACTATAATTAAAGAGCATCCATAATCACATCATCTCATTAACAATAATCAATAATTAATCCATACATTGACATCATATAGGCCAAATCCATAATCAATACATCCATAACTAATAATCATAAGTAATCACGAATAATCTAAATCCATTTGTTATCATCATATAAGATAAACAATCTAATCATACATATAACACCTAAAAATATCATATAAATCACAAATAACCATAATCTAATCTATTATAACTATCATCATACACATGATCCAAACATAATCACAATTCCATATATCATAATAAATAATCCTATAGCCACATAAATGTCTATAAAAGTCTAGTAAAAATAGATAACTACAAAATGGGCAGCATTGGCATCCATGTGTCAAAAATAATACATGTCTACAATATACATCATTTCTCATAACAAAAATCCACATCAATTTTATCTTAGAGGTCTCCTAGATGGATTATGCACTAACTAGGAGGAAGTATTAGCTCTATAGGATGGGGCACACCAATCCACTAGCTCTTCTCCCTCATATTAATCCCTATAATATTATGCCTCATGTGTCAATCAAGATATTTTATTCATAACATCACCCAAACCTTGACTCAAAGTAATAAATCATCCTCCTCAGCCTTCTCTACCACCTTAAAATCTAAATGTATCTTAGTATTGCTTGAATCTACATAATATACCCCTCTAAAGTCACTATATATGTATATTAAGACCAAATCTACCTCTATAATGTACTAATCTAACCATCCTAAGCGTATTTATAGCTCAACTATCCATATAAAGATGTAACCTATCCATACAAAGATGCAATATGTGCATCCCTAGCTATAACATATCCTAGTAAACCTCTAATCTACCCCAGTACCACCCTCGTCTAACTATCTCATTTTATAGTTTGTCATTGTAAGTATGCCACCATCTTATTCTACTTTACATTAATCCATACCACCTATGTATCCCTATCCTACACCTCCCATCTTAGGCTATCTATTAGTGCTTGATCATCTGCACTAAGATGTAGCCTAAATGGATTTGCATCATCTAAACCTACTCTCCTCACCACATGATCCCCACTTATAGTTTGGTCCCCTCCTCTAACACCCTAATCTCTACCATTAATATCCATTAGTTCTAAACCATCCCCATCTTAACCATCCTACCCATTCGAAACTTGTGGCTATGGTCCTTAAGACTGTGACCTCCTCAAAAAATTTCATGCCTATATCAACCTTCATATTTCCCCTCTCTTCCTCACTCACGATGGATATCTCAATAATATATGGCATTATCTCTATGACCACCATCTTATTAATGTTTTTTTAACCCCAAGATCCACCATGGGTGGATGATAATCCCATACAATTAGGGAAATTATTACGTAATCCACCCTTGCCAATATCCTATCCACCAGATGACCCCATTGGGGTCTCTCTCTATCACTATGTGTAAATAGGTGTTCCTCCCTAGGGATAAACTATTATCACCCAAACTATCACTTAACTAAGTTTGAACTATATCTTTTGATAATATAATGTTATCAATCATCTAGGTAGAACTCTATAAGCATGAATCATGTAACATTTACATCCTTAGCCCCTCTCCAATGCACATACGTATAGGGAATCTATGTAATATGGTTATCCCTAAATATTTAAAATGCTTGCTTATAAAACTTCATGTTTCCAACATGAGCTCTGTATAGTCCAAAAATGATATACCAGCTAAAAGCTAGAGGCTAGTTTGGCTCCCTACCCCCTATGTACCTAGTGGTCTCTCTATCGCTATCTATTTTGAGTTCTAAATCTATAGTATCAATGAAGGACCAAAGCTAGATTACCCTATACATATACATATGTGAAACTCCATATACAAATTTCCCAGTACTATGGGACCCTAGGAAAATATGTGAGTCTCGAACCATGTTGAAAACTACATCCCCTAGTCCAAGGTGAAACCATTACCCAATATTGTATGGAAAAGGTATGATAGTGACAAGAGACATCATAACCAAATTTAGTCTATCAATCATCCCCTCTCTAAATGCTCTATTAATATCTATCTGCACATCCTATAATCTGATATATAGATGCCCACATAGTCTCTTTACCATAACACTAAGTTCCCATGATTGCCAATAGCTTCAATCACCTCTCATAAGCAATTGATAAATCCATAACACATCCTCCAAGGTCAACATCATCTCCCCAATCATAAAATGAAAACTACTGGTCTATAAGTACCATAACTTCACTAAGGCTATTGTCAATTCTCTTTCTATCCACACAACTAGAATCATCAAAATATAATAGATACCATACATCTCTAAGACCCCATAGTTTGTAGGAGTTAATATGTGCATCTCGTAGAGAACTCAATGCTATCATAATTGGGACACCAATATTCCTAAGTCATCCTACACCAATACATATCCCATTAATCCATCATTATTAATTTATTAACCTATTTAACCAATCCATCAAAACTACCCCATTTATCTAATCACTCTTATCTCTCCTACCTACCCTACCTATCCCATACATGCCTATATAATTAAGTCAAAACCTACTCCTTCAATTTAACCTATCCATTTATTTACCTTCTCTAACCACCATCCATATTTAAAAAATCATTCCTAATCTTACCACCACACCTAATTACCCATCTTACCCCCTATAAAACCTTTCCACCTATCAAACTTATCCAGCTAACCCCTTGTCTAAATTATCCCTCTACCTTTCCTATCTACCTCTTTACCTATCTAATTAAACTAACCATCAAATATATTATCCATTTAACACCTTCATCCACCCTATCCCTCCTTCCCCTTCCTATCCCCTAAACTAATCCTAGCATTCATTTCCTTTAATACCAAATTTTCCTTTTAACCCCAACTTGCATCTTTATCAAAACAATAGATTGTAAGTCACAGTTTTACAAAAGCACAAGTCATTGCTTATGGTTTTGAAAAACTACACATCCCCTTCACAATATTGCAATATCACATTTCACTCAATTTTGTATTGAAAAACCATAGATTAGTACATGTGGTTTTGAAATATCATAAATTATAAATGCAATACCACACTTTGAGGTGGAAATACCACAACTAGGGGCAATACCCCTAGAGGTATTATTGCTACCTCAAAGTGTGGTATTGCTTCTATAAGCTATGGTATATCAGAACCACATGTACTAATCTATGGTTTTTCAATACCATAGTGAGTGAAATGTGATATTATAATATTATGAAGGGGGATGTGCAATTTTTTAGAACCATAAGCAATGACTTAGGGTTTTGTAAAACTGTGACTTACAATCTGTAGTTTTGATAAAGATACAAGTTGGGGTTATAAGAACAATTTGGTATTAAAGGAAATGAATGATATTATTAGTCTAGGGGATATGAATTGGAAGGGGGGATAGGGTGGATGAAGTGTTAAATGGATAATACAATTGATGGTTAGTTTAGTTAGATAGGTAAAGAGGTAGATAGGAAAGGTAGAGGGATAAGGTAGAAAAGGGTTTAGTTGGATAAGTTAGATAGTTGGAAAGGTTTTATAGGGGATAATATGGATAATTAGGTGTGGTAGTAAGATTAGGAATTATTGTTTAAATAGTGATGGGGGTTAGAGAAGGTGAATATATGGATAGGTTAAATTGAAGGAGTAGGTTTTGGCTTAATTATATAGGAATGTATGGTACATGTAGGGTAGGTAAGAGAGATAGTATTGCCTAACCCAAATGTATTCATAATAAATTAACATAATAAATGCAACAAAGGTAAAAACAACTAAATACAGTTAGGGTACACATTGATGGTCATGTGTCAGCTATCCTATGGAACTCATAGACTCTCTCTCCATGGTGTGATGATCATGGGAGGTGGTCCTTGGATTTATCTATAGATATCAAATTAACTATAACCAAGAATTGAAAATAACCCTTTTACCCTCAATTTTCTATTTTACCCCTAATTACCCCTATTCTTTTACCCCCTTCACCTCATTTAACCCTCACTAAGTACACCTTCCTATTAAATCAAATAATTTTTTACCCTCAAACCTCTTTATACCTCTTATTATCACGTTTAATCATGTTATATCCAATATTATTTCTCCCCAAGTTAGTCTAAATCATTTTTTATGGCATATGATTATATTCCCTATTCATTGACTAACATCTTGATTCAAAATCACATCAGCCTGAGGACTCTTAAAGACTATGTAGGTAATAGTTGGCCACTTTTTCAATTCCCAAGGATAGTTTGGCCACTATTAATGTCCAATACCATGCCATCCCCTCTAGGTGACTTGAATATATTAAATCATGTTGAGCTATGATCAAAATATCAAATTTTTTTATTAACACTAATCACTTGTTGAATGTCCTTTACCATATTATAACTATCCCTTTCATGCATCCTTACTAGGGACTTGTTACAAACTCATGAAATATCTCATATATCTATTTCCTAGATAATTATCAATATCTCAAGAATTTTTACGTTATCATCTCAATTAGACTACCTCTTTCCTTAGCATTGGTCATTGCCCAGGGCTCATCTTCTAAGGGTAAGCAACCTTATCCCATTGAAATTATGCTCAACGTATCTTATCATATCTCAATCAACACTTGGGGCATACTAACTCCTAATTATCTTTGTCTTATCCCACCTTGGGGATTTCTTTTTAAGTGGCCATCTTGATCATTCCTCCTCACATGTCCCCTTGATGGGGTATCATCTAACCCTAATTTACTAACTTATCCACAAAATTATTTATTTTTGAAAGAATATTAATCCTTCCACTTTACCCACTCATAATTCCCTTTTGAAGAAGGGGAAAATGTATGCACTTAAATTTGATTTCTCTAATTCTTCTATTAATCTTATTATTTTATCATTAACCATAATCCTAGTCAATTAATTAACATCATATTTACCATTAAATATTTACTACATCCTAAAAAGTTTCTACACCCCATGCCAATTAATCACCTCATTATCCTACTAACATCCCACTTAACTACTAATCCTACCTCATTAACTACCCACTAGTCCACTTGCCAATTAAAAATTCATATTTATTCCAATTACCAACCTAGCCAACCTACCACCCTAGCCTTTCCTACATCCCTAAACACCTTAAACTGCATTAAATCCCTATCTAATCCCTATTACCCCTTAATTTAATCTATAAATCTCAAGATCTAGAGAACTCTCCTTATAATTCTATAACTCTCTAAACTATAGGCTTTTAAAGTAATTAAAAATTACTCTAAAACTCCCTCCATAAACTTATAAATATCCATTCTTAAAGCATGTCTAAGATAATTATAAATCTCACAAGTCTTCCTTGCATCCACATACCATAAATGTAAGGAATTCACACTCTCTTTCAATCCACTCAAGCATATAAAGAAACCATTAAATCCATCTTGAACCCATTATCAAGAAATCCACATACAAGTCAAATAGCATTGGAATTAGTTGTGAAATATTAGAGGTAAGCTATTATGAGCAAGGTTATGATAAGAATTATTATTAAATTGTTGATTGTTCCCATATTTATATTTTTTTGATGTAATTTTTCAGTTGGGTTAAACTTTATATTTATAGTAGTTTTGATTCATAACTAAAAAATACAATCACATAATATTTGCAACCTAATCTGAAGACTTACAAAATCTCAAGCCAATGACCTGACCATGAATGATATCAAAGATAAAATTCATATGAATCTAAATGTGTTTGGTCTATTGGTACTAAAATAAATTCTCAAAAATTTATATAGTAATCTAGTTTTCACAATAGATGATGGTGGGGTACCTAAAAGGAATGTTAAAATCAAATAGAATCCACTAAAGCTAAATAGCCTTAGTAGTTGCATTAATAACCTCCATGTATTATACCTCTATGGATGATATAGAAATAGAATTTATACTTTTTCTAGACCAACTAAGAGGATAGAACCCAAAGAAAAATTATAACATGAAGTGGACTTGTAATATTTACTATCACCAACCCAATCTGAATCTAAAAACCAACTAAGTCAAACTCTATGCAAAATATGTATAGAATATTGAATATATAAGAGCCCAAAATGTAGTGAATTATTTGATTGGATAATTTCAAGTGAAAATCATGGGTCTCCTACATAAATCATTAAAAATCCCTAATGCATATGAAATTTTAGGCCTGGTAAGAGTTAGATAAATGAGGCTACCAACAAGTTGTCGATATCAAGTGGCATCAACCGAAGGAGTAAAACAATCAGCCTCAAGTTTGAATCTTTATAGAAAAAGATTCAAATATGGCTTATAATTAGCCATGTATAAATAACCTATAATATTGAGAGTATACTTGGGTTCTACAAATGAAATCCCTAAATTGGACTGTGAAATCTCAATGATGAGGAACTAATGTAGAACACCCAAATCAATTATGTCAAAACTATCCTATAGAGATATCTTTAATACCATAATCAATGATGAATAATTCTTAGTGATCAAAATGTCATCAACATAATGTACCAATGTAATTAAGAATCATCATGTGAAAATAAGTACACATTAGGGTCTAAATGACACCTTGTAAAACCTAAAGTAAAGAAGAAGGAATCCATCTTGGTATAACAAGCTTGAGGGAGGTCTCAAATGAATGAATCCTTAATAAACTTAAGTGATTGTCCTATGTAGATATCTTCCTAAATGTCTACTTGAATAAATGCACTCTTCACATCTATCTGGTGCACATCTCAATGATTTATAGTATTTATAACTAATGAAAGTTAGATTTAACTCATATTTATTATAGGTGCAAAGGTATTTGAGTAGTCAATGCGAGTTAATTGTGAAAAAACCTTTATGTCCAATCATTCTTTGTAATTATTGACTGACCCATCTACTATAAACTTGGTTTGATATAGCCACATACATCAAACCATCTTCCTTCCCTTAGGAATTGAATTCAAATTCTAAGTCAGATTTTTGATTAAGGAACAGTATTCTTCTTGCAAAAAACTATCCCACTCAGGTATGTCTAAAGCCTTTCATAATGTCTATGGATATGAAACTAAAGTAAATAAATCATGTGGAAAACTCTAATAATCTGCTCAAGTATGTTTATCATATGATGGATCCCCTACCCAAGTACATGCACTCTAAAGGGTTTACCTATTCCAAAGGGGCATATATGTGGTTGAGTTAGGTGTTTACTCCTTATCTTCTAAAACATGACTGTAGGTGGATGTATAATACTCCTCATCACTACCCTCACTATCAAGATTAGAATAAGAATAAGAAGACCTTGGCTTAGGATTTTTCTCTAGATGATCTGAGTTTGAAGAAGAATAATCAAGTCTAAGGGAATCTAATGAAAGAGAAGAAGTTTAAAGTGTTGAGTCTTTGGGACTCTTCATAAATTAAACACTTATCTATATGAAAAAATCATGTGTGGTTTTATGTAGAAGGCGGTACCCATTGACACCATCTAGATAACATAAAAATATGCAAGGCTTGGATTGAGGTTCCATAGCTTTACATATATTTTTTGATATATTTTCCATATCTAGAGATCTAAAAACCCTAGAGTGATTACTTTCATGTTTCCTTCCATGCCAAGCTTGAAAAGGTGTTATGCCTTTTAAATATTTGTGAGGAATCCATTTTTGAATATAACAAACACAATTAATGGCTTCGACCCAATATTAAGGTACCAAGGACTTAGAGTGAATCATACAATTGTCCATCTCTTTCAAGGATATAATCTTGCATTCCAATACTTTGTTAAGTGAAGGATTATAAGTAACTATCAACTATAAATCAATTCCCTCTATGGTGTAAAACTACCCAAATATTTTTCTAAGATATTCAACTCCATTGTTAGTTCAAAAAACCTTGATGGATTTCTTAGATTGTTTCTAAATAAGTTCCTTGAATTCTTGAATTTTTTCAAACACTTCAAATTTTTGCTTAAGTAGACGCATGTACATCTTAATAAATCATCAATGAAAGTGAGAATGTAATTATCCCTTGTAAAACATATACTCAGAAAAGGCCCAGATACATCATTGGGTACTAATATCAATGCTTTTGAATCCATCTAAGCTTTTCTTTTGTCAAATTTTCCATTGGGATTCTTTCCAAGAGAGCACCCCTCACAAAGTCTCTTATAGAATTGGACTCAAACCAAACCTATGACCATGTCATTGTTTCTAAGTTGTTCAAGGTAGCAGTAGTTAATATGGCCAAATTTCTCATGCCACAATTTGTTGACTCCATCTGAATGAGTCAAAAATACTAACGAAGAATAATTAGGTGAGAAATGTGAGAAGGTGTATAATATGGCTTGGTGATCTTCCCTACCCACTATCATTGTATAATCACTATACAACTCCTTGATAATTAAATATGGTAAAAACTCAAACCTCATGCCTTTTTTGACATGAGTGATTTGATACATTGATATGATATTGGTTAAAAGGGAAGGGACACTTAGAAAATTATTGAATGTTGCTTCTTTCATTTTAATAGGCCCTCTCCATAAAATTGATACATAAGTTTCATCACCTAAAATGATAGAAGCCATACTACAAGGCTATAAGGAAGAAAACTCAGCTACTGAGTAGCCCATGTGGTGAGAATAACCTACGTCAATAACCCATGAATATGTTGAATCTTCAACTACTACTAGAGCCTTGCCCTTTTATTTCTCTTTCATCTTACCCATTACCTTAGTAGAATCTTGGTTTGATGAATTGTGCTTGAAAAATTTAGGAACACCTATGTTGTTCTTCTCTAGGAGATAAGTTAGTTGATCTATTTTCTTCTTCATGCACTTGTGTTCATCATGCCCATTTTTATTAAAGTAGGAACACTTAACCTTTTGTTTAATAAGTATTCAATTAAAATAGGAGGCTTCAGTGTTGGTTTTGGAAAAGTTTTATTCTTTATTCTTATGTTGATCCTTATTCTTCTTCTTCTTATCTTTGTTTGAAGTCTTTGCATTCCCATTCCTATCAATTAGGGCTTATCATTTTGTGGACTTCACTATGCCCATCTGGATCAACTTGTCTAAATATCTGGATAAGTTGAAAATGAAAGTATCTAAAGAGGGAATTTTCCATGTAGTGCCCAAAACACTTTTAGTGGAATGGAAAGTAGAGACAAATACTAAATATTTAGGACCTAGTTTAGAGAATATATAAATAATAATTTGGTCATCTTATTTATTTATCCCACATTATTTCAACTTCAATCTCAAGGACTTAAACTTAAAAAATAGATCCTAAAGGGTGTCAAATTTTCAAGGACTTAGGATAATGAGTTCATTCTCAAGGTCATGGCCTCTCATCACATCTTTCTCCCTAAATATCTTACCCAAAATGGTCCATGCATCATCAGGTGATTTGGTAGGCTCTATGTGTAATAGGAGATTAGGTGCTATAGAAAGACATAATAGCCCATATGATTCATCACCATGGTTATACCACTTAAGTTTATTTTCATCTATGCCAAGTTCAATTTCATCATCCATAGTTATTATATATAAACTCTTACTCCTTCAAATAATTACCATGTTGATTTTCCATTCGTGATAGTTAAAGGGAGTTAGTAGGTTCATTAAACTTGAATTCATTTTAGTGTTGAGTTGAGTTTTATTAGTACAGGTTGAAGTTGATGTAGAAATGAAATTGTAATAAAAATGCAAAGAGTGACCCAAAAAAATTTAATACACCCCCTAAACTATGAAAAGGTGAACCCCCCAAATGTTTCGAATGGACACTCAAAATACATAAAACTCAATCGATAGTGTATCTTGAGCAATCAATGAAATGATTTAAAATATGAAATTTTTTTAAAAAAAGAGGAATTTAGACACAACTAATATGCATCTAAGGAAGCAAGTACAATGTGAGCAAGTGAAAAAATGAATAACACTTTGTTTTCAAATATTACCCACAATATATTGTTTTATCAAAAAATAATAATAAATCTTCAATAACAATTTTAAACCTAACCAATCCTCGTATGCATTACTTTTGCATTAAAATCAAGATATTAAAAAAATTAAGATATTAACAAAATTAATATGCTAAAAACATTAGGGGAAACTTGAATAAACTTAACTTGTTTTATAATAAACTTTCAAACCTTTGAAACTATAGGAGTATTTTGTGTTGCTTTTTGACAATGAGAGTAGTCTCAATAGGTAAAAATGGTGTATCCAAAAGTTATCTAAAAGACATAAAAAACTAGAGTCAAGCATGTAGAACCAACTAAGGTCAATCACAGACTGATACCAAATAAAGGAGATAAAAATTGAGGCTATATGGAGGCATGTGTGTTTTTTTAGAAACAATTCACCAAGGCACATAAAACATGTAGTCAAAAATATATCATAAAATATGTGATAATGGCTATGAATTAACTAGTTATATAAAAAATGACTCCACCTAAGACAAAAAACACCCACAAATAGATTATGAAAACTATATTTTATTTACAAATAATAAATCTCATGATTTCAAATAAACCTAATATTAATTCAAAAACTAGACAATTAAATACCAGAGTGGCTCTGATACCATATTGGAGTGGATTCCAAGATCTTTGGATCAAGAAAATTCATAGGCATGATTCAAGAATGTACACAACATAAGAGCTATAATAAAATTAAATCACATACATGAGAATATTGCATAAATATGATAAGATACAAAACCATTATTCCATAGAACATTAGTTCACCATGAGAGATGTACAAATAGGAGTGCATGAGTAAATCCCCCAAGAAAGGTGGTCAAAGATCCAATAATAGAAGATTAAATCCCATACCCAAATGAGCCAGTCAAGGGAGGTACTTCATATTCATTTAGTCAAAATGTAACTCCAAGTACACCTAAGCAAGCTTATCAAAAAAATTAAGAAAACTCCAAGTGAGGAAAAAAATCTTGTAATAAATAAATATGGTTAAAAAAACCACTAATATAACAGTATAGTTATCAATTTGTTTGAAATTGATGAAGTAGGCTAAATTGTATTGAGGTAAATCATTAGATTCAAGCTCTTGAACTAATTCATTAACTAAATAATCTAAACTAGAGATGGATATATATTTGAGTTGGTTATACCAATATATGGCATCCTTGAAGAAGGTTTTATCTAATAGCTTGGTAGAATAAAATATATTTAGATTAATCTAGTATTTATAGAGGATTTAATAGGCTTTAAAATGAAAATTAAGATCAATGGATCAGTTATAAGTTATCAAATGAGTGATTCCACCTATGTTAATGTTTTAAATTTGAAGGTGAACTAGTTCATTTTTAAGGTGTTGATAGATTTATTATGAATCCATGGTTAAAAAATGAGTTTACCATTGGCATCTCTAAGGTATGTGTGGGAGGGGGTTAGTTTTGATGAGGAACTCCACACTAAAGTTTTGGAGGCTGATTTAGTATTTTCAAGAGTTATTTTTTTAATTTCATCATTTGTACATTACTTTTCACTTTAATGTTATCCATTTTTATCATTTATTTTAAAATTATTTCATGAGTATCAAGATCATTTCTTAGAGGTATAAGATTGAGTAGCTTATTGGAATGTACTAAAGGTGGTATTGATGTTAGAATTAATGTGGTTAGTTTGAATATAAATAATAAATGAAAGGACCACCATGTTAATATGAATATTGATCATGGTGTATGGGATGGGAATGAGGAAATATCATATTAAATTTCTTCAAATATGGTATAAAAATAAGACCAAGTGGAGGATTTTCCATATGGATTGCCATCATGAGGTAATTGATCATCACACCATCCTTTCCCTTGTGCTCGATATATTCATGTAAGTAAACTATCATTTCTTAAATATGATTTATATAAAATTCATCATACACCTAATTATATTATGGTAAATTACATTGCCTAACAATACTAGGGATTGTATGTGGCTCATAAACTTTATATCTAGTTGAAGCCACATGATGATTAATTTGTATTTTATCTTGATTCATGGAAATTTTAAGTCGTACATATTTTAAGGATTTTATGTACATTGGTTAGTGTTATCATTAAAATTTACACCCTTGAGGAAGTTTTTGAAGTCTCGTCACTTAATTGATTGAATTGAGACACCTCTAGGCTATGGGTGTCCTAATTAGTGAGGTGAATCTCTAGATAGGGCTAGCTCCCTTGATTTTATCACCCTAAACTACTATTAGACCTACTTCTTGTAAGGGAAAAGGTCAAGAGGAAAAAAAATTAAACTAATATAGGGAGGTGATGTAACAAATGAACACCCTCCACTTGCCCATAATGCACTAATAACATGAATTATATCTAAATATAATCACACTAATCAACAAGGAACTTCAAGCATGAGTGTTTCAACATGGAGGTCATAGATAATGAATTGAATGAGAGTGATAGTTAAGAGGACTCAAAAAGACACTAATGATTGAATTAAACATAAAAAATATTAAAAAATACCTAAAACTGACCATGTGACCTGCAATAAGACAATCCATTTTTCAAATAGGTAGGAGAAAATAAATGAGAGAGAGTGAAAGCACTATTACTAGAATTCATCAACAATCACATAAGTACACTAGTTGAAATCATATGAGAAGGTATTAATCAGAGTAATTAAACATTAAAAGGCATCATACAAGTATTTAGTCAAGTAGGAATTTTCCATAATCAACCAAAGGATCCATAACAAATCATTCAATGTTACATATATAGGATAAAGTGAGATAGAGAGATAAAGTGGCATAGAGTAACTCTAATGATAAATGTCACTTAATCCAAGTCATTTATATTTGAAGGGGATATTTTAAGATTATTTTTATCCATATCCTTATCATGTGTTGTCTATTTGATGATGATCTTATATATGAAAGGCATAGATGAGATTATTCAACTCCCTAGATGACTCATCCACCTTGTTTAAAACTGCCCATTACTGGTGTAGAAAGAGTTACAAACCCATATTTGACATTTGTCATTATTTATCAGGATTAATTGAGATATATAATTTCATAATAGGTAAATTTAATTTTATTTCCATCTTTGGAGAGAATGACAACTGATATTTCAACTTGTTCATGTTGCCAAGAACCTGCAATTCAATCCTCCTAGTGCAAGACTAATCATCTTTCTAATCGAAATCCTATTTATCCAATATTAAATTTTACTGTAATTTTAAGACATAAAATTACCATTTAAATAATCCAATTCCTTTTTATTTTATTAATAAAACTCTGCCACTGGTTAAGAAGGCCTATAAGTATAAAAACCCTATAAACTAGCTCCAAGAGGCCATCTTTTAGGTCAAAACTATATACATTTTCTCTCACACATGTGAGTTATTGACCTATTCAAGTGTTTTTAGATTTTTATATTCCATATAAGTTCTCATAGGTATGGACATATACCTCCATCAAGCTCTTAGAAGGGCTTAGAGAGGATTTAAGGTGGCCTATCATCGTAATGATGATTCATAAAGATGAGGGCCTAAATCCATGAACCAAAGCAAAAAAAATTTAGCACACATGGGTACATTTACATGGATAATAAATTCATGTCCCATTAAAATTATCCTTTAAGATCCAATAAAAAAATTGAGGTCTCTCAATCACTTCACAAGGTGGAATGAGGGTTTAGGGTGGTATCAAATCTTAAGCATTGTTCATAAATCATAGTGTCTTGATAAAAAAACAAATTCCATGAATTTTAATTATTATACCCCATAAAAATACTCTAATAATTTTTTTTTTAAATTAATATCCTCCATGAAGTTTCTAAGCCATTTAGGACTACCTCTTGGGTTTGTAAAATTGTGTGCGAGATCGAGAGAGAATTTTTAAACCAAAACCACCCAAAGTGTGTATTATTGTTTAGTTTTCCTTTAAATAAGTATTAAAATATATATTACATGGTTTTAAATGATATCCAATAGTTATTTACCCTCTAAAGGGTTATATAAATTGATTTTCATTTTATGAGGGTTTATGGGCAATTAGGCTAGTCTGACACTAATGGCCTTTTTTGAGGTTTTATTTATCATATAAAGGATAAATTATTTATGAAAACAAATTATAAGTTTATTAATTCCATTATTTACCATATAAAACCAATTTGAAATACATAACTACAAATTTTCCTCACACATTTAAAATAGGCATGTGATGCAGGAGCATCTACATACATCTTCTGGAAAGACATAGTTACGTTGGGATGCAAGTCATGATTGAATTCAAATCTAATTTATTGTATTTTACCTCTAATATGATATTAATGAGGAATAACTATAAAAGGTAAAAAAATATGTAAAAACAAAAAATATATATAAAAGAGTGGTTAAGGAGAATCTCCTACATTGGGGCTGTTGAGAAACTAAAGAAGGAATGGTTGAAAATATTTCAACCTTGGTATATTGTTGTAGATTACAAACTGTGTTTGTTTTGGTCTTGAGCCAAGTTGGGCATAGAGGTTAGAGATGAATAATTCAAGTAAGAGAGGACAGCCTCATAAGAAATCAGGCTAAGGATATTGAAAAGATAGGGTTGTGATATGGCCTTTTGGGGCCATGGAAAGAGCAGGCTATATTGCAGGATCATTGTTGGAGCACTGATAGGAAGAAACCTGAGGTGGAGCTCGATCTTGAATAGATTCAAGTATGCCTAGCCTCAACATCTATTACACAAAACCTTTACCTATTGAGTAATGATTATGGGCCAAGACAAGTAATGGATATTATCAAGTCTTGAATAACAATCATATATATTTCGTATGGCATGGATAGATATATTTATCTATAAGAAAATCCTTGAATGGGAGAGGCGATGTGGAGTGTCATAGCTGAGCCTATTCATAGAGCTCTTTTAGCCAAAAACAAATATCTCACATTGCAGGATATAGATATTACAGTCTCGAATGGATGAAGATTTGATTACAAGGCAAGCCATGAAGGACGTCTATTGGTTCTTATGGAAAAAGATAGCATGACTATTATATATACATATATAGTTTTGAATGCCATCACACAAGTTACCTATATTAAAGGTTGAGCTTGTAGAGAATAATGCCATCGAGTCTGAGCCAACCTTAAATGGATTCTCAAATGGTAAAGTGGAGCCAAGCTTGAGCCAAAGGAATTAAGGTGACTATTACATTTGATGGTGGTTGTATCCAACTAAATCACAGATCCGATCAGAGAGGTTTTCAACCTATTTGCAAGAAAGCCACAACAGATTCCCAACCCAAATTACTTTGAGTTGGAGAAGCCTAATTTGGAACATATAGCTGCCATTGGCATTAAAATATGGATGATGCAAGATGGAATTTTGTTTGACAACATAGTAATTGGACGGGATGAGAAGGTGGCAGAAGAGTATAGGGAGAAAACATGGAAGGGGAAATTTAACATTGAAAAAGAAAAATAGAAGCTAGAAGATGCAAAAGATACTGTATCAAGGGAACTTTTTGGTTATCATAAAAAGGTATTTGACATACTATATGCCATAGCAAACCTTCCTTTCTTGTATGCCTACAGTTAAAGGAGTATATGAATGGGATCGACAGAGTTTGTGTTAAGATAGACAGAGTCGTGGTCTTTTCTTATTTCCTGTTTAGTGTGGACTTCAGTCATGGGAGAGAGACAGTCTTGATCATTAAAGAACAATTGCCTTTTTCTCACCTAAAAGGTAGATATGGCATGCCTGTATATTGTTCTTACAGACCCGAGTCATTTTGGGTCTTAGAATAAATGCCTAAAATCTGACACCTATAATTATTGAAGAAGACCCTGTTATTACATTTTATCTTTAAATTTATAAGTTTGTTTTCTCTAAGATTTAATGGGTTTTTAGCCTTATATCACGTGAGTAAATTATCTAAATTTTAGAAGAATCCAGATGATATTTTTTTGAGAAAATATTTTGTCAATATTGCATTTTAGCCTTGTTTGTAGTTTGGTGACAGTACACCATTTTGGTATCAGAGCTTGAAGCTCTTGGGATTTGGTAACTTATCATGTTTGTTAATAAGTTGATATAGAATTAATAAGAGAGATCTTTGGGATGGTTGCATTTGTTAATGATGTTGTAGTTACAGAATTTGGCAAAGGGATCAATAGGACAAAGCACTAGAAGACCCTGTTGAGGAAAGGTATGAGTAACTTTTGATATTTGATTTGAGTTTATTGTGTTTAAGAAGAAAACAGGTGAAAAAGAAGTCTTAAATCCATTGAGGCTTGACAAGAGAGAAGAGAAGCATGGAAAAGCTCAAAAGTAAGGGAGCAAGTGAATGCTCAAGAGAAAGATCCAAAGCAAGGTAAGCTTGGATTTGTGAAATTATTGATATTTGGTTAAAGTAGTGTCATATTTCAGACAATTGACTCAGTGTGAAGCTCAATAAAACCATTAAGTAGGATCAAAAGACTAGGATGCAAAAGGCCTAGGTGAGATCAAGGAGATTGTCAAAAGACCAGTCAAAGAGAAAGGCTTGGGTGAGACAAGTGGACCTAAAGGGATCAAAATACCAAGGTGGAAAAGACTTGGGTGAAGATCTTAGAAATGGAAGTATTGTTGAAGGCACTACAGAGCAACAAGGTACATGAGGGCACCAAGAAGAAAGCAAGCATCCAAAAGAAGAAAGGTATGACCAGTATTGAAATTGATAAAGAGATTGCTAGTTTAAAGAGAGAGTTAGCTAAGATTCAAGATGAATATGAGTCTTGGATGTAGATGGACAAGCAAGCATGGGTATGGCCAATGAGGAAGAGGTTGAATTGGCCAATAGATCTCCTAATGAAGAGGAGAAGAAGGCAAAATGAGATTGCCAAGAAGAGAAAAGACCATAGAGGTAAGAAGATGAGTAGGTTGCCAAGAGAGCAACAAAAAGAGGAAGAGATTGTGAAGAACATTCTCATTGAGGAGAACAAGAGAAGATAATAAAGAAAAGATGAAGTGCCAGGAAGAACACTTGAAAAGATAAGAGTGTTGGTGAAGAGAGCACTCATAAGGACCTTGTGGTCTCTTATTTTTATATCTAATGTTGTCTTTGCATGGGTAATTGTAGGTATGAGAAGCCTTGTGAAGGTCAAAATAAAGGCTTTGAAGAATGAAGAGATTTGTGCAAGAGGAGACACCAAGTGAACAAGTGAATGTGCAAGAAAGAGAAGAGAGTTTGTTATTGATAAAGAAGAAGAGATGCATTGGTTAATGCATGAGAGAGGTGTTGAGGAACCCCTACAAGAAAAAGGAGAGATAGAAGATGAAGATGACTTCCATGATGCCATTGAAATCCAAGAAGAGGCAAAAGAATAGTCAAGCATAAAGGAAGAAGAAAGTACATATAATTAAGAAGCTATGTAAGTCAAAGAACTAATGGAGCAGCCCACTAAAGAGGTAAAGGTGAATCCAAAAATTGATTTTTCTTATTCTTATAAGCATGAAACTGTTGATATGTATGTTAGAGAAGCAAAGAGAAAGGTGAAATTTTCAATTAACCAAGGATATGTGATGCCTAAATGGTGGAAGAAGCAAACTCCCAAGCAACAGGAAGTGTTGGTACAAGAGCATGGATTGCCTACATGGTTTGAGAAGACAAATGATAAGAAGGAGAAACAAGTATGGGTACCTAAGAAGGCAAAGAGTGAAGATGTGAGTGTTGAAGTAACAGCACAAAGAATTCAATGGTGGATGGTGAAAGTTGACACAAGTACATGGAAAGGTAAAAAAATTGTTTATGATGATGTTTTTGAATCCTTTAATGATCCTTGTATGGAAAATGAGGAATGTAAAATGTATATGAAAACTAATGTGCAACAAGGAGAGAGTTTCAAATGGATGGATGATGAGGAAAGGGGAGAGTATGCAGCAAAGCAATGCCTCATTAAAAACAAAGAAAAAACAAGATGGCTTCAAAGAGAAGTTAAAGAGAGTAAGGAAACACAAGATAAGGGTACTTCAATTATATTTGATGAGTAAATTGAAGAAGTTGGTTTGTATGAAGACAACTCAAGAAAGGATGAGATGAAGAGTAAGGCTAGTAAAGGACAAGTAATCCTTGTGAGTGATGAGCCCAAGTTTGATGAAGATAGTGATTTAGATGAGATCTTACTAAAGGAAGAGTTGAGAATGTTGGAAGAGCTCTTTAGTTCTTTAGGAGAGCTACATATAGGTACAATCCATGGTAAAGATACCATTGGGAAGAATGAAGCAATAAAAGAGCAAACCCAAGAGGTCAATATAGTTTTGATCAAGGAACAAGAACATGGAGATAGCCAAGAGGCTTCATGGCCTAAAGCTTTTGATTCTAAGGTGGCTTTGAATGTTTTGTATGCAGGTATGAAGGTTGCTAAAGTGAATGCCATATATGAGTCATTGGAGAAGCTCATGAAACAAGAACAACAAGGAGATCTAGAAGACATGTATGAAGATGAAGAAGCATGGAAGTGGGAGATGGCAGCTGAGAAAGAAATGAGAAGAAGAACATACCAAAAAAGGAAGAAAAGCAAGAAGATGAAAGACAAAGACTATCAAAGATAAACACTAGCATTGGGATTCAAAACAAGACCTTGGGAGCTAGGCATATAGTGAAGACTAATGCATGGAGGTAGAAGTTCATTTGAACTAAGGTTCAAATCCTTTCTAGAGGGAGAGTATGATGCAGGAGCATCTACATACATCTTCTGGCAAGACATGGTTATGTTGGGATGCAAGTCATGATGAATTCAAATTCAATTTATTGTATTCTCCCTCTAATATGTTGTTAATGAGGAGTAATTGTAAAAGGTAAAAAATATGTAAAAATAATATATATATATATATATATATATATATATATAAAAGAGTGGTTAAGGAGAATCTCCTATGTTGGGGATATTGAGAAAATAAAGTAATGGTTGAAAATCTTTCAACCTTGGTATATTGCTGCAGATTATAAACTGTTTTTGTTTTGGTCTTGACCCAAGTTGGGCATAGAGGTTAGAGAGGAATAATTCAAGTAAGAGAGGACAACCTTAGAAGAAATTAGGCTAAGGATATTAAAAAGAGAGGGTTGTGATATGGCCTTTTGGGGCCATGGAAAGAGTAGGCTATATTGTAGGATCATTGTTGGAGCACTAATAGGAAGAAACTCGAGGTGGAGCTCGATCTCAAATAGATTCAAGTATGCCCAGCCTCTACATCCATTACACAAAACCTTTACCTATTAAGTAATGATTATAGGCCAAAACAAATAATGGATACTATTAGGTCCTAAATAATAATTATATCTATTTCGTAAGGCATGGATAGATATATTTATCTATAAGAAAAGCCTCGAATGGGAGAGGTGATGTGGAGTGTCATAGTTGAGACTATTCATAGAGCTCTTTTAGCCAAAAACAAATATCTCACATTGCAGGATATAGATATTATAGTCTTGAATGGATGAAGATTTGATTACAAGGTGAGCCATGAAGGACATCTATTGGTTCTTATGGCAAAAGATAGCATGACTATTATATATACATATATAGTTTTGAATGTCATCATATAAGTTGCTTGTAATAAAGGTCAAGCCCATAGAGAATAATGTTGTTGGGCCTGAGCCAACCTTAAATGGTTTCTCAAATGGTAAAGTGGAGCCAAGCCCGAGCCAAAGTAATTAAGGTGACTATTACATTTGATGGTGGTTGTATCCAACTAAATGACAAATCTGATCAGAGAGGTTTTCAACCTATTTGCATGAAAGCCACAATAGATTCCCAACCTGAATTACTTTGAGTTGGAGAAGCCCACTTTGGAACCTATAGCTTCTATTGGCATTGAAATATGGATGATGCAAGATTGAATTTTTTTTTACAACACACTAATTGGATGGGATGAGAAGGTGGCAAAAGAGTACAAGGAGAAAACATGGAAGGGGAAATTTAACATTGAAAAAGAAAAATATAAGCTAGAAGATGCAAAATATACTGTATCAGGGGAACTTTTTTAGTTATTAGAAAAATGCATTTGACATACTGTATGCCATAGTAGACCTTCCTTTCTTGTATGCCTATAGTTAAAGGAGTATATGAATGGGATGGATAGAGTTTGTGTTAAGATAGACAGAGTCGTGGTCTTTTCTTGTTTCCTATTTAGTATGGACTTCGGTCATGGGAGAGAGATAGTCTTGATCATTAAAGAACAACTACCTTTTTCTCAACTAAAAGGTAAATATGGTGTGCCTATATATTGTTTTTATAGACCTGAGTCATTTTGGGGCTTAGAATAAATGCCTAAAATCTGACACCTATGCTTATTGAAGAAGACCCTATTATTGCATTTTATCTTTAAATATATAAGTTTGTTTTCTCAAAGATTTAATGGGTTTTTAGCCTTATATCATGTGAGTAAACTATCCAAATTTTAGAAGAATCCAGATGATATTTTTTAAGAAAATATTTTGTCAATATTGCAATTTAGCCCTATTTGCAGTCTGGTGACAGTACACCAGCATGTATGTCATAATTAGGCCTATAGGTTTGTGTTCTTTCTTGGCTTGATGTTTGTTAGTGACCAAGAATGGGTATTCATTTTATTTATTATAATTATCATACCTTTAAAGCTTATTTTTATTTATTCATCATAGCCTCCATAACTTCTTTTATCTTTGAAATCATCTTGCAATATAGGGTTCATTATTTTTCTCTTAAAAAAGAGACCTATAGGTATTTATCTCTATAGGTCCTCTCAATGGGCTAGCTACTTGGGGGTTCTTGTGGTACTCCTCATTATGAGTTTTAGGGTGTATGACTAATCACTTCCTATAGTTATATGGATATGTATTTACCTTGATCTAAAATATATTATAGTATTTGGAACAAAAAAACACAATGTAGTGGATTAGCAAAATACTTTTTGAGAAAAAAATTGGCCTTGGAAAGCACTCTGATACTAGATGAGAGGATCCTCCTACAAAAAAAAATTAAAATTTATGAAATAATAGATTTATATAAATATTATAAACAACAAAGGGATTATATTAATCATATGCCAACTCAAGGAGGTAACCTCCTTTGAGCAAGTTCAATATAATAAATTCATATATTTCTTTATTGGTCTCAACACTTACTTATATACTAAGTCTATTGTAATCAAATACTCATTTATATGAATGTGGGATAAAAAAAAATTCTCAAAGGATGAATTATAAAGCATATGCATCCATATCATCTAATATACTAACAAATTAAAGATAAGGGGTAGCATGGGTTCCTAACAATTTACCACCTTTTGGTACATTCTAGTATAGATAGGGTTGTAACTCAATTTGTGGTCTAGAGTGTCACTAGGTTTGCCTTAGTAGATCAATGATGAGATTGCACACTTGAAGGATCTCTCTTAGAGGTTTGATATGAATTTCAATCTTTCTAAAACCACCATCCATATTTTGTTTTCTTTGAGATTCAAGTAGATGTCCAAGTGAGCCTCTCATTTATAGGATACATAGTCCTTTTGTGACTCATAATACATGACCCCTTATTTTGCCTTTTATTCCCTCATAATTTTCTAAATGGGTGTGGATAGATTTTAAATAATTATAACACATTATAAAAACCATATATCTTATTTCTATTCAATTTAGGAACCATACAATACTAGAGCTTTGTTGGCATATGATGATTGATGTACTATTGAGGATTTACAAGTTGCCTCATGTCTAGAGGCTTGTGAGTGTGGATCAAGAATGGAGATAAATTTTATGGACTTATAGGTAATTATATAGGGTTAAAATATGGTGATATATCTCACCAAATCATAAACTAAGACTTGAACACCTTAATGCAATTAGAAAACAATGGCTTTCAACCTATAAACTATGCACAATGGATATTTCTTGACAATCTAACGTCACACATGCCAAGTGATGGATTTTATCAGAGTATTTACAAATTCATATAGAAATAATGGAACATCCATAGAGATACTTACTCAAACTAATCATATAATATTATTCACTCTCTAATTCAAAATCATATAGGTGTTACAATCAAATATGAAAATTCTTTCTTATAATTGGGGAGATCATATATCCACCAATTTATCACCTAGATACATAATTTCCAATACATAAATAATGAAAAAATTATTTACATACTATTGTTCTAACTTAGAAAATACAACTAATAATATATTCTTGACCAAATATATTCTAACAAACTAACTATTCATAATAGTGAATTATTACTCTCATAATTATTCATATTACAGTGTATAAATTACTATGAGGGCTAACTATTCCCTAACATTATCACCTAAGCCTTACAAGGTAATTTGTGTTTCACATGACTTAATGAAAGTAATGAAATAATACATCAACTTTTTTTCAACCATTCACTACTGATAAGATGTTAATTGAATAAGTGTGGGAACTTCAAATAGGAACATCTACCATCAACCATTCACTGAGGGAACCATATTAGCCTAACAATGTGGGAACCATGATAGTAACCATCTATTCAACTTTTACTCCTACCTCTAAGAATTGGCTTGAATAGAATTACATGCCACTGCATCCTCTTAGGTCTACATACCACTGTCTGGATCTTGTTTCATATCACAATTATTATATGAAGGAATACATCCCACATTTACTTCACATGACTACAACATATGTTTTAATAGAGGATCATCTACATAAATAAGGTAGTCATTGGATATCTGTAGTTAGATTCTCTCCTAACTATTTCCACATTCATGTTTCTCCTAAACACCTTTTTAATGTAGTGCACTATATGGGAAAATAGGAAATAAAACTCTTATTCGTCACTCAAAAAAACAAATGTTAAAAATATAAAAAATATACATATGTGCCAATTTAGCAAGAAACACCCCTTCATTAGTGGCTAATGAGAGGCATATAAATCCTCCATCCTCTAGTGTCCTCCAAACTCTAGTATGTTCATTTTTTACTCAATCAAAGATGTCATGAAGCTCAAATGCTTAAATTTGTCAAAGATAAATCTCCCCCATAGTTTAGATGTCACATATAAATGAAAATGCATCCTTATACTTTTCAACATTTTTTGACATTTTGACAATATTAACAAAATGACTAGATTTAAATCGACACTTTTAAATTTTTGACATAAATGACCAAAAAACTAATGAATAGATATATTTTGATGTAAAAATGAATTTTAATTCTAAAATACATAAATTTTACAATGACTAAAATGACTAAAACACTAAGAGACTTGAATAAATCCATCTAATAGTTATAATGACTCAATTATTAAGATCTTGGACTAATTAATATAATTTAACCTATACTTTTGAGATTTAATACTATACGCTCTTTATAAAATAAAGATCAAAATTTAGAATAAAGGCTCAACTCTTAAAACATTTTAAAATTGATTTCTTTAAATATAATGCCCCTAGGATGTATTGGCCATTTTTGAAAATTAAAAACTTATAAACATATTGACTCTTAGGATTCTAATAACAATTATAAATGTAGAAATAACTTCTAGCAATCAAAACATAAAATATGACCATTGATAAGTATGATTGGAAGAATGGAACAAAAGAGTGAAGGATGCCAAGGTTGATCCAATATTCCAAGGTACATATGTCAAGCACAAAAGTCAATGGGTAATAGAGTGGTGTCAGACTTACACAAATGATGGGTGAATGGAGATGGATAGAGTAGATCTAATAATTATATGGACTATGCTCAGACTTTATGTGTATGTTGAGTATAAATATAATTAAGAGTAGGAAGATTTGATGGTGCATGCTTATATGTTAAGGGATTAAAATCCAAAAGAGAGTTTGATCAAATCCCTAAGTAAATAGAGTGTCAGATATGTCAACATAAGCTTCTTAGTTGATGTAGGCTATAGGATTGATGAATGTACAAATCATAATGTAGATGTAAGGTTCGATGCTAAGATTGAGACATTAAGTGAGACCAAGATGAATTTGAATACCAGGTGACTAACAATTAATTATCCACTTATATGATCTGATAAAATCATAAAAACTTGAAATGAATAGAATAATATTATGTTTTGATATATCAAGTTATTATCTACAGGTATTTAGTCACTACAAAAATTAATAATGAATTACACCAAATATCATTGGGATACAATAGTTGAAATGATGTGCCAAATATCATTATGATACAATAACTAAAATTGAACCCAATATATTGAAAATAAAGGAGATGTAATATATATATTGGTCTTAATATCTCTATGCATACAAATTCATCTTAGAAAGAAATTTTCTTATCTCACAAAAAACTATCATCTATGGGGTCAAAATGCAGTGCAATTTCCCCTTAAAAATAAATATTCTTCCATACCAATCAAGATCATAAGATACTCTAATACCAGATGATGGGTTTTATCAGAGTATTCAAAAATTCATATAAAAATAATGTAGCATGCACATAGATATTTACTCAAACTAATCATATAATATTATTCACTCTCTGATTTAAAATCATACGTGTTACAATTAAATAGGAAAACTCTTTTCTATAATTGGAGAGATCATATCTCCACCAATTTCTCACTTGGATACACAATCTCCCTTATGTAAATAATAAAAAAACTTATTTAGGTACTATTTTTGTAAATTAAAATGGTACTATAAATAACAATATATTCTTAACCAAACATATTCTAACAAACTGACTATCCATAATAGTGAATTATTACTCTCGTAATTATTCTTATTATGGTGTACAAATTATTGTGATTGCTAACTATTCCCTAACACCAAATAAGGATTTGGAAATCATTTTATATGTATAAATATATCCTATATGTCCTCTTTAATTTCTATCATGCATTCAACCATCCCCAAACTTCCATTTTAAAGAGAATAGTGAGCACGAAGGGTTTATGCAGTGTTTAAGACCACCCTACCTTATTAACATTTATTCATAAAGGAGGGGAAACCAATGTGAAAAATATAATCATGAATTTTAAGTAAATTATGACCCTCTCTTCTGGTAAAAATATCAGGTCCCAACTCTCCTTGTGTTGTATAAAATGAGCATGTGAAACTGACTTTTACTAACTTGCCAAGGGAGTGATGGTGGAAAGGAAGAACTTTTTTAGTTCTATATACCTATACCTTAAAAATCATGGATTTAGCTTATGGAATCTTAAGATATATATTTCCATGCATTTACACTTGTAACTCAGCCTTTTGGTCCTTACAAGTGTGTATTAAGCCTCTCTTAAGCATTAAAAATCACTTGTAGATATCTTAAAACTAACTTGTCATGAAGTAACTACCAAATTACCATTATTTTATTATTAAAGAGTCATTTTAAAACACTTTTATACATGGTTATCACCTTTTTAAAGTCTTAAAGTGAATTTTTGACAATTTTACACAAGCTAATAACCTATATAAGGGTTTAATAATGACTTAATGACCTTAGGTACAACACGAGACTTTTTAGGCACTTTTAAAGACTATAGGTGATATTATATAACCATGAAACATAACATATGACTTGAAAAGACAATGTAAACCCCTAACACCACTTGAACTATATTGAAACATAAGATGAGATGACTTAGACAAGTATAGGATCAATATAGATATTACCTTATACTTATCAAAATGACTTAAAGATATGCTAATAATAATTGAAAAGGGAATAATTTTGTGATCCTATCCTATGGTAGCCAAGAATTTGGCTAACAGTAACCCCACAAGGTGACCTAATCCCCAAAGCCATTCAAATCACTTTCCCATGCACAACTAGTATTGTTGAATATGAAGCATTGGTTTTCATACTATAACTTTCCATCTAATTGAATATATAGAATATTAAATTATTTGGTGATTATTATTTTATTATAACATAGGTGAATGAAGAGTTCTAGAAAAAGGATGAGAAATTACCTCCTTACAAATAAATGGTGTATTAATTCAAGTAAAATTTCTAGTTCAAAATTTTAAGCGAGTTCTTAGAGTAAGTAAAAAATCTATGGACTCAATGGACACTATTATTTCTTTGATAGATACTTTATAGTATGTACTTGAAGGAAAAAATTTAGTTGAACAATTCTTATTTCTTGCTCATCAAACAATAACTCTATGAATTTAGTGCCACACTTGATCCCAACCTACCCTGGTACCATGAAATTTATACTTACCTCTACAATAATATTCTACCACAATACTTCAATTTCCACCAAATTAAAGCCTTAATCCATTGAACATCTCGTTATACCATCCTCAATAGCATGCTCTATCAATGAGGCTATGATGGGACCTTGTTGAGATGCCTAACATCATAAGAGGATATTATTGCAACCAAGGAGGTCCATGATGGTATCTATTATGACCATGTTATTGGGATGGCCATGGATAATAAGTTACTTTAGACTAGATACTATTGGCCCATAATGGATCATGATGCCTACCAATATTTATGTAAATCTATAGCTATCATAAGTATGGTAATCTCATTCATGCCCTCACATAAAAACTACAACCTATAATAATTGTATGGTAATTTTCAATATGGGGTTTAGATCTCATTGGAAATATTAATCCTACATCATCAGATATACCTAGGTTCAAAATCATAGATACATAGTATTTCACCAAAGTGGTCAAATAAATACCACTAATTTATACCATGGGTCTACAAATATCAAAATTTATTATGAGTCAAATTATTTGTCACTTTGGAATCCCAACTAAAATCATATTAGATATTGATAATTATTTAAATTTTTTGAGGAGTAGAAGACTTGTGAAATCTTTATCACATTTGGAAGCATTTATCTACACCTATTATCCCTAGGGTAATGGACAAGCATAAGTAACCAATAAAATTATTTTCAAAATTCTGAAAAAAAATTGTCAATTACGTTGGTAGAAATTGGCACTTACAATTATATCTAGCACTTTGGTCCTATAAAACCAATGTCAGAATAACTACTAGGGATACTCTTTATTATTTGGTCTATAGATTAGAACCAATCTTGCCTATTGAAGTTGATATCCCCTCCTTACAGATATATTTTTGGGGTATGATAATAGATAATAACTCTAGACAATAAGGGCTACAAGATATCGGGTTATTAGATGAAAAGTGTCAACATGCTCTTTATCATCTTAGGACTTATCAGAATAAACCTAAGGTCCAATATCACAAAAATATTTGGTGTAGATAATTTAAGATTGGTGACCTAGGCATAAAAGAAAATCAAGAAAATTCCAATGTAGAGCATGAAAATAAAGGTAAGTTTGAAGAAAATTGGCTTGGGCCCTATGTTATTATTTAAAAATTTAATTCAAGAACCTACAAATTGGCCACATTAAATGATGATGAGATTGATAATTCCATGAATATTATGCATCTAAATAATTTTTATACTTAAAGGAATCCAAATATCCTCCATTTATAGGTCCCCACTCCTAGGGGCAGACCCATCTATCACTACTCCACTTATCTCATATTTACATATCATCCACTCATTGCCCATATGACCTTGATCCTAAAAATGGGTATAACATATATTCTTGGGTAAAATTATGATATTTGAGTTTTCAATTGGAATAGATCATTTTTATAAGTGTGAAGAGGATATCTTTTGAGGAGTTATCTTAAAAATATATCCTAATTTCAAATCTACTAATTCCATTTTGACATCTTAATCCAAAATTATAATTGCATCCTCCTAGATATATCTTCTTCTTATCAGACTCAACTTCACCCCACCTTGTTCATCCCCATTTAGTCCCTATGCAAAAGTCTATAAACACCCACTAACCTCATCATTAATTAAGTGTCACATAATATTTCTATTCTAGGATCTAATATACATTTTATACACTACCAAATTTTGAAAATTCACTCTAGATCCTTCAATTATTGCTACATCTAGGATTTATCCTTGTCTTAGTTGTTGAAAAAATTGTTAGGCACTATTTACCATTATGAATAACCATTTAGCCATGTCCTTAATTCCTCTCTATTGCTATAAGTTAGGTCATGTTGTACATACTCATCATTATTATTCTTTCATTTTTCATTGCTTAGCTATCATTTTTAACTCTTTATATATCATTTTAGGGTTTCAGGCCATCTTATAAATAATACCATCATTATCCTTTTATTTACAATGTTTAGTTTCCATTTTAAATTATGTTTCAAAATCATTTAAATCACTCTTTATTAGGTTATATTTTTAAGAGTCAATGTATATATTTAGTCTTCATTAAGTTGTCTTGTTAATGACATCATGTCATAATTTTGTCACAGTCTTGTTATATTGTCTTTTTAATTATTATCCTTTGTACATATCTTGTCGTATCTTTTGTATATATTATCTTGATAAAATTCAATGCATATATCCACATATAAATATTTTCAATAGCTTGTATTATTAAAAATAATTTTGTAGTATTTTTAGGTGTTAATTTTTTTAAATGTCTTGTCTTATCCTTTTTATAAAGGGAGTGAGATGGCCTTAAATGAGTACCAAATCTATAAATTGGGAATGCCATTAATGAAATTCTTGCTTCAAATCCCCATACACTCAGTCAAATGTGACCTCAACTATCATCATGTCATAGGTACACATATAATCACAATATAATAGAAAAATAGGATTAACTACATTTCTAATGGCTTCAAGTCCCTAAAAATCCATATACATTGCCCCTAATCATCCCACTGTCATGTTTGACTATTGTAGCCTACTAACTACACCCCCTCCTTAGTGTAGGAAGATTTTACCCCATAGTAATTTATGATACATAATATTAAATTAAAGAACTATCTATCTATCTCCTAGCACATGTCATTAATTACCACATTTTTCATTTATACATTATCCCATGAACAATCAAAATAATACATCTACCTTTGAACCATGTCATACATCTCACACAAAAAATCATCCACATCACTATAATTAAAGAACATCCATAATCACATCATCTCATTAACAATAATCAGTAATTAATCCATACATTGACATCATATAGGCCAAATCCATAATCAATACATCCATAACTAATAATCATAAGTAATCACAAATAATCTAAATCCATTTGTTATCATCATATAAGATAAACAATCTAATCATACATATAACACCTAAAAATATCATATAAATCACAAATAACCATAATCTAATCTATTATAACTATCATCATACACATGATCCAAACATAATCACAATTCCATATATCATAATAAATAATCCTATAGCCACATAAATGTCTATAAAAGTCTAGTAAAAATAGATAACTACAAAATGGGCAGCATTGGCATCCATGTGTCAAAAATAATACATGTCTACAATATACATCATTTCTCATAACAAAAATCCACATCAATTTTATCTTAGAGGTCTCCTAGATGGATGATGCACTAACTAGGAGGAAGTATTAGCTCTATAGGATGGGGCACACCAATCCACTAGCTCTTCTCCCTCATATGAATCCCTATAATATTATGCCTCATGTGTCAATCAAGATATTTTATTCATAACATCACCCAAACCTTGACTCAAAGTAATAAATCATCCTCCTCAGCCTTCTATACCACCTTAAAATCTAAATGTATCTTAGTATTGCTTGAATCTACATAATATACCCCTATAAAGTCACTATATATGTATATTAAGACCAAATCTACCTCTATAATTTACTAATCTAACCATCCTAAGCGTATTTATAGCTCAACTATCCATATAAAGATGTAACCTATCCATACAAAGATGCAATATGTGCATCCCTAGCTATAACATATCCTAGTAAACCTCTAATCTACCCCAGTACCACCCTCGTCTAACTATCTCATTTTATAGTTTGTCATTGTAAGTATGCCACCATCTTATTCTACTTTACATTAATCCATACCACCTATGTATCCCTATCCTACACCTCCCATCTTAGGCTATCTATTAGTGCTTGATCATCTGCACTAAGATGTAGCCTAAATGGATTTGCATCATCTAAACCTACTCTCCTCACCACATGATCCCCACTTATAGTTTGGTCCCCTCCTCTAACACCCTAATCTCTACCATTAATATCCATTAGTTCTAAACCATCCCCATCTTAACCATCCTACCCATTCGAAACTTGTGGCTATGGTCCTTAAGACTGTGACCTCCTCAAAAAATTTCATGCCTATATCAACCTTCATATTTCCCCTCTCTTCCTCACTCATGATGGATATCTCAATAATATATGGCATTATCTCTATGACCACCATCTTATTAATGTTTTTTTAACCCCAAGATCCACCATGGGTGGATGATAATCCCATACAATTAGGGAAATTATTACGTAATCCACCCTTGCCAATATCCTATCCACCAGATGACCCCATTGGGGTCTCTCTCTATCACTATGTGTAAATAGGTGTTCCTCCCTAGGGATAAACTATTATCACCCAAACTATCACTTAACTAAGTTTGAACTATATCTTTTGATAATATAATGTTATCAATCATCTAGGTAGAACTCTATAAGCATGAATCATGTAACATTTACATCCTTAGCCCCTCTCCAATGCACATACGTATAGGGAATCTATGTACTATGGTTATCCCGAAATATTTAAAATGCTTGCTTATAAAACTTCATGTTTCCAACATGAGCTCTTTATAGTCCAAAAATGATATACTAGCTAAAAGCTAGAGGCTAGTTTGGCTCCCTACCCCCTATGTACCTAGTGGTCTCTCTATCCCTATCTATTTTGAGTTCTAAATCTATAGTATCAATGAAGGACCAAAGCTAGATTACCCTATACATATACATATGTGAAACTCCATATACAAATTTCCCAGTACTATGGGACCCTAGGAAAATATGTGAGTCTCGAACCATGTTGAAAACTACATCCCCTAGTCCAAGGTGAAACCATTACCCAATATTGTATGGAAAAGGTATGATAGTGACAAGAGACATCATAACCAAATTTAGTCTATCAATCATCCCCTCTCTAAATGCTCTATTAATATCTATCTGCACATCCTATAATCTGATATATAGATGCCCACATAGTCTCTTTACCATAACACTAAGTTCCCATGATTGCCAATAGCTTCAATCACCTCTCATAAGCAATTGATAAATCCATAACACATCCTCCAAGGTCAACATCATCTCCCCAATCATAAAATGAAAACTACTGGTCTATAAGTACCATAACTTCACTAAGGCTATTGTCAATGCTCTTTCTATCCACACAACTAGAATCATCAAAATATAATAGATACCATACATCTCTAAGACCCCATAGTTTGTAGGAGTTAATATGTGCATCTCGTAGAGAACTAAATGCTATCATAATTGGGACACCAATATTCCTAAGTCATCCTACACCAATACATATCCCATTAATCCATCATTATTAATTTATTAACCTATTTAACCAATCCATCAAAACTACCCCATTTATCTAATCACTCTTATCTCTCCTACCTACCCTACCTATCCCATACATGCCTATATAATTAAGTCAAAACCTACTCCTTCAATTTAACCTATCCATTTATTTACCTTCTCTAACCACCATCCATATTTAAAAAATCATTCCTAATCTTACCACCACACCTAATTACCCATCTTACCCCCTATAAAACCTTTCCACCTATCTAACTTATCCAGCTAACCCCTTGTCTAAATTATCCCTCTACCTTTCCTATCTACCTCTTTACCTATCTAATTAAACTAACCATCAAATATATTATCCATTTAACACCTTCATCCACCCTATCCCTCCTTCCCCTTCCTATCCCCTAAACTAATCCTAGCATTCATTTCCTTTAATACCAAATTTTCCTTTTAACCCCAACTTGCATCTTTATCAAAACAATAGATTGTAAGTCACAGTTTTACAAAAGCACAAGTCATTGCTTATGGTTTTGAAAAACTACACATCCCCTTCACAATATTGCAATATCACATTTCACTCAATTTTGTATTGAAAAACCATAGATTAGTACATGTGGTTTTGAAATATCATAAATTATAAATGCAATACCACACTTTGAGGTGGAAATACCACAACTAGGGGCAATACCCCTAGAGGTATTATTGCTACCTCAAAGTGTGGTATTGCTTCTATAAGCTATGGTATATCAGAACCACATGTACTAATCTATGGTTTTTCAATACCATAGTGAGTGAAATGTGATATTATAATATTATGAAGGGGGATGTGCAATTTTTTAGAACCATAAGCAATGACTTAGGGTTTTGTAAAACTGTGACTTACAATCTGTAGTTTTGATAAAGATACAAGTTGGGGTTATAAGAACAATTTGGTATTAAAGGAAATGAATGATATTATTAGTCTAGGGGATATGAATTGGAAGGGGGGATAGGGTGGATGAAGTGTTAAATGGATAATACAATTGATGGTTAGTTTAGTTAGATAGGTAAAGAGGTAGATAGGAAAGGTAGAGGGATAAGGTAGAAAAGGGTTTAGTTGGATAAGTTAGATAGTTGGAAAGGTTTTATAGGGGATAATATGGATAATTAGGTGTGGTAGTAAGATTAGGAATTATTGTTTAAATAGTGATGGGGGTTAGAGAAGGTGAATATATGGATAGGTTAAATTGAAGGAGTAGGTTTTGGCTTAATTATATAGGAATGTATGGTACATGTAGGGTAGGTAAGAGAGATAGTATTGCCTAACCCAAATGTATTCATAATAAATTAACATAATAAATGCAACAAAGGTAAAAACAACTAAATACAGTTAGGGTACACATTGATGGTCATGTGTCAGCTATCCTATGGAACTCATAGACTCTCTCTCCATGGTGTGATGATCATGGGAGGTGGTCCTTGGATTTATCTATAGATATCAAATTAACTATAACCAAGAATTGAAAATATCCCTTTTACCCTCAATTTTCTATTTTACCCCTAATTACCCCTATTCTTTTACCCCCTTCACCTCATTTAACCCTCACTAAGTACACCTTCCTATTAAATCAAATAATTTTTTACCCTCAAACCTCTTTATACCTCTTATTATCACGTTTAATCATGTTATATCCAATATTATTTCTCCCCAAGTTAGTCTAAATCATTTTTTATGGCATATGATTATATTCCCTATTCATTGACTAACATCTTGATTCAAAATCACATCAGCCTGAGGACTCTTAAAGACTATGTAGGTAATAGTTGGCCACTTTTTCAATTCCCAAGGATAGTTTGGCCACTATTAATGTCCAATACCATGCCATCCCCTCTAGGTGACTTGAATATATTAAATCATGTTGAGCTATGATCAAAATATCAAATTTTTTTATTAACACTAATCACTTGTTGAATGTCCTTTACCATATTATAACTATCCCTTTCATGCATCCTTACTAGGGACTTGTTACAAACTCATGACATATCTCATATATCTATTTCCTAGATAATTATCAATATCTCAAGAATTTTTACGTTATCATCTCAATTAGACTACCTCTTTCCTTAGCATTGGTCATTGCCCAGGGCTCATCCTCTAAGGGTAAGCAACCTTATCCCATTGAAATTATGCTCAACGTATCTTATCATATCTCAATCAACACTTGGGGCATACTAACTCCTAATTATCTTTGTCTTATCCCACCTTGGGGATTTCTTTTTAAGTGGCCATCTTGATCATTCCTCCTCACATGTCCCCTTGATGGGGTATCATCTAACCCTAATTTACTAACTTATCCACAAAATTATTTATTTTTGAAAGAATATTAATCCTTCCACTTTACCCACTCATAATTCCCTTTTGAAGAAGGGGAAAATGTATGCACTTAAATTTGATTTCTCTAATTCTTCTATTAATCTTATTATTTTATCATTAACCATAATCCTAGTCAATTAATTAACATCATATTTACCATTAAATATTTACTACATCCTAAAAAGTTTCTACACCCCATGCCAATTAATCACCTCATTATCCTTCTAACATCCCACTTAACTACTAATCCTACCTCATTAACTACCCACTAGTCCACTTGCCAATTAAAAATTCATATTTATTCCAATTACCAACCTAGCCAACCTACCACCCTAGCCTTTCCTACATCCCTAAACACCTTAAACTGCATTAAATCCCTATCTAATCCCTATTACCCCTTAATTTAATCTATAAATCTCAAGATCTAGAGAACTCTCCTTATAATTCTATAACTCTCTAAACTATAGGCTTTTAAAGTAATTAAAAATTACTCTAAAACTCCCTCCATAAACTTATAAATATCCATTCTTAAAGCATGTCTAAGATAATTATAAATCTCACAAGTCTTCCTTGCATCCACATACCATAAATGTAAGGAATTCACACTCTCTTTCAATCCACTCAAGCATATAAAGAAACCATTAAATCCATCTTGAACCCATTATCAAGAAATCCACATACAAGTCAAATAGCATTGGAATTAGTTGTGAAATATTAGAGGGAAGCTATTATGAGCAAGGTTATGATAAGAATTATTATTAAATTGTTGATTGTTCCCATATTTATATTTTTTTGATGTAATTTTTCTGTTGGGTTAAACTTTATATTTATAGTAGTTTTGATTCATAACTAAAAAATACAATCACATAATATTTGCAACCTAATCTGAAGACTTACAAAATCTCAAGCCAATGACCTGACCATGAATGATATCAAAGATAAAATTCATATGAATCTAAATGTGTTTGGTCTATTGGTACTAAAATAAATTCTCAAAAATTTATATAGTAATCTAGTTTTCACAATAGATGATGGTGGGGTACCTAAAAGGAATGTTAAAATCAAATAGAATCCACTAAAGCTAAATAGCCTTAGTAGTTGCATTAATAACCTCCATGTATTATACCTCTATGGATGATATAGAAATAGAATTTATACTTTTTCTAGACCAACTAAGAGGATAGAACCCAAAGAAAAATTATAACATGAAGTGGACTTGTAATATTTACTATCACCAACCCAATCTGAATCTAAAAACCAACTAAGTCAAACTCTATGCAAAATATGTATAGAATATTGAATATATAAGAGCCCAAAATGTAGTGAATTATTTGATTGGATAATTTCAAGTGAAAATCATGGGTCTCCTACATAAATCATTAAAAATCCCTAATGCATATGAAATTTTAGGCCTAGTAAGAGTTAGATAAATGAGGCTACCAACAAGTTGTCGATATCAAGTGGCATCAACCGAAGGAGTAAAACAATCAGCCTCAAGTTTGAATCTTTATAGAAAAAGATTCAAATATGGCTTATAATTAGCCATGTATAAATAACCTATAATATTGAGAGTATACTTGGGTTCTACAAATGAAATCCCTAAATTGGACTGTGAAATCTCAATGATGAGGAACTAATGTAGAACACCCAAATCAATTATGTCAAAACTATCCTATAGAGATATCTTTAATACCATAATCAATGATGAATAATTCTTAGTGATCAAAATGTCATCAACATAATGTACCAATGTAATTAAGAATCATCATGTGAAAATAAGTACACATTAGGGTCTAAATGACACCTTGTAAAACCTAAAGTAAAGAAGAAGGAATCCATCTTGGTATAACAAGCTTGAGGGAGGTCTCAGATGAATGAATCCTTAATAAACTTAAGTGATTGTCCTATGTAGATATCTTCCTAAATGTCTACTTGAATAAATGCACTCTTCACATCTATCTGGTGCACATCTCAATGATTTATAGTATTTATAACTAATGAAAGTTAGATTTAACTCATATTTATTATAGGTGCAAAGGTATTTGAGTAGTCAATGCGAGTTAATTGTGAAAAAACCTTTATGTCCAATCATTCTTTGTAATTATTGACTGACCCATCTACTATAAACTTGGTTTGATATAGCCACATACATCAAACCATCTTCCTTCCCTTAGGAATTGAATTCAAATTCTAAGTCAGATTTTTGATTAAGGAACAATATTCTTCTTGCAAAAAACTATCCCACTCAGGTATGTCTAAAGCCTTTCATAATGTCTATGGATATGAAACTAAAGTAAATAAATCATGTGGACAACTCTAATAATCTGCTCAAGTATGTTTATCATATGATGGATCCCCTACCCAAGTACATGCACTCTAAAGGGTTTACCTATTCCAAAGGGGCATAGATGTGGTTGAGTTAGGTGTTTACTCCTTATCTTCTAAAACATGACTGTAGGTGGATGTATAATACTCCTCATCACTACCCTCACTATCAAGATTAGAATAAGAATAAGAAGACCTTGGCTTAGGATTTTTCTCTAGATGATCTGAGTTTGAAGAAGAATAATCAAGTCTAAGGGAATCTAATGAAAGAGAAGAAGTTTAAAGTGTTGAGTCTTTGGGACTCTTCATAAATTAAACACTTATCTATATGAAAAAATCATGTGTGGTTTTATGTAGAAGGCGGTACCCATTGACACCATCTAGATAACATAAAAATATGCAAGGCTTGGATTGAGGTTCCATAGCTTTACATATATTTTTTGATATATTTTCCATATCTAGAGATCTAAAAACCCTAGAGTGATTACTTTCATGTTTCCTTCCATGCCAAGCTTGAAAAGGTGTTATGCCTTTTAAATATTTGTGAGGAATCCATTTTTGAATATAACAAACACAATTAATGGCTTCGACCCAATATTAAGGTACCAAGGACTTAGAGTGAATCATACAATTGTCCATCTCTTTCAAGGATATAATCTTGCATTCCAATACTTTGTTAAGTGAAGGATTATAAGTAACTATCAACTATAAATCAATTCCCTCTATGGTGTAAAACTACCCAAATATTTTTCTAAGATATTCAACTCCATTGTTAGTTCAAAAAACCTTGATGGATTTCTTAGATTGTTTCTAAATAAGTTCCTTGAATTCTTGAATTTTTTCAAACACTTCAAATTTTTGCTTAAGTAGACGCATGTACATCTTAATAAATCATCAATGAAAGTGAGAATGTAATTATCCCTTGTAAAACATATACTCAGAAAAGGCCCAGATACATCATTGGGTACTAATATCAATGCTTTTGAATCCATCTAAGCTTTTCTTTTGTCAAATTTTCCATTGGGATTCTTTCCAAGAGAGCACCCCTCACAAAGTCTCTTATAGAATTGGACTCAAACCAAACCTATGACCATGTCATTGTTTCTAAGTTGTTCAAGGTAGCAGTAGTTAATATGGCCAAATTTCTCATGCCACAATTTGTTGACTCCATCTAAATGAGTCAAAAATACTAACGAAGAATAATTAGGTGAGAAATGTGAGAAGGTGTATAATATGGCTTGGTGATCTTCCCTACCCACTATCATTGTATAATCACTATACAACTCCTTGATAATTAAATATGGTAAAAACTCAAACCTCATGCCTTTTTTGACATGAGTGATTTGATACATTGATATGATATTGGTTAAAAGGGAAGGGACACTTAGAAAATTATTGAATGTTGCTTCTTTCATTTTAATAGGCCCTCTCCATAAAATTGATACATAAGTTTCATCACCTAAAATGATAGAAGCCATACTACAAGGCTATAAGGAAGAAAACTCAGCTACTGAGTAGCCCATGTGGTGAGAATAACCTACGTCAATAACCCATGAATATGTTGAATCTTCAACTACTACTAGAGCCTTGCCCTTTTATTTCTCTTTCATCTTACCCATTACCTTAGTAGAATCTTGGTTTGATGAATTGTGCTTGAAAAATTTAGGAACACCTATGTTGTTCTTCTCTAGGAGATAAGTTAGTTGATCTATTTTCTTCTTCATGCACTTGTGTTCATCATGCCCATTTTTATTAAAGTAGGAACACTTAACCTTTTGTTTAATAAGTATTCAATTAAAATAGGAGGCTTCAGTGTTGGTTTTGGAAAAGTTTTATTCTTTATTCTTATGTTGATCCTTATTCTTCTTCTTCTTATCTTTGTTTGAAGTCTTTGCATTCCCATTCCTATCAATTAGGGCTTATCATTTTGTGGACTTCACTATGCCCATCTGGATCAACTTGTCTAAATATCTGGATAAGTTGAAAATGAAAGTATCTAAAGAGGGAATTTTCCATGTAGTGCCCAAAACACTTTTAGTGGAATGGAAAGTAGAGACAAATACTAAATATTTAGGACCTAGTTTAGAGAATATATAAATAATAATTTGGTCATCTTATTTATTTATCCCACATTATTTCAACTTCAATCTCAAGGACTTAAACTTAAAAAATAGATCCTAAAGGGTGTCAAATTTTCAAGGACTTAGGATAATGAGTTCATTCTCAAGGTCATGGCCTCTCATCACATCTTTCTCCCTAAATATCTTACCCAAAATGGTCCATGCATCATCAGGTGATTTGGTAGGCTCTATGTGTAATAGGAGATTAGGTGCTATAGAAAGACATAATAGCCCATATGATTCATCACCATGGTTATACCACTTAAGTTTATTTTCATCTATGCCAAGTTCAATTTCATCATCCATAGTTATTATATATAAACTCTTACTCCTTCAAATAATTACCATGTTGATTTTCCATTCGTGATAGTTAAAGGGAGTTAGTAGGTTCATTAAACTTGAATTCATTTTAGTGTTGAGTTGAGTTTTATTAGTACAGGTTGAAGTTGATGTAGAAATGAAATTGTAATAAAAATGCAAAGAGTGACCCAAAAAAATTTAATACACCCCCTAAACTATGAAAAGGTGAACCCCCCAAATGTTTCGAATGGACACTCAAAATACATAAAACTCAATCGATAGTGTATCTTGAGCAATCAATGAAATGATTTAAAATATGAAATTTTTTTAAAAAAAGAGGAATTTAGACACAACTAATATGCATCTAAGGAAGCAAGTACAATGTGAGCAAGTGAAAAAATGAATAACACTTTGTTTTCAAATATTACCCACAATATATTGTTTTATCAAAAAATAATAATAAATCTTCAATAACAATTTTAAACCTAACCAATCCTCGTATGCATTACTTTTGCATTAAAATCAAGATATTAAAAAAATTAAGATATTAACAAAATTAATATGCTAAAAACATTAGGGGAAACTTGAATAAACTTAACTTGTTTTATAAGAAACTTTCAAACCTTTGAAACTATAGGAGTATTTTGTGTTGCTTTTTGACAATGAGAGTAGTCTCAATAGGTAAAAATGGTGTATCCAAAAGTTATCTAAAAGACATAAAAAACTAGAGTCAAGCATGTAGAACCAACTAAGGTCAATCACAGACTGATACCAAATAAAGGAGATAAAAATTGAGGCTATATGGAGGCATGTGTGTTTTTTTAGAAACAATTCACCAAGGCACATAAAACATGTAGTCAAAAATATATCATAAAATATGTGATAATGGCTATGAATTAACTAGTTATATAAAAAATGACTCCACCTAAGACAAAAAACACCCACAAATAGATTATGAAAACTATATTTTATTTACAAATAATAAATCTCATGATTTCAAATAAACCTAATATTAATTCAAAAACTAGACAATTAAATACCAGAGTGGCTCTGATACCATATTGGAGTGGATTCCAAGATCTTTGGATCAAGAAAATTCATAGGCATGATTCAAGAATGTACACAACATAAGAGCTATAATAAAATTAAATCACATACATGAGAATATTGCATAAATATGATAAGATACAAAACCATTATTCCATAGAACATTAGTTCACCATGAGAGATGTACAAATAGGAGTGCATGAGTAAATCCCCCAAGAAAGGTGGTCAAAGATCCAATAATAGAAGATTAAATCCCATACCCAAATGAGCCAGTCAAGGGAGGTACTTCATATTCATTTAGTCAAAATGTAACTCCAAGTACACCTAAGCAAGCTTATCAAAAAAATTAAGAAAACTCCAAGTGAGGAAAAAAATCTTGTAATAAATAAATATGGTTAAAAAAACCACTAATATAACAGTATAGTTATCAATTTGTTTGAAATTGATGAAGTAGGCTAAATTGTATTGAGGTAAATCATTAGATTCAAGCTCTTGAACTAATTCATTAACTAAATAATCGAAACTAGAGATGGATATATATTTGAGTTGGTTATACCAATATATGGCATCCTTGAAGAAGGTTTTATCTAATAGCTTGGTAGAATAAAATATATTTAGATTAATCTAGTATTTATAGAGGATTTAATAGGCTTTAAAATGAAAATTAAGATCAATGGATCAGTTATAAGTTATCAAATGAGTGATTCCACCTATGTTAATGTTTTAAATTTGAAGGTGAACTAGTTCATTTTTAAGGTGTTGATAGATTTATTATGAATCCATGGTTAAAAAATGAGTTTACCATTGGCATCTCTAAGGTATGTGTGGGAGGGGGTTAGTTTTGATGAGGAACTCCACACTAAAGTTTTGGAGGCTGATTTAGTATTTTCAAGAGTTATTTTTTTAATTTCATCATTTGTACATTATTTTTCACTTTAATGTTATCCATTTTTATCATTTATTTTAAAATTATTTCATGAGTATCAAGATCATTTCTTAGAGGTATAAGATTGAGTAGCTTATTGGAATGTACTAAAGGTGGTATTGATGTTAGAATTAATGTGGTTAGTTTGAATATAAATAATAAATGAAAGGACCACCATGTTAATATGAATATTGATCATGGTGTATGGGATGGGAATGAGGAAATATCATATTAAATTTCTTCAAATATGGTATAAAAATAAGACCAAGTGGAGGATTTTCCATATGGATTGCCATCATGAGGTAATTGATCATCACACCATCCTTTCCCTTGTGCTCGATATATTCATGTAAGTAAACTATCATTTCTTAAATATGATTTATATAAAATTCATCGTACACCTAATTATATTATGGTAAATTACATTGCCTAACAATACTAGGGATTGTATGTGGCTCATAAACTTTATATCTAGTTGAAGCCACATGATGATTAATTTGTATTTTATCTTGATTCATGGAAATTTTAAGTCGTACATATTTTAAGGATTTTATGTACATTGGTTAGTGCTATCATTTAAATTTACACCCTTGAGGAAGTTTTTGAAGTCTCGTCACTTAATTGATTGAATTGAGACACCTCCAGGCTATGGGTGTCCTAATTAGTGAGGTGAATCTCTAGATAGGGCTAGCTCCCTTGATTTTATCACCCTAAACTACTATTAGACCTACTTCTTGTAAGGGAAAAGGTCAAGAGAAAAAAAATTTAAACTAATATAGGGAGGTGATGTAACAAATGAACACCCTCCACTTGCCCATAATGCACTAATAACATGAATTATATCTAAATATAATCACACTAATCAACAAGGAACTTCAAGCATGAGTGTTTCAACATGGAGGTCATAGATAATGAATTGAATGAGAGTGATAGTTAAGAGGACTCAAAAAGACACTAATGATTGAATTAAACATAAAAAATATTAAAAAATACCTAAAACTGACCATGTGACCTGCAATAAGACAATCCATTTTTCAAATAGGTAGGAGAAAATAAATGAGAGAGAGTGAAAGCACTATTACTAGAATTCATCAACAATCACATAAGTACACTAGTTAAAATCATATGAGAAGGTATTAATCAGATTAATTAAACATTAAAAGGCATCATACAAGTATTTAGTCAAGTAGGGATTTTCCATAATCAACCAAAGGATCCATAACAAATCATTCAATGTTACATATATAGGATAAAGTGAGATAGAGAGATAAAGTGGCATAGAGTAACTCTAATGATAAATGTCACTTAATCCAAGTCATTTATATTTGAAGGGGATATTTTAAGATTATTTTTATCCATATCCTTATCATGTGTTGTCTATTTGATGATGATCTTATATATGAAAGGCATAGATGAGATTATTCAACTCCCTAGATGACTCATCCACCTTGTTTAAAACTGCCCATTACTGGTGTAGAAAGAGTTACAAACCCATATTTGACATTTGTCATTATTTATCAGGATTAATTGAGATATATAATTTCATAATAGGTAAATTTAATTTTATTTCCATCTTTGGAGAGAATGACAACTGATATTTCAACTTGTTCATGTTGCCAAGAACCTGCAATTCAATCCTCCTAGTGCAAGACTAATCATCTTTCTAATCGAAATCCTATTTATCCAATATTAAATTTTACTGTAATTTTAAGACATAAAATTACCATTTAAATAATCCAATTCCTTTTTATTTTATTAATAAAACTCTGCCACTGGTTAAGAAGGCCTATAAGTATAAAAACCCTATAAACTAGCTCCAAGAGGCCATCTTTTAGGTCAAAACTATATACATTTTCTCTCACACATGTGAGTTATTGACCTATTCAAGTGTTTTTAGATTTTTATATTCCATATAAGTTCTCATAGGTATGGACATATACCTCCATCAAGCTCTTAGAAGGGCTTAGAGAGGATTTAAGGTGGCCTATCATCGTAATGATGATTCATAAAGATGAGGGCCTAAATCCATGAACCAAAGCCAAAAAAATTTAGCACACATGGGTACATTTACATGGATAATAAATTCATGTCCCATTAAAATTATCCTTTAAGATCCAATAAAAAAATTGAGGTCTCTCAATCACTTCACAAGGTGGAATGAGGGTTTAGGGTGGTATCAAATCTTAAGCATTGTTCATAAATCATAGTGTCTTGATAAAAAAACCAATTCCATGAATTTTAATTATTATACCCCATAAAAATACTCTAATAATTTTTTTTTTAAATTAATATCCTCCATGAAGTTTCTAAGCCATTTAGGACTACCTCTTGGGTTTGTAAAATTGTGTGCGAGATCGAGAGAGAATTTTTAAACCAAAACCACCCAAAGTGTGTATTATTGTTTAGTTTTCTTTTAAATAAGTATTAAAATATATATTAAATGGTTTTAAATGATATCCAATAGTTATTTACCCTCTAAATGGTTATATAACTTGATTTTCATTTTATGAGGGTTTATGGGCAATTAGGCTAGTCTGACACTAATGGCCTTTTTTGAGGTTTTATTTATCATATGAAGGATAAATTATTTATAAAAACAAATTATAAGTTTATTAATTCCATTATTTACCATATAAAACCAATTTGAAATACATAACTACAAATTTTCCTCACACATTTAAAATAGGCATGTGATGCAGGAGCATCTACATACATCTTCTGGAAAGACATGGTTACGTTGGGATGCAAGTCATGATTGAATTCAAATCCAATTTATTGTATTTTACCTCTAATATGATATTAATGAGGAATAACTGTAAAAGGTAAAAAAATATGTAAAAACAAAATATATATATAAAAGAGTGGTTAAGGAGAATCTCCTACATTGGGGCTGTTGAGAAAATAAAGGAGGAATGGTTGAAAATATTTCAACCTTGGTATATTGTTGTAGATTACAAACTGTGTTTGTTTTGGTCTTGAGCCAAGTTGGGCATAGAGGTTAGAGATGAATAATTCAAGTAAGAGAGGACAGCCTCATAAGAAATCAGGCTAAGGATATTGAAAAGATAGGGTTGTGATATGGCCTTTTGGGGCCATGGAAAGAGCAAGCTATATTGCAGGATCATTGTTGGAGCACTGACAGGAAGAAACCTGAGGTGGAGCTCGATCTTGAATAGATTCAAGTATGCCTAGCCTCAACATCTATTACACAAAACCTTTACCTATTGAGTAATGATTATGGGCCAAGACAAATAATGGATATTATCAAGTCTTGAATAACAATCATATATATTTCATACGGCATGGATAGATATATTTATCTATAAGAAAATCCTCGAATGGGAGAGGCGATGTGGAGTGTCATAGCTGAGCCTATTCATAGAGCTCTTTTAGCCAAAAATAAATATCTCACATTACAGGATATAGATATTATAGTCTCGAATGGATGAAGATTTGATTACAAGGCAAGCCATGAAGGACGTCTATTGGTTCTTATGGCAAAAGATAGCATGACTGTTATATATACATATATAGTTTTGAATGCCATCACACAAGTTACCTATAGTAAAGGTTGAGCCTATAGAGAATAATGCCATCGAGCCTGAGCCAACCTTAAATGGATTCTCAAATGGTAAAGTGGAGCCAAGCTTGAGCCAAAGGAATTAAGGTGACTATTACATTTGATGGTGGTTGTATCCAACTAAATCACAGATCCGATCAGAGAGGTTTTCAACCTATTTGCAAGAAAGCCACAACAGATTCCCAACCCAAATTACTTTGAGTTGGAGAAGCCTAATTTGGAACATATAGCTGCCATTGGCATTAAAATATGGATGATGCAAGATGGAATTTTGTTTGACAACATAGTAATTGGATGGGATGAGAAGGTGGCAGAAGAGTATAGGGAGAAAACATGGAAGGGGAAATTTAACATTGAAAAAGAAAAATAGAAGCTAGAAGATGCAAAAGATACTGTATCAAGGGAACTTTTTGGTTATCATAAAAAGGTATTTGACATACTGTATGCCATAGCAAACCTTCCTTTCTTGTATGCCTACAGTTAAAGGAGTATATGAATGGGATCGACAGAGTTTGTGTTAAGATAGATAGAGTCGTGGTCTTTTCTTGTTTCCTATTTAGTGTGGACTTCAGTCATGGGAGAGAGACAGTCTTGATCATTAAAGAATGATTGCCTTTTTCTCACCTAAAAGGTAGATATGGCATGCCTGTATATTGTTTTTCAAGACCTGAGTCATTTTGGGTCTTAGAATAAATGCCTAAAATCTGACACCTATAATTATTGAAGAAGACCCTGTTATTGCATTTTATCTTTAAATTTATAAGTTTGTTTTCTCTAAGATTTAATGGGTTTTTAGCCTTATATCATGTGAGTAAACTGTCTAAATTTTAGAAGAATCCAGATGATATTTTTTTGAGAAAATATTTTGTCAATATTGCATTTTAGCCCTGTTTGTAGTTTGGTGACAGTACACCATTTTGGTATCAGAGCTTGAAGCTCTTGGGATTTGGTAACTTATCATGTTTGTTAATAAGTTGCTATAGAATTAATAAGAGAGATCTTTGGGATGGTTGCATTTGTTAATGATGTTGTAGTTACAGAATTTGGCAAAGGGATCAATAGGACAAAGCACTAGAAGACCCTGTTGAGGAAAGGTATGAGTAACTTTTGATATTTGATTTGAGTTTATTGTGTTTAAGAAGAAAACAGGTGAAAAAGAATTCTTAAATCCATTGAGGCTTGACAAGAGAGAAGAGAAGCTTGGAAAAGCTCAAAAGTAAGGGAGTAAGTGAATGCTCAAGAGCAAGATCCAAAGCAAGGTAAGCTTGGATTTGTGAAATTATTGATATTTGGTTAAAGTAGTGTCATATTTCAGACAATTGACTCAGTGTGAAGCTCAATAAAACCATTAAGTAGGATCAAAAGACTAGGATGCAAAAGGCCTAGGTGAGATCAAGGAGATTGTCAAAAGACCAGTCAAAGAGAAAGGCTTCGGTGAGACAAGTGGACCTAAAGGGATCAAAATACCAAGGTGGAAAAGACTTGGGTGAAGATCTTAGAAATGGAAGTATTGTTGAAGGCACTACAGAGCAACAAGGTACATGAGGGCACCAAGAAGAAAGCAAGCATCCAAAAGAAGAAAGGTATGACCAGTATTGAAATTGATAAAGAGATTGCTAGTTTAAAGAGAGAGTTAGCTAAGATTCAAGATGAATATGAGTCTTGGATGTAGATGGACAAGCAAGCATGGGTATGGCCAATGAGGGAGAGGTTGAAGTGGCCAATAGATCTTCTAATGAAGAGGAGAAGAAGGCAAAATGAGATTGCCAAGAAGAGAAAAGACCATAGAGGTAAGAAGACGAGTAGGTTGCCAAGAGAGCAACAAAAAGAGGAAGAGATTGTGAAGAACGTTCTCATTGAGGAGAACAAGAGAAGAGAATAAAGAAAAGATGAAGTGCCAGGAAGAACACTTGAAAAGATAAGAGTGTTGGTGAAGAGAGCACTCATAAGGACCTTGTGGTCTCTTATTTTTATATCTAATGTTGTCTTTGCATGGGTAATTGTAGGTATGAGAAGCCTTGTGAAGGTCAAAATAAAGGCTTTGAAGAATGAAGAGATTTGTGCAAGAGGAGACACCAAGTGAACAAGTGAATGTGCAAGAAAGAGAAGAGAGTTTGTTATTGATAAAGAAGAAGAGATGCATTGGTTAATGCATGAGAGAGGTGTTGAGGAACCCCTACAAGAAAAAGGAGAGATAGAAGATGAAGATGACTTCCATGATGCCATTGAAATCCAAGAAGAGGCAAAAGAATAGTCAAGCATAAAGGAAGAAGAAAGTACATATAATCAAGAAGCTATGTAAGTCAAAGAACTAATGGAGCAGCCCACTAAAGAGGTAAAGGTGAATCCAAAAATTGATTTTTCTTATTCTTATAAGCATGAAACTGTTGATATGTATGTTAGAGAAGCAAAGAGAAAGGTGAAATTTTCAATTAACCAAGGATATGTGATGCCTAAATGGTGGAAGAAGCAAACTCCCAAGCAACATGAAGTGTTGGTACAAGAGCATGGATGCAGGATGCCTACATGGTTTGAGAAGACAAATGATAAGAAGGAGAAACAAGTATGGGTACCTAAGAAGGCAAAGAGTGAAGATGTGAGTGTTGAAGTAACAGCACAAAGAATTCAATGGTGGATGGTGAAAGTTGACACAAGTACATGGAAAGGTAAAAAAATTGTTTATGATGATGTTTTTGAATCCTTTAATGATCCTTGTATGGAAAATGAGGAATGTAAAATGTATATGAAAACTAATGTGCAACAAGGAGAGAGTTTCAAATGGATGGATGATGAGGAAAGGGGAGAGTATGTAGCAAAGCAATGCCTCATTAAAAACAAAGAAAAAACAAGATGGCTTCAAAGAGAAGTTAAAGAGAGTAAGGAAACACAAGATAAGGGTACTTCAATTATATTTGATGAGTAAATTGAAGAAGTTGGTTTGTATGAAGACAACTCAAGAAAGGATGAGATGAAGAGTAAGGCTAGTAAAGGACAAGTAATCCTTGTGAGTGATGAGCCCAAGTTTGATGAAGATAGTGATTTAGATGAGATCTTACTAAAGGAAGAGTTGAGAATGTTGGAAGAGCTCTTTAGTTCTTTAGGAGAGCTACATATAGGTACAATCCATGGTAAAGATACCATTGGGAAGAATGAAGCAATAAAAGAGCAAACCCAAGAGGTCAATATAGTTTTGATCAAGGAACAAGAACATGGAGATAGCCAAGAGGCTTCATGGCCTAAAGCTTTTGATTCTAAGGTGGCTTTGAATGTTTTGTATGCAGGTATGAAGGTTGCTAAAGTGAATGCCATATATGAGTCATTGGAGAAGCTCATGAAACAAGAACAACAAGGAGATCAAGAAGACATGTATGAAGATGAAGAAGCATGGAAGTGGGAGATGGCAGCTGAGAAAGAAATGAGAAGAAGAACATACCAAAAAAGGAAGAAAAGCAAGAAGATGAAAGACAAAGACTATCAAAGATAAACACTAGCATTGGGATTCACAACAAGACCTTGGGAGCTAGGCATATAGTGAAGACTAATGCATGGAGGTAGAAGTTCATTTGAACTAAGGTTCAAATCCTTTCTAGAGGGAGAGTATGATGCAGGAGCATCTACATACATCTTCTGGCAAGACATGGTTATGTTGGGATGCAAGTCATGATGAATTCAAATTCAATTTATTGTATTCTCCCTCTAATATGTTGTTAATGAGGAGTAATTGTAAAAGGTAAAAAATATGTAAAAATAATATATATATATATATATATATAAAAGAGTAGTTAAGGAGAATCTCCTATGTTGGGGATATTGAGAAAATAAAGGAATGGTTGAAAATCTTTCAACCTTGGTATATTGCTGCAGATTATAAACTGTGTTTGTTTTGGTTTTGACCCAAGTTGGGCATAGAGGTTAGAGAGGAATAATTCAAGTAAGAGAGGACAACCTTAGAAGAAATTAGGCTAAGGATATTAAAAAGAGAGGGTTGTGATATGGCCTTTTGGGGCCATGGAAAGAGTAGGCTATATTGTAGGATCATTGTTGGAGCACTAATAGGAAGAAACCCGAGGTGGAGCTCGATCTCAAATAGATTCAAGTATGCCCAGCCTCTACATCCATTACACAAAACCTTTACCTATTAAGTAATGATTATAGGCCAAAACAAATAATGGATACTATTAGGTCCTGAATAACAATTATATCTATTTCGTAAGGCATGGATAGATATATTTATCTATAAGAAAAGCCTCGAATGGGAGAGGTGATGTGGAGTGTCATAGTTGAGACTATTCATAGAGCTCTTTTAGCCAAAAACAAATATCTCACATTGCAGGATATAGATATTACAGTCTTGAATGGATGAAGATTTGATTACAAGGTGAGCCATGAAGGACATCTATTGGTTCTTATGGCAAAAGATAGCATGACTGTTATATATACATATATAGTTTTGAATGTCATCATATAAGTTGCTTGTAATAAAGGTCAAGCCCATAGAGAATAATGTTGTTGGGCCTGAGCCAACCTTAAATGGTTTCTCAAATGGTAAAGTGGAGCCAAGCCCGAGCCAAAGGAATTAAGGTGACTATTACATTTGATGGTGGTTGTATCCAACTAAATCACAAATCTGATCAGAGAGGTTTTCAACCTATTTGCATGAAAGCCACAATAGATTCCCAACCTGAATTACTTTGAGTTGGAGAATCCCACTTTGGAACCTATAGCTTCCATTGGCATTGAAATATGGATGATGCAAGATTGAATTTTTTTTTACAACACACTAATTGGACGGGATGAGAAGGTGGAAAAAGAGTACAAGGAGAAAACATGGAAGGGAAAATTTAACATTGAAAAAGAAAAATAGAAGCTAGAAGATGCAAAAGATACTGTATCAGGGGAACTTTTTTAGTTATTAGAAAAAGGCATTTGACATACTGTATGCCATAATAGACCTTCCTTTCTTGTATGCCTATAGTTAAAGGAGTATATGAATGGGATGGATAGAGTTTGTGTTAAGATAGACAGAGTCGTGGTCTTTTCTTGTTTCCTATTTAGTATGGACTTCGGTCATGGGAGAGAGATAGTCTTGATCATTAAAGAACAACTACCTTTTTCTCACCTAAAAGGTAAATATGGTGTGCCTGTATATTGTTTTTATAGACCTGAGTCATTTTGGGGCTTAGAATAAATGCCTAAAATCTGACACCTATGCTTATTGAAGAAGACCCTGTTATTGCATTTCATCTTTAAATATATAAGTCTGTTTTCTCAAAGATTTAATTGGTTTTTAGCCTTATATCACGTGAGTAAACTATCCAAATTTTAGAAGAATCCAGATGATATTTTTTTAAGAAAATATTTTGTCAATATTGCAATTTAGCCCTATTTGCAGTCTGGTGACAGTACACCAGCATGTATGTCATAATTAGGCCTATAGGTTTGTGTTCTTTCTTGGCTTGATGTTTGTTAGTGACCAAGAATGGGTATTCATTTTATTTATTATAATTATCCTACCTTTAAAGCTTACTTTTATTTATTCATCATAGCCTCCATAACTTCTTTTATCTTTGAAATCATCTTGCAATATAGGGTTCATTATTTTTCTCTTAAAAAAGAGACCTATAGGTATTTATCTCTATAGGTCTACATTTTATCATTTTCAGCCCCTTATGAAGAATTATATGATAATATTAGCCCTAAAATAAATTATACATCAAATATTTCTATTATTAATTATATTTTATACCTCCATACTTCATATGCAAGGCAAGAGTTGTCTCTTTCGTTCATTCTTACATAAATAAAGTTTTACCCAGTCTTCTAACATGAGATCATTATGTGTTTAATTTGTGGTATTTGGTGTTGAGGTGACCAATAATATTGGATTTATTTGAGTCTAGGTAAAAATTTTAAATTTATATGAAACCAATTCTCTTGTTTATTTCTTTGTGGTTCAAACTTAAAGCATGTTCACCTCTTGCACCTACATGCTACATAATCTTGTCGATGAACATGAGAATATGGTCTCCTTGCCATTTTTTTATTATAATAAATTATTATATGAGTTTCTAATGAGTTTAATTAAACTAAAATAGAATAAAAATAAATTATTACTCCTTGCATTTAATTTAAGACCCTCATGTTGCTGTGATTCTACATGCACATTGATTAGTGATGAAAACTTGTGAAAATTTATTAGTCACCAGCATGTTGTGAAGCTTTAGGTCCATATAGAAATTAAAGGACTATTTTATTACCTTTTATAACATCATGTAATTTTTTAATATTTGTTATAACTTCACCAAAAATATTTAATTTTTTTGAAAACCTAAAACATCAAGAACCCCATGGTCTTTAACCTCTAAATTGCTCCAAACATGAATATTTCCTCCCCTATTGAGAACACACATTCCAAGTGAGGATTTAAAAGTCATATTAAATATTTTTATACCAATTATATCCTCTCCCATTGATCTCATGCTTGCAATTAGTTTCAAACTACCATTCTAAGGAGAAAAATGAGCTAGTTCGGGTTTTGTAAGGTTTTAACCATGCGACCTTCTTAGCATTTATTCATAAAGGAGGAGACATTGATATAAGAACTATGGCCATGGATTTGAATTACATGAGGACCCATATAAAAGTTTAATAAAATTCCTTATAAAAATCACTCTCTTCTACATACCAAGTGAAAATCATTGACTATTTTGGGGCTACCAAGGGCCAAATAGGAGAGAAATGAGGTTTTTTACTTTTTGAGACGTATATATTTTAAAAACACATGATTTGAGTTTGAGGGAGATGTAGGAGGCCATGGAGGTTCTTGGAGGTTAACTTGATAGTGAAAACCTATAACCACCCTTTGAAAAACCCTTCTTTTTCCATGAGAACTATCATATTCTACTTGAAGGCCTGATTAAACTGATGCAACAAGTGTTCATAGAGATTACACATACTTATATGGATGTATGTAAATATTATTTATTTATACGTTAAAAAATACATAAGTAAGAAAGTGAAATAGGTTATAAGATTATAAAAGAGATTTTAACATCTATTTAGGCACTTTTATAGACTAAATGAAGCATGTGGTTATTTGACATATGTTAAATGACTCAAGATATTATAAACCCTTGAAACCTTTGAACCTAGTTTGATAAATCATGACAATACTAGACAAGCAAAAACCAATATAAGACCATTACCTTTATTTTCTCACAAATACCTTAAACTTTTCTAAACATGTCTTATTAAGTTTATTTTAAAGTTAGTAAATCAAGGTCAAAACATCATAGACCATGTTTTTTGTGAAATTGATCTATGGCAGCAAAAATTTGGCTAACATTTAGTTCCATGTATTTCTATTGGGTTTACTCATGATATTGGTTAAATTTTTACTCCATAGTGGAAGAGAAAAGATTAATTTTATTGGTTTAGATAATGTATCTAATTACACATGAATTATAAAAAATTAATATATAAACATGTAAATTATAGCTGGAAACTAAAATTGTGAATAATTAGACTATTTGTCTAGCCAGTATAGTATGGTCATAAAACACAACTATATCAGGTTCATCAATACAAGTATATTAGGCTAGTCTATTTAGTTAGGGATACACATAAATATGCATTATAATGGTAAATTTATTTTATAAAACACATAAAATTATATTAGGTCAGTTGATATAATTCATAGATATCAAAAAAATTATTAGTTTGGTTGATATAGTCTATGAAGAAATCAAGCTATTTTTTTATTAAAAATTTGTGAAAATCAAGAATTGGAGGTAAAATAAGAAAGGACACATTTAAATTTTACTCTCCCAAATATATTACTTCAAATCATAAAAATCGAATACATCCACAAAGGAACTAACCACACATGTTCCATTGTACCTATGGTTAGACTATCCCATCTCTAAGGTATGTTGAGAGTAACTTCTTGGGGATAACCTCTTACTAGTACACTATAAAATTAAATAGATGGAAGTCTTCTTAAAGGTTAAAATGGGATCATAGTCATGTCTGATATATTTTGAGGTATTTTCAAACTAAAATTTGTATATATTTATATAGAATGGATTTATTATCTACATAGTACCGCTCATATGATAACATAGGTAAAATTGGCAACCACTGGCCTAGAACGATAATTGTTATGATTTTTAAAATAATCATAACATAATTTATAGGAAAATAAAATATAGATTAGGATTATATATCAAAATTTAAATTTATAGTATGCAATGAATTAAAAAATTAAATAGTATAGAATCAATTTGGATAATAAAATATATAACTAAAATTGCTCAAACAAAATTGTATTGGGATAGCCAACATAGTATGGACAAACAAAGAATAATTTGTGATGGTCAATAATTTTTGTATGAAAATAGATAAAGGTAATAGAAAATATATTTCCATTATGATGGAAAAATTATGATCATTTGGAAGAAATTTCTAAGAATCTAAAAGGACATGCATGAAATTAATCCAACTAAAGGAGGGATAATATTCACATCAGGTTCACTAGAATGTGTGCATGAATATGACTGATAACTATCTTATTTATCAATACACTAAGAATATAATAATAAAATTTGAATAGAGTCTCCATATTATTGGACAATTGGGTAATGGAAAATGAATTCCATAGATATATCAAAGGGTAACATACAAATAAAATGTTAATACGAAAGGGTTTCAAAGTCTAATCCTTAAGCATCATGATATAGATTCCACTGAACCTCAACAAAGGTAATAAATATGAAATTAAATTAAATGGTTTTAAAGGTGTAAATTAAAGGAAGATATGGGTTATAATGATTGTAAATGGGTAAGGTATAATGGTAAACCAAATGGGAGTCTATGCAAACTAAAGTGATAAATGTTAAGTCTAAGCAATCTTATGTTTTTCCTAGTTTATTAGGCATAGGGAAGATACTAAATAAGGATACACACACACATATAGACAATAAAAGTAAGACATCAATATCTAATTTGATAAGTAGATAAAATAAAGAATGTAGGTATAGAAATACTTAACTTGGGGTGGACCCATCAATACTTCAATATCTTATTTGGATCAAGTGGATCCTTGTAAGATAGTTTTATAGGTTAAAGTCCTAAAATGGTTATATTAAGACATAAATATACCTATTTAGGAATTCCCAATGGCTCCTCCTATTAAGACTCAATGACACGATAAAAAAATACTTCTAATATATGGTTTTAAGACACCAACTCTCCCAAATAGTTTCTTAGGGAAGAATTATGAGTGAAAGTATAACATATCAATGTGATATGGCATGAATTAATTATATTTGACCCATATATCTATCTAATACCCACAAAAAACCCTAAAATATAAGCTAATGATATAAGACAAGTTGGTATAGTTGGAATATGTCAACTAACACAAAATTATATCAGCCATGCCAATATTTTTAAAATGTTTGAAAACACACTTGAAACTATATTGGGCAAAAAGATAAAACACATGAAGGATAAAGGAACAAAACATATGGTATTGGCTAGGCTAATAGTATATGATATATGGAAACTATAATTTATGGATATAAGGTAGATTAATAGAGAGTTACATGAGTTCACATTGATAGTATTAAAGGTGTAACATGATACATTTTGAACATCTCTCATAAAAACCAAATTCCATTCCCACCAAATTGATGATGTAACTTTCAAGCCTTGCACTTAGGAAGATTAATGCATTTATAAGATGTTGAAATAAAAACTATCAGTAATTAATAAAGTAAAAATATTAGGTGTATACATAATTCTCAAAATTTTATGGGTGTTCCTCTAATTGTAGCCAATGGGAATAATTATTTTCATGAAAACTTGTAATGAATTCATTTGGTAGGTTATTTTACTAAAAATAATAAATTATATTTTGGCACATGGATTTTCAAATTTTAAAATCATTTGTATAATCAACACACTTTGTAAATAATTTATTCTTTGTGATTGAAACATCTCCAAATTATTTTTCCCATATTTTAATAATTTTAAGTTTTTTAGTGTCGGGGTAGATGAAATAATGTAGTATTCTAGTTGCTCTTATTGAGGATTGAATAATGTGTAAAGTTGGTATAAAGTATTATATATATACTCTAGTTCCATCCTATCCTACAAAAAAAAATGTGTAGCTATATCTTGATTTTCCTATATTTTTTTGAATTCTTGAATTTATTACAAAAGTGTTTCTTTTGGGTTTCTAAAAAACTATATTATAGTTAACCAACTTCTTATTGATGCCTAAAATGTTTTCTTCAGGTTGAATAAAATCTATGGGAAGCTTTATAGATGTGGGACTGAATGTGATCTGTAAAGCAACCTCTAAGATTTTAGAAGCTAGATCTTCATTCAATTTTATGAGTGAAAATGGATATAAAAAATGAAAACATATAGCATGGAAGTAAATCTAATCTAAGAAAATGTGCTAAGTGATTTAAAACATTAACTTATAATTTCATAAAATAAAGTAAATCTTTTAACACTATAGATCATAAAAGAGCATGAAGCATGAATTAAAATCTATAACATAATGAATGTCTACACTATAGAAGTAGAGGAAAATAAATAGTAAACATAGATGCTTTTTTACTCCAATTTAACACTAAACATCACATCCTTTTCATTATATATGGAGAATAGAATATATAATGTTGTGAAGGGGAACATACAAATTATCTAATCACATCTATGAGGTGCACTTGTTAAGATTTTAGAGTAGAAAAAATGCTAAGTTATACTGCTCTTATTCTATCATAATGGCTACTTAAAAAATAGATAGATCAAATAAAATGATAACCAATCCCTTTCAAAAGGAATGGGATTAGAATAAATAGGTGAGGTGGTTTCCTGAGGAAAGTGACACTTGGATATTCTAGCACCTATAGACATGATGATGTTTTTACAACTGAAAGAGGGTCTTGAGCTTATGAGTTTAGTTAGCCTCCAGATCTTAGATATAGAATAATTGCATCATTATATTATCGACACTATGCTTAGGAGAAGTGAGGTGGTGTCATGTGTATACTTATAGAGCTATCCCACACATGTTAAGTTTTATGACCTTGGTCCCTCTTAAAACCAATGGATTATACTTTAAGGTAGGCTTAAAGAATTTTGAAAAGCTTTCATCAAAATGAGGGACCCACACTCTCATCCAATGGCACTTATTTAAATCCTAGTAAACCAAAATTATTCCTAGGTATGTGCAAGGATGACATGCATTGAGATAGAACTTTTTTGGAGGGATTGGGGACTTCTTTGGCAATATTAAGTTTGGGTCCTCCATGTGTTGAGTAGATGCTCCTCTAGAATAATTTGGGCATTTTCTTATTGATGTGAGCATAAGGGTGCCATGTGGAAGAAGTAGATGGAAGCTGGTACTTCGGAAAAATTCAATAAAGGGGGTCCTCTAAAAAGAAGGGGATAAAAGGGGAGCCTCTAAAAGGTGCCAAGGAACTACTAAACTATCAAGTAAACCTAGAATTAGAGATGAACTACTCCTAAAATAACAAATTTGTCTTTTTGATCCATAATTATTGGTAACTCACTATGGCATCCACCTGTGGGTAGGAGAACCCAAAAACTCTAGTATTCAGACCAATCAAAGAAAAACTACAAAAATAGGAGGAAGGTGCCCATTCTTGCTCCTTTTGTTGGGTCTTCTTATTAAGAGCCTCAAAGGCACTGTCTAGATCTATTATCTCCTTCAATGATATGTTCTCTAAGCCTTTAATAACCACCATCATCAAGAAATTTAGTTGGGTGAGTGGGTGTAAAATTTTGTCCACCTCAGAGACATCAAGAGCTTAACTAAGAGATGTGAAAATGGTCTGATCATTGTACTTTTATTTGAGTAGTGCCTTGATTTGGTCCTCAAGGAATATGTTATTATCTATTAAGAAAGGTGAGGGGAGTCCCAACTAGACTAATTATTCTATCTATCCCTATATATCTTAGACTACTTGATTAAAGGTACTAAGGAATGCCTTGGATTTATTCACTACCTTATTCTATCCTAGGAACTCATTGATCTTTGCCAATGCCTACCTCCATTTGGTCACCCTTACTATTTTTTATCATTTTAGGAGAAGTACTATAGAGATTTTGAACAAGAATCTATGAATTTAGGACCTTGTGGGAGATGAAAATGATCACCTAATAAATAGATGTACTCACTAAGAGGTCAGATTTTATGCATCTATAATGTAAATCAAAATTGTCTTCAAATTTTCCACCATGACTTTGATCCTATCCTAATAGGATTCATATATCTACTAGACTATGGGAATGATTTATATGGCCTATAGGTGAGTAGAAAGGTCATTATTTATATTCTTAATATCTTGGTCCTTGATTGAGGATTCATGTTGTGACTTTTAATGTAGTTGTTGATATGATCGATATGAATCAAAGATCTATTTTGAAGATTTAACTAGTTTTATCTCCATCTCTTATAGTTTGGTTTTAGAAAATATTCATATGCTGGATTCTTTCTAGAATATTTTATTTGGGATGATACCTTAGAGGTCAGATCTTACCTTGTTAAGGTCAGAATCCTTGGCTTTAGCTTTGGCATTGAAGTGATCAACTATAGGCTTCTCCTTTATGATCTCTAGCTTGGTCATTTATAATTGTCAATCTACCTTGATATAATCTAGAGTCACAAACTTTTGTGTCTCTTCCATAAGTTTGACCCTAGTATTGGGTCTAGCCTGACTGAGGTTGAGACTAATAGCTTGAATGATGTAGTCCACTCTCTACATCTATTCTTGGTGCTTGACTACTTGGGGGTTCAAATGAGAAATCATAAGGGATTATTGTGTATGGTCATAAAATGATCACACGTGAGTCTGGGAAATGGCCTTGTCATGCTTCCCCCTTTTTGTTTACATTCAAGATTCTTGGCTACCCTTATTGTGTTTGACTACTACTAGTATTGATATGGTGCTTGAATGATATCCCCTGTAAAGGGTATTCCTTGTGATAATGTGAATGGAAGAGTTATTTTATACTATGAAGTAGTAGACCCTTCTCTCATTTAAGTAAGTGAATGAATGGTGATATTTTAAGGGAAGAAAGGTGGGATACCATGGGGTAGGTTGAGTGGTGATTGCATTATGAGGGAGTACGAGGTGAATGATGAATGTGGGGGTGAAGAAGGGCACATGAGAAGAGATAAGTATTTTGGGAGAGAAAGGGTTGGACCTAGTGTTAGGTTGGGTAGATGACGAGAAGATTATAAATAATATTGTAATAGGTTGAGTAGTGAAGTGTGTCAAAACCTATAGCAAGATTTTATGGACAAATGATGAGGTGATGAGAGGAGTCGAAGTACTTGACTAGGTAGTAGATGATGTTGCAACCTATAATGGAATTGTGAGAGGATATGGGGAAGTGAAAAAGGAAGTGAAGGTAGAAAGAAGGTAATACACAAAGTAGATCTTCCTTTGGGGGGTGATAATGGAGGGATAATAGTGGGTGCTTTAGTCTGCTTGAGATGGGATGACCTAGCCATGAGGCATCCAAAGGGATCTTGTTATTACTACCAGAGTGTAAGATATGGGAACATGGTTGGTGCTCATGTTGAAGGATTCTAGGTCACCATGACCTTTATTTATACTTCTTGCTCTAGAGGCACATCTACTACCTCCTCACCAAGAGTATCTTCTTATTCATCATCTCATATCTCAAATTTTTGAGTTGATTCCTCTTCCAAACTTCACTCTTCTATGTAGAACTCATTTGAGAGATTCTCAAAGGTCTCACCTTGATCTTCATCATTAAAGCTAACATAAGGCTTGTTTATTTTATACTTGTATTTCATGAATGCAACCATTTTTTATTTTCTATAGTTTAATTTGCTAATATACTTCTTCATCACCATTGATAACTTCTTGGTTAGATCATAAGCTTGGACCTTGTCATAGAATGAATCCCATAGTTTAAGGGCATCTTGTGAGATATAAAATAGTTCCACATAATTCTAAGGAATTCCCTCGATGGGTGACTTCCTTTTCTCTAGGTAAAGTTGTGATTGATGCCTATGAGTGCTACTGGTATTCAAGTTAGATATGTATCCTATCGGATCATAGTCCCATCTATCATTTATTAATTTTAGGCCAAGCTCTGGAATCTTGGCTATGAGTAGGAATTTTTGGTGACTTTTTGTTACTATGATGTCATTTATTGCAAAAGGGACCTCATATACACCATTCTTATTCTTCCCCACCCCATAGATGGAGTCCACTACATAGAGTTGGTGAGCTAACTCTAGGGCTTAGGTTTTATTAGTCAACATATAGGGGAACCAAAATGGATCTCCTTAAAATCTATATACTTGGATAAATGGAAAGTGGGATCCCCAAAACCAATCAGTTAGGAATCTACTTCCTACAAGCCAATATTTTTGCCCATCCATCATCCTAGAGGTGATAACCTATTAGTTGAGGTCCATGAGAATTGGAGCCATAAAAAACATTAAGAACTCATAGTAGTCTCTAGTGATCAATAATATGTTGTCCATATGGTGACTATGACCACTATATTTGGGAATACTTATGTGTTAGAAGTGTTGAGTGATATGTGCAAGGAGAAGAACTAGGAGTGCTGGTATAGAATGAGGTACATAAGGAAGGATGAATAATGAAAGGTGCCCCTCATCAATAAATTTTATAGTTCATCCCTCATGGTGGAAGAGATGGCTTTAACAAATTCCATCTTAAAGTCATTTCCCTTTTCCACCATAGTCATGAGGTAGAGCATGCCTAACTAAAATTCATTGATGCTATCATAGGAATTCATACCTAGGATGAAGGCTAACATGGATAGGGTGTCCTTAAAAAGATACATGGGGAAATTCAATAGGGGAATGGGTAGAGGAGGCATCTCCATGACCTCACTCCTGAGGAGAGCTCTAAGAAAGTGAGTCTTTTCCTTGACCTAGGAATCCCAGATACTCTAAAGGCTCTCGATGCTATAGCTAGTGGCCATGTAATTATGTTGGAGTTAGAGAATCTCTATGATGTTATTTACATAAATTTTCACCCTTAAATGTGAATTTTCATAAATTAATCTAGTACTACCATCATATCTCTTTGCATAGAAAGCAATGATATATAGGCATGGATGCACATAGGGAACCATGTATTGTGTCATCATGCACTCCCATATTAAGCATCTAAAAGAGTTATATTATTTCTTTCTAACCTTAATTATCATTTGGGCATGGGTGCCCTATCTCAAATTCTTGGGATTTTGGGCTAACTTTAGATCAAATATCTCATCCATAAAGTTAGTTACCAATGTTCAATCCTTATAAGGTCTCTTGGTCACTTTCTTAGTGTTTGGCATCTTATCCTTTTCTTAAGTAGGGGTGGAAGAGTAGGTTTTCCTCATATAATATTTAGGGGTAGGGTCTCCCCTACTAATTGAACCATGGGTTATCTATTTTTAAGGATGTTTGATACTCATAGATGAAGACATAGAAGCTTCCATAACCAATAAATCTATTCCAAAATCACTCTTTATTCCTACTAAAAATATTAGATTAATGACTCATGTTACCATATTTAATATGTAGAATCTCTCTCTCTATGATCTTCATAATTTCTTAATGCTCTCCAAAAATATCAAGGTGTCAAGTGTTTGGCTCAAATGAGAGGGGTGTATTAATGCATTATTTCCACTAGGTGGGCTTATAATTGAAATTTCAAAAATTGATCATACCCATAAATGATAATAATAACACACACACATGAAGGTAAATTTGAAAGAGATTTTGTGGTGATAAAAATGTTAAATAACATATAATGGATTATCTAACATTAATGGAAGGTGAGACAGATAGATAACCATATTTTAAAGAATGTTTTTTAAGATTTTAGAGGACTAGGGAGAGGATGCATGGTAATCTATCAGTCACTTATGCCAATGGAACTTATTTTAAAAATGAAACAACAATGGTGAAGGAAACACAAAAAAGGGAAATAACAAAGAGTAAAGGAAAACACACAAAAGGAAAGAAAAACTAACTAATTATGTACAAGGGGTAGATGGGTAAGTTAGTTGAAATGATTTAAGTCCATCCTATTAATGGGGATTTCTAATGCATTTCCCTCTTTATCTTCCAATTCAAAAGCATTCCCTTACCTATATATGATGATGTGAAAAGGTCCTCTCGAATGATAATCAAACTTCACATGTTGTCCTAGATTTGTATCTTGCTAATCATATTTGAGAACTAAATCCCCTAATTTTAATCTTAGGTTTATGATTTTCTATTGAACCATCACTTAACCACTTATTTTCAGATGATCTTCACATCACTTGCCTATTATCTTTCCTCTTGGAATATAATTAATTTGGAAAGATGAACCTTCATTGCTCCATTTTATTCAACTCAAATGGCCTTCAAGAGCTATCATGTAGGTATTTTTGATGATATAGGAATTATTACTTCCTTCCCATTTATAAGTTCATACAAGGAAGTTTTTAGAATCTATTTAGGGGTGATGAAATTTTCCCATAAGGCCAAATTTATGTGTAATTTCCACTATCTTGACCTTTTATCACACATCCTTTGTATCAGCTTGATAAGGTTTTTATTAGTAGACTATACCAACCCATTCCCTTGTAGGTAGTAATTGGATGAAGATTTTCGAAATACACCATTTTGGAGTGCAAATTTAGAAATTTTAGAAATCAAGAAGGATTTAACATTGTTGTAGATTATTATTGTGGGTGGGACAAACCTTACCATAAAATCTTATAAGAATCCAAATATCACATTCTTGATTGCTTCCCTCAACAGGACTAGTTTGATCCACCTAGTGAAGTAGTCAATGTTTTTAGTATCCATTTGTGATCAGTGCTAGAGATTGGATTAATCATCTCAATGAAGTCTAGGATCCATTGTGAAAAGGTTCATCAATCATAATTAGGTTTAGAGGCATGGTAGAATTTTTCCTCTTTCTTTTAAAGAATCAGTATTTTTGTCACTTCTTGACTACTTGGTGGTAGTCTATGAACATGGTCAACCAATAATACCCTATTCAAATGATTTTTGTCATGGTGGTTTTAATGAAGAAGTTGCCACCTGGGGGAGTGAAGTGCATATCTTGGAGAATTTTTTCCACTTGAGGATTATCAATAGATCAAAGGAGATCTTCATCAAAATTCATCTTGAATAGGACCCCTTGGACTGGCATGTAACTAAACCCTTATAGCTTATAAAAATGTCTTTTATGCATGAGGAGCCCATCAAGATACCAACTAGTCTACGTAAAGTGGACCATGTCAGTCACCTAAGATCCATCAACTTTGAATTAGTTTACCAAGGCTACTTATGGTGTGTTTTGATCGTCTTTTGGGACATATATGCATTGAGTTAGATACTTGTATATTCCTCTCCCTTTGATTACCTTTTTAAGTTTGAGTTTTATGTCATATTCTAATATCTTAGTGATATAATTGGCCCTTTTAATTTTAATCCCTCCTTCCATGATGTACCCACAGATGTTGGAGTGTGCCATGTATACCATTATTTTCCTACACACTACAAGGTGCCTAAAATTCTTAAGGCCTTTGATGATGGTCAAGGATTGTCTCTCAATGAAGTTGTATTTGGCTTCATACCTAAGAAATGTTCTAGAGTAGAATGTGATTAGGTGTTCATTCCTTCCCTCTTCTTCTTTTTGAGTTAACATAGTTTTGAGGCTATGCTCACTCCCATATACGTACATAATGAAATCGTTAGAAAAGTTGTCATTAACAAGTATGGGTGTAGTAGATATTATGCCTTTAATTCCTTCAAATATTGATCTTCCTTTAGGTGTCTATTTAAAGGCCTAGTATTTTTCAACATTAAGGTGATTATTCTAACCAATCTTACAAAATTATATATAAACCTATTGATGAAGTAAAAATTTCTATGGAAAGATTGGACCCCTTTCTTATTTATTGAAAAATCCAAGTCTCTGATGACCTTTATCCTCTCTAGATCAATAATTATCACATCCTTGGCTACCATGTATCTAAGCAACTTGCCCTAAGGGACCCCAAAGACACATTTCTTGGGGTTTATAGACACCCTAAATTCTTGGCATCTTTAAAAAAACTTGTTTAAATGGTCAAAGTGATCCTCCTTCTTACAAAATAGAGTGAGGTCATCTAGGTAGATGATGATGATCTTGTTAATTATCCCATTAAAAGCTACATCCATCACATGATAGTATATTTCACTAGCATTAGAAAGGTGAAAAGGCATCTTCACATACATGAAGGTTCCCCACTTCATGGTGAATATGGTCTTGTGTTGGTCATCTTAGTCCACCCATCCCTAGTTGTACCTAGAGAATCCATCAATCAAAGAAAACATCTCTACACACACTACCATTTAGAGGATTTTTTCCATGGAGGGAAAGGGTAATGGTCCTTTATCGATGCCTTATGTAGATCTCAAAAATCTAAACATATTTATATTTATCCACTTTTATTATGCATAAGAACTAGATTAGAAACCCAAGTTGAATGCTTGATTGGGTATATGATCTTTGAATCAATTAGTTTTCTAAGCTCCCGGGCCAACAAGCAGTAAATCTTTAGGTTTACCAGCATTTGTTTCTACCAAAATGGCTTAGAACATTCCACCAAATCTATGGTGTGTTAAATAACCCCACATTAATATCCATTCAAGTCATCACAAGCCCACATGATGATTCCTTCATACTTGTTGTAGAAAGAGACTAACCACTCCTTGTCCTTCATTTTACCCCCAACATTGTTCTCATAGTAATCACCCTTATTTTTATTAAACTTGTGTTTGTCATTATTTATATCATAAAAGTCAAAGAGATTTTCTATTGTGATGAAACACTTTGGAAGCTTGTTGGTTTTGAACTGTATGGTTTAGTCTCCATAGGCCTCCTTAATTTTTGGCTAGAGTTGTTCTATAAAATTTTATGATTACATGAAAAAAATAAAAATATAAGCATCACTTTCAAATACATGCCATATTTGGTTATTATCTAGGAAAGCTAGATTGATGATTACTCACACCACTTTTTCATTGGTGAATAAGTCCATTACTAGGTCAAATTGGGAGCCTATTGTATCCATCCTATCATCTTCCACATTCATAATTCTTATAATGATCTAAATTTTAAAGGCCAAAAAATATCCAATTATATCCCATATATAGTGGTGGTAATATGTCATACATACCTTATTTATGGTGACTACCCCTCTTACCTGCCTTACTACTAATTTAGAATCACTAAATGCATTTAGTTATTTGATGCTCATTCACTCAGTGAGGCTGAGGCTATAGAATAGAGCCTCATATTCAACCTCATTATTTTTATAGACAAACTAAAATTATAAGGCTTAGATAATTTCTTTTTCATAAGGGGATGTTAGTCAAACGCTGACTCTTGAGCTAGTCTTTCACTTTACACCATCAAAATGCAAAGTCTAGAGTTCACAGTCATCCCTAAGCCTTTCATTCTGGTCTCCTTCATCCTTTAATATTTTTGGAATGGCTTGGTATCTATCATGTATTTTTTAGGCTCTAAGCCCCATGTCATCAAAGTTTACAAATGGATCATTCTCAATGAAAACATTGATGAGGGCCTCCTCTTCATAAATTTTATTTTTTACTACCCTGTCTTCTTCAAATAATTCTATGTAGTGTGTCTCTATCTTTGAGAAGTAGGTGTGTATTTATTTAAATTTTTCCATCACTTCATCTTCTATGTGTTCTAGGTGAAGTGGTTCAGACAGCACCTTCAAATTTGAAACATACTTGGTCCTTGGAATCAAATGAGACAAATCTAGTGATAGGTGTCCTCTAATTTTGGTGGTAAAATATCTTGATAGACATGGTCCAAACATAGGTAGAATATATATCACTAAAATTTCTTAAGGTAAATTGATTCTAGGGCAAGAGTAAAATGTGAGGGAATGACCTCAAATGATGCCTAAGGTTTGGACCTTCTTTTTGCCTAGCTATATTACCCCTTTGTTCAAGGGTTCATAATTCAATTACAATGCATAAGCTATCTATTTCAGCATGACTATTGTGATTTCACCTAAATATATCATTGAATTATGCAAAAATTTCTTCCCCATAATTAATTCTAAATAGAATGAGTTAGGTTTTATTTTTACTACCCCTTTCTTAGTATTGATTAATGTGTAGGGTATCTAGGGTTGTGCATTTGGACTAGCTTATTTCCCCTTTGTCTTCATAGACTCTACAATCAGCTTCCATTTCATGGGCCTTTCTAATTCCTCTAGGGATTCTTTCAAAATATATTTTTGTTTGGGAATGGATTCTTGACATCCTAGAGAGAAATGTTAGTTAGAACCTTATTTAGCTATTCTACAACATTAATGACATCAAAGGTGGGTTCTTAGGGTCTCTTGCCTTGTCCTACATTATCTCTCCCTATCTCAAATAGGTCAATAATGGAGGTTGAGGTTTCAAGACTTTCTCATCAATCACTTTTGGGGTTTTTAGTAGATTTAGGCTTTTGGATAATCTCTTCTTTAAGTGAGTATAATAGTTTGATTGAACCTATAGGGTTCTATACACTAGAACCTCATTCATTTAGACCTCATATTCACCCTTTACTTAGGAGAAAAATGCATTTTCTAGGGATATTTATTCTTCTTATTCTAGGGACATCCCTTACATCTATGCCATTAAAACTACATCTTCAATCTCTAGGGATTGGTATGCATAGGCTGAGTCTGATGCATTAACTTATCACTATTTCTTGGTAACCTTTTGTTATAGGTTTCCCCTTGGACAATTATTGGGCCCATGGGCATCATTTCAAGGAAATCGCCATGAATTAGAATATTTGGCCAAGTTATTTTGACTAGTTACTAGCTCTTTGCTTGAATTTGGTGATAGCATGTGTAAAGGGTTTAGAACTGCAACCATATGATTTACAAGTTACATATGATGACTTGATTATTGATGATTTGGATCTTGGTGGTTTGGTACTTTATATTTTGGCCTTTACCTTAGTTATTATTGATTATATTAGTAGGGAAGTCTCCTTTCTTTGTATTTATTAAAAGAAGGCTTCAAAAGCATAGCTTGTTGCCTTTTGAGATTGATTATCTCATTACAAAAGTTTCATAGAATACTTTTCATATCATTTATTTCTACCTCTAGTAAATATGTAGCAAACATTCTCACCTAAGTGGGTGGGTACAAATACATAAAAGGAGGTGGGGCTTCTAAAGTGCTTAAGACCTCTTCCTATAGATTTATTGATATTTTAAGGAACTTCAGTATTGGTGGTTAAGGGGGAGTCCTCCCCACATTGAATAGGTTATTCTCAAACCTTACCATGATGTCATATACATTTGGTAGAATCTAACCTCTAATTTATTGGATCATGACCATAATATCTAAATTGAGGGCCTTAAGGTAAAAATCAATGGCCATTCCCATGGGTGTTGAGTTATCAATGAGATCCCTTTCCAAGTTTTTTTGAACATGGTGTTAAAATCAACCATGGAATTTTATGAGGCCATTGTGATGTTTATTATCTATTGTAAGAGGGATGATATATTTACCTTCTCATTGAATTACTCAAATAAGTTATCACCTAAGTCATCCCAGTTTCTGATTGAGTTGGTTGGCAAAGATTGATACTATTCAAGAGCCTACCCTTTGAAAGAGGCTACTATTAGCCTGAAGGCTACATTATACATGTTGATGTAGTGAATAGTGCACACATTTTCCACATCTTAGTTATTTTTGGCTACTCTCTTGAAATCTTCTCTCAAAAATTTAACTATTAACACCTAGAATTTTCATTTTAGGTTGAATAGTATCTAAGGGAAGCTTTATAGATGTGGGACTGAATATGGTCTATAAAGTAACCTCTAAGATTTTAGAAGCTGCTTCTTCCTTTAATTTTGGGGGTGAAAAGGTATAAAAGAAAGGAAAATAGATAACATGGAAGTAAATCTAATTTAAGGTGATGCACTAAGACTTTCAAAACATTAACTTATAATTTAATAAAATAACATAAATCTTTGAGCACTATAGATCATCAAGGATCATGAAGCATGAATTTATATCTATAACATAACAAATATCTATACTATAGAATCAGAGGAAAATAAAAAATAGGTAAAGATGATTTTTCAGTCTAATTTAACATATAACATCACATCCTCTTTAGTGTAGAGGGAGAAGATAATATATAAGGATCCAAAGGGGCACATAAAAATCATTTAATCACATCTATGAGGTGCACCTATTAGGGTTGTAGAGTAAACAAAATTCTAACTTATACTATTCCTATTTTATCATAATGGCTACACATAAAACATAGAGATCAAAAAAATTGATAACTAACCCATTTCAAAAGAAATGATCTTATAATAAATAGGTGAGGTAGTTTCCTAAGGGAAGTGAAACCTATATATTATATCACCTACACCCATGATGATGCCATTACAACTAAAAAGGGTCTCGATCTCATGAGTTTAGTTAGCCTCTAGATCATAAACATGTCACAACTGCATCATTATGTTATGGCCACTAAGCTTAGGAGAAGTGAGGTGGTGACACATGTATAATTATAAAGTTATCCCACCTATTCTTCATTAAAAAAACTTGGTCCCTCTTAAAGCCAATAGATTATCATATAAGATAGGATTAAAGCATTTCAAAAAGTTTTACTTGAAAGGAGGGACCCACACTCATCCAATGCAACTGCTTTAAATTTTGGTAAACCAACATTGCTCTTGGGTAAGCATGGGGATGACATGCATCAAGTTGTTTCTTCTATATAGGGACTCAAGGTTTCTTTGGTAATATTTATCATGGGGCCACCACATGTCAAGTAGATGTTCTTCCAAAAGAAGTAAGGCATTTCCTTGTTAAAGTGAGCATAAGGGTGCCATGTGGTAGAAGTGGACAAAGGATAATACTTAGGAAAAATTCAAAAAAAGTGGTCTTAAAGAAGGAAGTGGATGAAAGGGAAACTAAAAAAAGGTGTCAAGGAACTGCTAAACTATTGGGCAATCTTAGAGCTAGAGATAAATTGCTGTAAAAATAACAACCATGGATTTTGAATTGACACCTCCACCCACCATGTAGAAATTATGTGTTATAATTTAATAAATGAATTTTTAGGATGTCATATTCTTTAAAACATGAATTTTAATGAAAATAATTTATGTAAGGGAGGAGGAATTATATTTTTGTATCTTTTCATTGATGAGCCTGTAGGCACCTCTACCGCACTACCAATCATCATGGACTTTGGTAAGATATTGATTTTTTTTGTACTTAATGTTGATTTTGATTAGTGATTCACCCTCTAGGAAGTAGGGTATACCATATTTTAAATCACCTTTAACTCCTTTTTCATCCATGGATATAAATAAAATTGGAGTGAGTGAGTGTAATCCTAGCCCCAAAGCATGTGAGGAAATTTGTCTTGAAAGTCTTCCATGAAGTAATGCTAATGATTCTAACTCTTCATTACCTAGTTTTATTCTAGATATTCCTAAATTTGACAAAATATATTATTTATTTGAAATTTTTAATTTTATTACTTAATTTTCAGGTCAAGTCCCCCCTGAGAGCCTTCTAAAGTAATGGGTTCACAACCATTAGCAAGGCCATGGTGTGAAACTAGAAGGATTCAAAAACCTTACGAAGGGATTTTTTTTGTTTCTCTTTTCAAACCTACATAAGTAAAAATACATTTTTAACAATGGGCCTTAGTTTATTCATAACACTCTGGTTGTATTTTCTCATTAGACTTAGTATTTTCAAGTCTTAATGTAAGCAAAGCTGAAAATCCCATTTGGGTTGACTTTTATGGCATACCTCTCCCATTATGGGATTTTGTTGACCAACTATTAAAAACCATATGTCAATTAATATGCAATGAGTAGACAAAGTTATTTATGTATCATACCAAAAATATGGTTTGTGTTGAAATGGATTTATCCCTAGACTTGAAATATTCTATTGATATACAAATTGGAACTAACCATTTTTCTCAGCATGTTTTGTATATCATTCTCCAAAATACTTAATTTTAGTGCTAGTTATCAGAAATTATGATCAAAGAATGCCCTATGATGTTTCATGTACCCCATGCTCCTTAAGAAAAGGGTGACTTTAAAAGAAACCACAAAATGACAATAACGATGGTTGGACTACTGTCACCAACAAAAAAATAATAACTCTTCCAAAGGTGGGAGTAGGACATAAGCTTCTTATTATAGACATGTTGGGAATAACCATTCCTCAAATTATATTGGATGAAACTATTTTTATTTATAAAGCTTCTCTTCCACTTGTGTGTACTTTGTAAGAAGTGGTCTCTCTAGTTGAGATGCCACCCTTAGTGTCACCATCACACCCTCTCCTAGGGTAAGTGTTCCATAGGAAGAATGAAGTTTGGTCACCTTGGACTATAAAATAGTGTTTCATAACTCTCATATCCTTCTCCATCTCTTGAAGAGGTAGAATATATGGCACATAAGTGACAACCATTTAGAATCAATGATTTCTTTCGCAAAAAACTCATGTTTAATCTTTTTTATGCTTTGGAAGATCTCACAGAGGATAATGACATGCACCTCGATAATTCCCTCTGATTTTTTACTCTTAGAATATTTGAGGCCTTACTAATCTATCACATAACTATGTAGTCATGAATAGTTGTTAGCTCTTTAGCAACATGAAAATTCTTTGTTTGAAAAACATTAAGATTTGTGTCTTATTACTATAGAATATAACATGAATAATTTGGCCCAGGGCCATATGTTAGGCTATTGGGCATGAATTTGAGAATGGTGGGGCCATCAATTTTTTGGCTCTAGAGCTTACTTAAAATATTATTTCATTGGGCTCATATCACACCCAATAGGTGTTGTGGACCCTTTTTGAATTTAATAACTACATCATTGGGATAGTTAACTTATATGCCTCTAATGATTCTTTAGAATGGATACCCTATGAAGGTGTCTATCTGACTCACTTCTAGATGTCCATTAAATCCTCTATGGTGATTTGAACATGATGTAATCAATTGTGGATAAATAAGGATACCTTCCAATGTAGTTGTGCACTGGTGAGCATGAATCCTAGTTTTTAATGTGCAAAAAATTTGGGGTGTTCTATCCTAATCACCATTGGAGAAAAAATTAAACTCCCTTAGGTTCACCTAGTCAAACTTTTGATATGGAGAAGATAGGGTGCTTCAGTGGCTTGATTGAGCATTGCTAGCTAAGCATGATCTTTTATTTTTTTCCATGATCCATGATACACTAGTATCATTCATACCTAATACATTTTTACCATATCATCTCCCTATTTATTTTAATATTGAGTGGAACACACATTAATTTAAGCCTAACTCCCCTTAATTTTATCTTAATACTGTGAACCTCAAGCATTAAAGAACAATGGGGCATATTGTTTGAATTTGGAACCTAGTTCCTTAGCTAGAGGGAGATAATGTCTAGAATAAGTGGTGGTCAAATTCTCTTAACCATACTTCCACCTTTATTTACATATATGGTAAACAAGAAACCAATTTTACATGGTGTTTGCATAATGCTACAAATCATGACTATATCTAAGTTTCATAGGAACTAGAGTAGTCACCTTTCAATGTTCACATCCAAACTCAAGTGGCACATTATAGACTTAATATCCAAATTTAAGAGACTCACAAGGATAGATTAACTCAAATGTGAGCTCATATTCACTAGTTAAAAATTGAATACAAAGTCTCTAAGGAATTTTTTTCCCTTGTCCACTCTAGGAGAGATGTTGATAGAATCAAAGCTATCAAGGAAGGAAACAATCAACTTACCAAACTTCTTAACTTTTGAAAAGATTTTTTTCATCATTAACATATTTTTTTGTTATCAAAGCTTCTTATCTAGAATTGGAGGTGGTTCTCCATCAATTCCTCTAGGTGGTACCTTGTAACGTTTCCAATTCTCAAAGAGTAGCCTATGATAGGTCCCTATCTCTTAGTGACCTCTATGAGGCTATTAAGTAAATAGAAGTTGAAAGAGCTATAGGAATTGATGGTTTCACATGTGATTTATACCAAATCTTTTGGGATACTATTGGTCTTGATCTTCATTGAGTTTATTTTCAAGCTATTCTAACAAGCTCTTTAGGATCCCTTATAAATTAGGGTAACACCAAGTTTATTCCCAAGGATGGTGACCCTAAAATTATCACCAACTAAAGGCCTATTACTTTTATCAATGTACCATATAATATTATTTTTAAGTATTTATCCCTCAAGGTCAAGCACATTCTCCCTTTAATTGTTAGGAGTGAACAAACTAGTTTCATTCAGAATAGATTCATTTTGGACAATGTCATTGCCATTTGGGAAGTTACGGAATGGGCTCAGATTTCTAACAAAAAGTATATGTTTTTTAATATTTATTTTTATAAAGTATATGATTGTATTTAATGGCCCTTCATTCTATCTATGTTACATGTCATTGGTTTTGGTCCCAAATTTGTTAAAACTATTAGTATGCTCTTTAAGGATGTTGTGGCTTACATCACTATCAACAACACCCAATATTATAGGTTTAAACTTCATAATTTTTATTTGAAAAGGATGAAATTTATTCCCTTATTTATTTTTTCTAGTAACACAATGATTGAGTTACCTCCTATCTAATTACACTATCAGGGGTTTGGTGAAAGGCATATCCCTCCCTTAGTCTGATGGATAGATTTTAAATGACAACTTCAAGGATTATTCCTTTCTCACTCTTCAATAATAAAAAGAAGAGTCTATTAGGAATACCACATAATGTATCCATATTTTTTGTTTGGATTTAGGCTCATCTATTTGTTAGATTAATACTCAGTGTTATCTTGAGTACCTAGGCCCCAAACCTCCTTAGCTAGAGAGATATCAATGGTAGTGTCTTCTTTTAGGAGTGTATTTTAAGTTTATTAGAATCCCTTTTAATTTTTGGGTCTCTCCCTCTAAGCTGTGGTATTATGTGGTGTAGAGAGTTGAAAAAAATGTTTTGGATCACAAAGCCTCTATATCTTTTTGGAAAATATTAAATTTGCTATAAAGTCATAGAAGCTAATCATGTGTATTATTCCTCTTGTTGGGCCCCTTCTAATGCAACTTACATAAAATTAAAAAAACTTATAAGATATTTTATATTGTCTAACTCTAAGGGTCATAAGGATTTACATATAGTTTTTTGGAACATATGTTGCCAACCCAAGGAAGTTGGGGGATTGGGTCTCCTAGATATTAAAATTCAAGTCCTTTCCATAGGTGTAAAATGGATAATTAGAGGTCTTACTAGGAATTCATCTTGGAAGATTATTCTATGCCATTGTATCTCTCAAAGACTCCTATGTGGTAGAAAGGATTGGCAAGGCCTAGGAATTCACTCTTTACTCATAGCCCTAGTTCTTGTTAAAATCAAGGGTACCTTTGTAATTCAAATAATATGTAAATCTTTAGAAAAAATTAAGCATCACCTTAACTAGGTAGGTGAAGGTTTTAGGAATGGCCTCTCCATTTATTCCAAGTCTCTCTAGTGGTTACCTTGCATAAATTTTCACAATGTTCCCTATGCCTTAGTCCCTTGGGTTAAAGGGTTGAGGATTTTTAGGAAAGGTGTGAAGGTTATCAGTGATCTCTTTTTCAAGGATAAAATGGCTTGGCTCACAATAATTTAGATGTAGAGGCTATTCTATAAATTCAAGATTACATACCTGATGAATATTTTCACAAAATAAGGGTTAACTCTCTTGTTCCTTGGGGGAAGGATTGGCACTAGCCTATGACCACCCCTTTAACTTGACATCTTCCTTTATTCGAGTATAATTTACTATCCCCTTGGCATATTCCATATGAAATGTTGAACCTCAAATGTAATCTCCATTATAGACATGGGGTTTGGGCCTGATGTTTTAACACTATATGGTCTACTATTATTGAGCCCAATAAAGCTCATTTCTTCTAGTGTCTCCTTTATTAGGTCCTACCTATGGGTGAATATATTAGGTAGATGGGAATGTCTAACCCCATTTTCCTATCTTTTTGGAAACTAGAGACTATTAATCACCTATTTTATTTTCTCTCTCATGCATAATCTACATGGCATTGGATTAATTCCCCTTTTTATCTCTTTTAACTTGAATTATTCATGTGAAATATGGATGTCTTAGAGGACTCAACTTTTTTTCATAAAAAATACAATATATTTTTGTAGATATTTTGTGTTATTTTATTTTAAATTTGGAAATCTAGAAATTATGCTCTCTTTAATCATGAAGAGCTAGAATGTAGTTTTTATGTTACTAACAAAATTACGAATATCTATAATTTTACTCTTCAAATTCAAAGTCAAATAGATAAGGTCCACCTATAACTTAACCCCTCCAATGATTCATAGACCACTTAGGAAATGCCCCATGCATGGCTAGTTGTGAACCTTGTGAAACCCCACAACATCCTACACTTCCCTAAATATGAGGGCATGGGACACATTAGTAATATTATATAACTAGACACAAGAGTCATTCTCCTCTTCATTCACCACCTCACTATTTTTCTCCTTATAATGGTAGTCAAAGTGGCTCTTCTATATCTAGTGGTGATGATAGGAGTTGGGGATCTCATCCCCCATCTCATGATGGTGACATTAGGGGTTGGGGTCCTCCCCTATGGAAAATTTCTATTCTTGGCTCTTGAAATATAACCTAAAATAAATCTAGATGAGACATTTAAGGCTCAATAAAACATTTGTTGGGAGCCCTTACTTACAAACAAGAATCCTCTTACTCTGAGAGGATGGGGTGGTGAGCCTCAAGACCTACCATATCCACCACCTCCATCAATGTCCATGTTTTCCATGGCTACTTAATTTTTCTCTTTATTTTTATCTATTTCCTTTCTCTCTCTACTTTAATATCTATTTGTTAATCCAATGTTTACTTTTGTGGGTGTGGTCATTTTTGACCACTTTTTAGACTTTTATCGAGGTGTCTTTACCCTCAATATGGTTATGCTCATGGGGTGTGACTTTTCCACCCAATTTTTTGTATGATTATCATTTTACCATATCTTGTTTGATTATTTAGAGGCATTATTTAATCAAAAAATTAAATAAACATCATCTACATAAAACTTGAATTTACCAATTAATTTCTTACTTGGTTGGTCCTTTATTATAATGATAACATTTTTTTGAAATGCATGTAACATGAACTCCCTTTTTTGAATTTTAATATATGACTCTTGTTTTTAACCTTATAAATTTGAGTTATCATAAGGTAATATGCATAAAAAATCATGTTTTTAATAAGCTTTCTTCCTAGATACCAAAAAATTATCATTTTCTTTCCATTAGATTTTGTACATGTGTATTGGCTAATGCTACATTTAATATATTGTGTTTTTGAAAGTTATAAGGTATTGTTATTAATTTCTAATAACTATTTCACTCAAAGTCATTAAGATATATTAGATATGCCAACTGAAGTTGTATTTAATCTAATGTATTCCTAATGTTGACATACACCTCCTTTAGGACTTATTTAACTTTCACATCTATAAAGGAATCACTAAATTTGGACAATAGGAAACTAAACCATTTTATGAGATATACTTTAAATAGGAAACAACATTTAAAAATAGGGTTATATACATTTTTTGTTATGAACATAAAAATTATTTCCATCTAATAATTTGAAATGGATGATTTTACCTTTAGTAAAATTCATAATTATTCCCTCTAAAATTTATTTTCTCATAGATGGACACAAATGGATCAAATTAGCATCAATACCTTTTAACTTAAAATTATATTCACTACTATGTAGTAAGGGTGAATCATCCAATTTCTCACTCCAAATAACTTTTAGGGAAATTTTTAGTTTTTAAATAAACCAATATTTTAGTTTCCTAGATAATATTGTATTTGGTTGTAGCAATATCAAGAAATCAAAACAAAAAATAATTGCTTTTTCAATCATTACACAAAAATTCAATGTTATTAATAATTTTGCTTTAATATAATGATCTTATAGCACATGAGATATATAACCACAGTAAATGTCACTGAATCTTATAGAATCTTGTGGTCTATAGAAACATTATTTTTAACAATGTTAATTCTATGTCTAGGACAAGTATTGACGGTTATTTCATTTAATTCATTTTAATACCCCTCTTCCATATCACTATAATCCTTAGATTCACTATAAATTCATATAACTATTTAGACACTTACCTTTCTTCCCAAGTGATATAGCATCCCTTGTTCTTGATATCCACCAAAGTTTATAAGAAAATAATTAAATAAGGAAAGAATGTTTTTCCATCTAATGCCATGTTAACAATGAAAAAAAGTATGCCTCTTCCCATGTTCGTACAATGTAGTATTATCTTATTTGTATGTACTCTAGCTTTTAAAAATAATAATTTGAGAACAAGTTGACATTATCACCTTTTCCAAATGCACAAGACATTGAAATTATTATATAGATAAAAATCATAAGATTCAAGTTATTATGTTATTATAATAATAGATATAGATAAATAATAAATAGACCATCCATAGTTATTCATCTAGGCCACATGTAATTGATAATATATGATTGAAATATACTACTTAAATTTAAAATAGTTTTAATAGAGTAATGTTATATAGTGCTTTTAAGCTCATGTTATTTTTATTATGCAAAAAATTTGAATGAAAAAAAAATTAGAAAAATATTTTCATTATAATTTATAATACTATTATTTCAAAATATTTTTAAATCACATTTATTAATGAAATGTGATTAAATTAGATTAGTAATTATTTAATATATTAAAATGTTTAAATAAACTGTTTATGTTGACTAATGTGAAATATCTAGATAACATGTGGGGATTAGAAAGTTGAGTTTATAATGAATATTATTAGCTTCCCATTTAAAATTCATAAATGATGGTATCATATGATTTGTATTATTAATTTAAAGAGTTTTGATTTAATAGTAAACATATACCTTTTTTTATATGGTTTTTGGTGTATAGTGATGATATGTAAGATTTATGGTCTTTCATTGAATACATTATTAGTATGGTAACTCTATATTTTTATATATTTTTTATATAACAAAAAATATTCTTTTGGTTTTTAGTGTTTTAAAACCCTAAGTGTCATTATTTTATTTACAAAAATCTCACATGTTTAATTCTCATCAATGATCTCATTAGTATAAAACATGTAATCACAAAAAATTAATGATATCACTCTAGAAAATACATCACCCTAAAACATGTTAACAAAATATATATTTCTATAATATTTATTAAATTCATTGTTTTTGATTTTCATACAAATTTTTGAGGTTCTATCTAAAAGTTGAGTCTATATATTTAATCTAGATATACACTAACTACTAAACCCCAAACCCTAAACTTTAATCCCTAAATCCTAAAAATAAAAATCATCATTATTTACTTCATCAATCTTTGAAGATGAATTTGAGCCTTTTTTCAAGTATTGGTATGTGTCATAGGAACCATTAACATGCCTTTGCCAATTATATATAACTTATTTAAACCTAAGATCCTAATTGATGTAGATGATAAGTGTTGAACATGGTGTATTTAAAATAGGGTTACAAGTTAATTTTCATTATTATTTACTTAATATTTTGAAACCATTATTGTGGATTTTATATTCCCATATATTTATTTTCCTTGGATCTATGCAATTATTTCTGAATGATATCTCTTGATTTATTAAGGAAAACAAAGTTTAAAATGTGATTATTGGCATTTATAATATGGCATTATGATACCTAAACCAAATATAATTTGTAAGAGAATCATCTCCTATTTCTCTTATATGCCAACCTTTATAATCCAAAAGTGGATTGACATTAAATTTTATATCATATTATATAAGACTTTATTGATGAATAATGGAATATTAGTTGATTTTAGAGTTTGTGATTTTAAAATAAGGCATTGTAAAAAATTTATTTTGAAACTTATTTTTGCAAAAGAATCCTTATCATATTACTCACATGAAGTTTTATATAATATTTATTTGATGAGAGTTAGATATTTTCGTTTAATGTTGTTGATAATGTCATTTTCATGTAAGAGTAGAAATTATTTATGTTTTATTGATGGTGTGAGACTGAGATTTTTTGATTAATTTAGATATGATTAAATGAAATTTTTGTTTATGTATTTATTATTTCATTTATTTATTTAATAATTCATGTTGTCTTCTATTTTTTAAAGTGTCAATGTATTATTTACAAGCCTATCTTATACTTTATTCACAATTATTATAGTATTTAAAAGAGTAAGAATTATCAAAGGAATCATAATATTTTTATGAAAATTCACTATACATTAGTATTTATCCTTTTAGAAGGTGGTTAATAAGCACTTAATGGTGCCTTTTTCATCTAAAAATATTTTTTTGAGGATGGTTTGATAATGTTTAATGGTAATATAAATCAAAACTTAGACTAGGTTATTTAAAACATTACTTTGTTATTTCAAAATAGATTTGAAAGAAATATTTTATTATTATTTCATTGTATTTGGGACATCTAATGAAAATTAAACCATAACAATTTTAATTTTAATGTAATTTCCATGTAGTGAATCAAATGGTCAAAAAAAATCTTATAGATGGAAAATTCTTATTAAGATAGGTGTTTGAAAGCTTTTTAAATATATTTGTGGATTTTTGGTGGTAATTATAAATTACACTAATGATGATTTGATTTAACAGTAGTTTATGATTCAATGAATTTCACTCTCCAATAATGTTTCCAAGTACTAGTGAAATATTACCACTAAATGTTTCTCAAAATTTGTAATATCAAGTTATGAAAGACCAAAGGTTATGATGTTATGCTTTATAATATGCCAAATTATTAATTAAAATAATTGTTAATATTAATAAATTTGAGCTCGCTAATCAATATTTTCAATAAAATTTAATAAATTGTAAATAAACATGTTAATTTCTCTATGCATTCAATATGATTTTTTTCTTGATATAATAGAAAATGTTGTAAAGATTTGTGATCTTGTGTCAAAACTACTTACTAGTATGGTAAGGTTTTTCATTATTAGGTGTTCTTATATGTTCCTGTTTCTATGAATATGTATGTTAGGGGTTGAAATATTTTACTTGTACTTTATACTAACATTTTTATTTATTGAAAATATAACTTATCAACTTAATTTTGTCAAAATTAATTAATTATTTTAGTGTTAGATGGTTTTTTTAAATATCTTAATTAATCTAACTTGAATATAATATTGAATACTAGATACTCAATAATTGATAGATTAATTGTTAACTATGGTGTTCTCCCATGTTTTTTATTTGATCATGAAGCTTGATCATTATGCATGCCTCAGAGAGAAATGTCAACCTTGTATTTTGGTTTAGTAGTTGCTTGGTCTCTTCATTGTGTAAAGTGCCTATTTAAGCACTCTAACTTTATTCTATATCAATGAAATAAAAATGATAAATTTCATACACATTGTAAATGAAAATAAATTTCATGATATGATATGGATTTAATGAAACAAATGTATGAATACAAGTAGAAACATGGACGTAACAAATCAAATAGGAAATGAGAGGGGAATATTATTGGAAAAAACATGAAGACTTGTTCAGATATGATGGAAAATAAATTCATTGGTCCACTATGACACTCACAATCATATTGCCCTTTCCCTTCCTTTTTTAGTAAAATAATTTGTAGATTTCTCACTTTTAATACTAGTTACTAAAAGCCCTAAACTAGGTTAAGAATAACAAGGATTGAAGTAGTTAATTATGATTTGAATATAAATTCCTCATATAAAAAACATTAATGTCATAAAAAATATGTTATTTAGGGATTTAGTGTCATATAAATTGGTAGTATATATATGGAAACAACTACATATGTAGTAATCCCTATAAATGCACACATTATTATGTAGGAATTTTATATAAATACATACATACATGGTATTAAAAATGTCATATATATGAATTTTGATTGTTACCATACAACTGAATTGGTAAAGTCCTACACTAATAAAAGGTAAATTGTAGTTTTGAATGATAACTAAAATTCTGTATTTAGTTTTAGTAAATATAATGTTTACTAAAATATATATTCTAAGTCAAAAAAATGATTGAGGTGGATATGGATGCAATTATGAATGGCATATGTTGAAATATATATCTCTATGTATCCTAAAAATACATAGATACATCCAAGCACCACTTTAGCAAATTTAGTAACTTTTTTTTGTGTGTATACATATTTTTAATGTTTACCAATTTTTAAGTGTCTTGAGCAGAATGAAAATGTTTATAAATAATGGATGACTTGAGAATGATGTCAAAAACATAAGGTAGACACTAGATGGAAATATAGAATTTTTAATTTCTATCTATCAAATAATTTTAATGAAATCAAAATACACTCAAAATGATTTTCATCCACTTTATAGTTATATAATGCAACTTAAAAATATTTTATTCAAACCATGTAGAATTTTTTTTCAAAAATGGGAGATATTTAAAAGGATTTTTTAAACATAATGGAGATAAACCAATGTAATATAGAATTGACATCCATTAATTCTCAACCAGTTTTATGATAATATAAACACATACTCCTTGATTCTTAATATGAAATAAAACACATTGTATATATGTAGGTAACCATAAAATGGGTGTAGGTGAATTACACATAATTTTTGATTTTATATTTTCATTAATAATAGGAATTGATCATTTTTATTGATATATTAGCTGACCAAAAATCTAGAGTATTTAAAAGTTATTATGAGTGTTGGTATTGCATTTATGACTTATGAAATTAAAAAAACAATTCTTTATTGAAGGCCTTCAGAGGAATAGGTTTTTCTAAGTTGATTTCTTATGTTATTATCTCAAAGATAAATATTGCATGCCTTCTATTATCCTTATATATATTACATTTGAGGCATATAAAAGTATAATAGGCAATTTTATTAGAGATACTAACATCTAAGAATTATTCATCGGAAAAAAATATCATTTCTATGATACAAAGTAAAGATGCAACTACCCTGATGATTACATTCCCTACTTTTATTCATTATCTCCAAGATGGGTAAGTTATGAGTTATTATCAATCAAAAAATGAATTTTCCTCACATGATTGAAAATTGTGGATTTAATATTAGGATGGATCTATTTTGAGAAAATTTGATTTCTTTATATTTTTGTATGTGAGTTTGTTATCATGGTTATATATAAAATGTTGTTTGTGCTCGTTGATCATATTACCTCTCTAGGTAGGCCTATGTAGCCCCTTTATTATCCATTAGGGTTATTTGAGGGCTATTTGAAAGGATGAGTAGGGATAAAAACTACCCTAAAAATCAATATGATTCATGGGTGCTAATTAAAAATTAATCTCCGTGTCATTAAAATAAAATTCAAAAATAAATGAGTCAAATAACAAATAGTGATAGTGTTCCTACAACTTTTTTTAAGCACTTTTTCCATATTTGAAATTAAATAATCTCAATATGATAATGCATCCCTAATAGAAAGAATTGGTTTCAAAATATGTAATGTCATGAACATTAATTTAAAAACACTAGGAATACAATTGAAATAACATATAATATAATGATGCCCATACTTTATGAATTGTAAGAAAGATAATTACATGTGTTTCTATTATTCTTTGTGTGATTCAAAATTAATGACTACAATTTAAAATAATAAACCATGACTTGAAAAGTATTATGTTGTTCAAAAATAAAACATTTATTAAAAATGGGGTCTCTTTAAAAGGTGTTATAAAACATAATGAAAATAGTAAAAAGTAACTAGTTCAAATTTGGAAGCTAATTTTCCAATAATCATAAGAAAACACAACTATCCCAAAGTAGTTTTATTCCTCTTCCAATTATAAATAGTTAAATATAACCAAATTTAGAGTTTAGTGCCATTTAAATTCCACACTAACATCATGCAAATACTTATCATAGTTTATTGTAAAAGAAGTTTATAGTGGATAGTATGTGTCATTTCCTATATTTTTCTAAACATGAACTAAAAAGTTTCAATATTTATGATAGCTTTAAACAATCTTATTGGTTGGTTTTTATATTAGTTTATATTTATATGATGACAACTTATAGATTTTGATGTATATGATAAATTTATATTTATGTATAGATATATATGTTTATTATGTAATTATGATTTTATGTTTATCATTATTACTATAATATAAGTATTTCTGATGTTGTTTCCATGGTTTTTGGTATTATCAAAGAATGAGCTAGGCCTATAAGAAGAAGATTTGGTAAAATTGATACTAAAAAATATTATATAAATATAGATAATAAAACACATTTGGGATTTATTATGGTTACACCATTAATTTCAATATTATGTGCATGTTGTGAAAAAACCCATGTTATATTTAATTTGATATAATCTACTTAAATAGATTTCATTGACGTAAGCTAACTATGCTTGTTGTTATTTATGTTCATTGAGTTTTTTAGTATTATTTATTAGATTTCATAGTCATAGGTCTTGATCTTGTTTATAATTTTTTGAACTTAAGTATTTACTTT